>CM042150.1:80806463-80891463 GCA_023376005.1 Doryteuthis pealeii
CTCCTCTCAAAATTGCCTCAATGGTCATTTTTGATACATACGAAAACACACACACATTCTCTCTTCTCTTCACACAACCACCTATAAAAAAAGTAATATTTTATTTCAAACCACTACCTTTCCAAGGCCGTTTCTCTTCAAATTTCAAATTTTGAACAGATTGATAAACAAGAACTATCACAGTCTTCCTCATTATTCTGTGAAAATTTTTTTACTCTTTCTTATATCAACAAAAGCCCTGAAGAAGATCTACTTAAAAGATCGAAACACTGCAGCGTCGGGTAATAAATTTACCACTCATTTTATTTAAACTTGTGTTCTTTTCAAATTCATCACTATACTACATACCGTCGGATTCACTTCCATTTCTCTTCACATGTATATGTATGTATACCAATACATAGTCAACGGTGTTAATGTGACATTCATGTTCCACAGATTTTTAGATTTCTAGCAAGGTCAGATTATCTATGAAGATTTTTGTTTTCCTTTATTTTAACTCTTTGATCTACTAGAACGCCGAAATTCCAGCAGGTCACATCCTCCGAAGAAGTAATCACAAAGGGATAGATCTGTTGAGCGCACCGTTTTCGTTATGAAATGAACCTCTATGGAAAACAAAATATCTCAGAACCTCCATAGCAAATAAAATGGCGTGGCTGCTGCTGCTGCTGCTGTTCATAGCAAATGTTCATCTACTCGACGCTGATAGTGATAGTGTGGCGGCAATTTTAAATTTGGGAAATTTGTTCACATAAGCGTTATATGGTCTTTTCTTAATGGTCGCACAAGTTCACACAATCAACGCTTTAGAAAAGAAAAGCTTCATTGGTTGAGGGATCGCCTCTATTCTCGTTTTAGATGTTACAATTGTTCGATTTTATTATTAATTATTGTTGCTAATATTATATTCATTATCGTCTTTGCGTGTTATCATTAGTATTTTCAGATTCTCTTTTTCTCCGTATTCATCTTATACAAATTATTTTCTATTCGTTTTCGTTTTTGCTTGTTTGCTGCTTATTTATTCTTCACCATCATCATTATTGTTATTATTATTATTATTCTTTCTGGACATTCTGATACTTCTTTTCGTCTGATGTTTCACCTCCTCCTTGTCCTAAATTCTTCTTCTTCTTCTTCTTCTTCTTCTTCTTCTTCTTCTTTCTTCTTCTTCTTCTTCTTCTTCTTCTTAATTTTCATTTTCGGTATTCCTTCTTCTTCTTCTTCTTCTTCTTCTTCTTCTTCTTCTTCTTCTTCTTCTTCTTCTTCTTCTTCTTCTTCTTCTTCTTCTTCTTCTTCTTCTTCTTCTTTTAATTTCTTTCATTTTCTTCATTATTTTTTTCATATTCATCAAATGTTCATTTTCGGTTTTCTCATCATCATCATCATCATCATCATCATCATCATCATCATCATCATCATCATCACATTCGTTTAACCAATCCCCCTCTTCCTTTTCTATTTCTTCTGTCTTATTTTTTTTCGCTTGCACCTTTCTCTTGCTCTTTCCCATTCTTGGTATTCTTCATCAGCTCTTTTGACATCCCCTACCTTCTCGGCCGCCATTCTACTTCACCCCTCCCCCACCCAACCCTCACCTTACTCTGTTTTCTTCTAAATCGAACCAGCTTCCGTAAACTTCCGCTTTTTAAAGTCAATCAAAGAAGAGCGTACAAACCCGACCGGCTTTGCCTCCACCCACTACTCATTTTTGATCCGACTGAACGCAGATAGGAAAACCACATTTTTCATTTGCCAATCGCTCATGCGTATCAAATGTTCTTGTCTCGCCCCCCCCCCCCCCCAAATGACGTCTTGCAATTACGCATGCTAGCTCTCACATCCATTATGCCGCGAACACTGATCATGATAATTACTTTGCTCGTTCGCTCTATTTTGCTTCCGTCATCAAATGCCAATAAAAAAAAAGAGAACGTGGCTTTCTCGCGCAACAGCGTTTTTCAGATTCACACTTTTGCCCACACTTGCCGTTTGAGCTCAAGGAGTAGAGGATTAAAATAACCGATTTAAAGCGTTGAGGTCTTCAAGAAAAAAATAACCGATTTCTGGAACTGGATATGCGTTCAAAACGTGCATTTGCTAAATGAGAAACTGTCTAAAAATGGAATCGGCTAACAGAGTTCAAATTCTGAGCGAAATGATTTTTGTACTCTTTGTGCTGGAACGCTTGGGAAAAAGAAAAAGAAAACCAAAACAAAACCATAGAATTTATGTCGTTGTTTTCTCTCTCCCGGTGACACTTTTTAAAAATCTCCAAGTTTTGGTTGTGACGGTCTCTCACACCTACCGCAAGAGTTCCCATGACCTTTTTTGTCAGTTACATGGCTGGACAACTAGGATTACAATTAAATAGTAATAGAAAGAAAGAAAAGAAAGAAAGAAAGAAAGAAAGAAAGAAAGAAAGAAAGAAAGAAGGAAAAATAGGTGAAATAGCGATAGGGAATAATATGTATTATAAATTTATTAATAATGGAGATTCGCTTCCGGTTTTTGTCTGTAACAAAAACTACATCACTGCTTACGTCACACTACCTAAAATCGTCATAACATAGAATTTGAGCATGCAATGTTAGACATCATCATTGTTTTTTTTTTAAAATACATGTTTATTAATAATATATATATATATATATATATATATATATATATATATATTTTGTTTTTAATATATATTTAAAGTTATCAGAACTAAGTTTCCATTTCAATATTTAAATTTTTTACTCCTTTAATAAATTTATTTTATTTTTTACTCCTTTAATAAATTTGATGATTTTACTTTACTTATGATACGAACTCGCTGATATCAAATTTTCAACTCCAATCCCCTCAGGCAATATATATTTTACGTCACTCAGAGGGCGTTTTTTATTTTGCTAGTAGAAATAATATGTGTAAAGAAAGAAAGAAAAAAAAATAATGAAAGAACAACCAGAGATAATGGTACAAAAGAGAGGGGATATTAAGTGTACCAGAAGAAGAAAAAGAAAGAAAGAAAGAAAGAAAAGAAGAAAGAAACGGTCAAGAAAAAAGGAGAGAGAAAAAGGGGCAACAAAAAAAATGTACCACCTCAGCTGGAAAGAAATACGTAAAAAATGATGACAAATTAAACCGAAAAGAAAAATATATAAAAGAAGAAGAAAGAACGAAAAGAAATAGAAATCAAGTAAAGATGTAGATCCCAACCCTATTGCCCTTATGGCAAGCCCCCAACCCCTTTTTATCATATGGATGCTAGAAGGCGGTGGCAGCGGATCTACATGTCCTGGGAATGACGTTAAACTCTTCTGATGGTGAGGTTCCAGTTTTGGAGGTTTGGGGAATGTGGAGCACCCCTTCATCACCATTGCTCCCTGGTCCACTCTCACCCGGAGTGGTAGTACCTGTTAGGGTCCCATCCATGGGTTAAATAAAAAATGAATTTATAAAAAAATTTATTATCCATTAAGAATTGATTTATTTCAAAACTTTATCGGCATTAAATGACCCACTGAGGTTGATATGCCGTAAAACAAAACAAAACAAAAACAAAGAAGTAGAAATAAAGGACATGAATTCAGGACTGATCAGAAGGAATTCAAATTCAGTGGTAGATTGCCGAAGAGAATTCGATGACAACATATTTCTTGTAACCTCAGCGTATGAAAGGTTTCACACTAAGAAAGGCTAGGAGCAGGCGATATCCCGCACAAACTGTCACAGATGCAGACTATGCAGATGATCTCGCACTTCTTGCAGATACACCAGCACAGGCTGAGTCACTACTACATGGCTTGGAGAAGGCAGCAAAGAACATCGGCCTCTATGTGAAATATGATAAAACGGAGTTCATGAGCTTCAAAAAGAAAGGAGACATCTCTACACTTGACTGTAAGCCTCACAAAATAGTAGAACAATTCACATACCTAGGTAGTAATATCTCATCCACAGAGAACGATATCAATACACGAATAGGAAAGCATGGTTGGCCACAAACAATTATCAGTCATATGGAAACCCGATCTCGCTGACAAGCTAACGCGACAATTCTTCCAGGCTGAGGTTATATCCTTATTGCTGTATGGCTGCACCACGGGGACCCTAACGAAGCGCCTTGAAAATAAGCTAGATGGGACATGCACAAGAATGCTGCGTGCAGTCTTAAACAAGTCGTGAAAACGGCACCCCACAAGGAGGCAGCTGTATGGCCACTGCCCCCCCCCATCTCCCAAACCATACGAGTAAGACAGACTAGGCAAGGACGAGCTCATAAGCAACATACTCCTGTGGAAGCCAAAACATGAGTGTGCTAGTGTGGGCCGCCCAGCCAGGACCTATATTGACCAACTGTGTGAGGATGCTGGATGCTGCGCAGAGGAGCTCCCGGGGGCAATGAATGATAGGGAGTGTTGGCGTGAGATTGTTATGGATGTCCGTGCTACTTGCGCGACATGATGATGATGATCATCATTGTTTTAATGTAGTATAGAATTTAAATTTAACATATATATTTACCATCCTTTCACACGAGCAGGATATAACACGATTTTTAAGCGGAGTTTAAATTCCGAGATTTCCTTCTCCTAGATTGATTGCCTAAGCAAGTTTAAATCTGTCTTACTATTTAACGATAGGTGGAGGGAGAATAATTAGATTCATACATTTCTCTAGGGTATTACTGTTATGTGAAATGCAAAGAGACATAACCAGGATTTGAACTCGGTTCACCGTTGCTATCTATGACAATGGTAACCAATACACCACAAACACGCCCAATTTAACATATAAAAGTTTCTGGTAAAGGTATGAATCCTACTCTCCCTCCAACTATGGATAAATAGTAGGGCAGACTGGGATCTTTAGTCTTGGTTAGGCAACCGGTCTAGAAGAAGGAAAACTCTGAATTCAAAACCTATTAAAATCCGCTTAAGAAATTGACCTTGTGTCACATCCTGCTCGTGTGGAGGTTTGGTAAATATATATATATATATATATATATATATATATATATATATATAGTTTCTGAAAAAAATTCAGATAGGTAGGTCAGGCATGCTTTGACGATCCTCGCTGATTAGTTGGAGAGTCAAGTGGCAGGCAAAGGTCACTAGGTGGGAAAGTTAAAAGTTCGTTGGAGTAAGTGAGGATCGGTGAGTGGGTCCTCTGGAACTGGACGCATAATGACATTCTCGGCTGCTCTCCACCGTTTGCGTATTAAAGTTGAGTTTCGGGAAATAAACTATGTGCACACTAAAATGAATTACGTCTCACGTGTCCTTAATTTGATTTTATAAGAACTAAGATGGAAACGGAGAGAGATGACACCCGATATAACTCAATGAAGGAGAGCCCCGAAGAGATCTCCAAATGGTTAGCAGAGAAGAAAAAATTAGAAGACATTAGAATCCCGAACAGAAATCCGTTAGAACTAATGAGGCTATCCACAATGATACCAAACTATACTGAAAACCTTTTTTCTACTAGATAACATTGTTTATATGAAGGAGGGAGATTAACTTAAATGGAAACCAATTTTTACTGTTAAATCTTGCTTAGATATGTGCCTTTGTTGGTTGGTTGGATTTTACGGCATCAAGGCCTGTTGGGTTATTTTGTGCCGAAGACGTTTTTGTTTTATTCATTCTTGTTGGGTATTCAATTGTCATCATTTTAACTCTTTCTTAAACACTTATTTTAAAACTCCTTTTCTAACCCATAGATGGCACCTTTACAGTTGTTACCATTCCAGGCCAGAAAGATCTTTGGAGTAATGGTGATAAAGGGGTACTCCACACTCACCAGAACTCCGGAATTGGAACCTCACTACTAGATGCAGTTAGCGTCATACATAGGGCACTAAGACCTTCAGCCGCTGTGTCAGGATTTGTCATAAGAGCAATAGGGTCGGGACAATCATATACGTACTAGGGATTGACTTGATAGATAATTGATCGGAAGAGGCCTCCCTGACTGACCATCTAGCCTAAGTAAGGGGCAAAGTGGTGTGTTGCATGTTTTGGATAGCTTAGCTTAGAGGATTCCGTCCTAAGCATCATGGTTCCCACCCACGGCTAACAGGAGGCCCCATCAGGGTATGTCCAGTCTCTGCAGAGGTGCAGTCGGCGTATTCTACAGTCACACCGCACAAGGCAATGAATAATCTGGTTGTTATATGATTATCCAGAAGCGCGTGGTGTAATGGTTGAAAGTCATGGGAAATGACTCGTCGCCCCAATTTCAAATCCTGGACGTGGTAATTGCATTTCACTTAGCGCTAATACCCTAGGCATATATGGATTAACTAGATGTGCGTGGTGTAATGGTTAAAGTCATGGGAAATGGACTCGTCGACCGAGTTCAAATCCTGAACTTGGTAATTGCATTTCACTTAGTGTTAATACCCTTGGGAAAGGTATGAATCCTACATTCCCTCCAGTTATGGGTAAATAGTAGGACAGACTGGCTCTTTAACCATGGTTAGGCAACCGGTCTAGGAGAAGGAAAAACTCTGAATTCAAACCTGATAAACTCCGCTTAAAAAATTAACCTTGTGTCGCATCCTGCTCTTGCGGAAGGGTTTAATATGATTATCCTGAGGTAAACCCGATGAAGCCAAACAGAAAATCATCGGATAAAGTTAGGGACGTGGGCAGTGTGATGAAGTGGAAATTACCTCGATATTGTCAGAGGCTAGTTGAGAAAATGCAGGTGTTATCGAAGATTCCTGCAAAGAAAGTGTAACGTACAAAATATGTCCCATATCAGCATAGATATAGGCCCCAAGTGCTGGAGCTAAATACTCACTCAGACACTGGCAGAGAAGACGCAGAGACGCTTACCACTCAAAAAAAAAAAAAAACACTAATGTCTCAAGGAGGCGAGACGAAAGAATTTCTACCCGGGGTGAAAATAAACGAATAATTGAATTTTCCACTCATCCAGAAAACTGGTATAAACACATGGGATGCGTACCGTCAACCGGTCTGTGAAAATAATTAATTCAATTTATCAATAGTATATAGGAATTTTGTTTTGCAATTTCTTCCACATACACGCGTCTTTCGGCAAGAATTAGAACATTTTCTCTAGAGATGCCTAGGTGAACAAAGTTGAACAAAACTGAACAATGCTATAGTTTGGTATGACAATAACCTACATAAGGTGGTGAGGTCCCAATTCTGGAGATTTGGGGAGTGTAAAGTATGTATTTTTTGCCATTACTTTGGTCCAGTCTGGCCTAGAGTTGTACTGTCTGTTAAGGCCTCATCTATGGCTCAACCTCCCTGGGGCTGTAGAATACGCCGGCTGCATCTCTGGAGTGAGGTAAACTCTCCCCTAATGGGGCAACCTGTTGGCTGTGGTTAATGACACGATATGATTAAGGACGGAATCTTGGTGGCTGAGCAGTCCATGACATGCAACACTCCATTTTGCCCCTTACACCCTCCGATCAATTGGCTGTTTACGTCAAGCCCTAGCACCTATTGTTCTAACCCTATACTCTTATGTCAAACCCCCAACCCTTTTTATCATATATGTGCTAGGAAGGCAGTGGCTGGAGGTCTTCATGTATGGATATGACATTAAACTGTACCTAATCGTTTAAATTCTGGAGCTCTGAGAGTATCCCTTATCACTATTACTCCCAGGTCCACTTTGACCTGAAGCGCAAATATCTGTTAGGGTCACATATATGGATTAACTAGATGTGCGTAGTGTAATGGTTAAAGTAATGGGAAATGGACTCGTCGACGCGAGTTCAAATCCTGGACGTGGTAATTGCATTTCACTTAGCGCTAATGCTCTTGGGAAAGGTATGAATCCTACTCTCCCTCCAGCTATGGATAAATAGTAGGGCAGGCTGGGCTTTGTAACCTTGGTTAGGCAACTGGTCTAGGAGAAAGAGAACTCTGAATTCAAACCTGTTAAACTCCGCTTAAAAAATGATCTTGTGTCACATCCTACTCGTGCGGAGGGGTCGGTAAATATATATATATGGGTTAAGTATAAAAAATTGAATACCATTAAAAATGAATAAAACAAAACGTCTTCGGCATAAAATACCGTAAAATCTGACCAAATAGATGTGTTTGAATATAATTATTGAAACCATATAACTGCGTGCAAACAGACGAGTATTTGCTAAATGAATGTTAGATGGGAATACTTGAAACCACTTACCTCTATGCAAATTAGGATGTCCCATCGGTGTAATGGTTAGAAATCGAGTCACACAGATCCTACTGAAGAGCAAGTTCGATCCTCGCTGTATGCCCTGACTTGACCTGAATCACATCCCTACCCGTTACAACTTGGATGGGTAATATCTAGAGCGTTCCATCCTGGTATCACATCCTACCCGTTTCGAACGAGTGGGTTAAATACTTAATAGTATTACCAAATTATACTTACCAAATTATTGGTTTTAATTGTTGGATTTTTTTTTTTTGGGAATATAGGGTGTGTACTAGTTCCCCACATGTACTTATAGACTAGGCGAGATTATGTGGTCTATTCCTTAGCCAATCGATGGCCATACTGCGTGGCTGATATATTACTTAGCGCTGATTCTTTCTCAGTCTACTAGCAACCTTCTACGAGGAAACCTAGGATTCTCTACCCGAGAGGATTACTAAAGGACCAAATCGGAGGACTTTCTACCTAGAATCAACTGGCCAATTATCTCCCTTAAAAACCTCACAAGAATAATTACCGTAAGCTATAATTAATAGTTCAGGATTATTACTAGTTACTTGTTACCGTACAATAGTAATATTTTGCAACGAATAATTATTAATACAGTCAAATACAAAGTATGATTAAACATTATTAGAGTGAAAGCTTAAAAATATGAAGAATTTACTTAACCTCTTTGCTACGGGTAGGATGTGACTCAAGGTCACAAGTATAGGACATCCAGCTAGTATCGAACTCAGTACTCAGTCGTAACGGATCTACAAGACGAGCTTGCCAACTATTGCACCACGATAACGGTGCTCTAAATAGTTCTGAATGTAATCAAAATGAATAAAATTTCGGCATTAAATAACCTATAAGGTGTTGCTGTGCCTTAAAACTAATAAACCAAAGCTTTTTCTACATTATGGCAATCATAACCTTACTCATCTTCTGCTGCAGATAATTCTTCACCTTGTTGTCATAACCACCCCCGGGATTAGATTCAGGATTAAATATATCGATGGAGTATATATTTCTCTGATTTTTTTAGATGAGGCTTGATAACTGATATATGTTCAACGTTGTACAGATACCAATAAAGATAAGCTTTATTTTTCTCATACCCCACTTGTATGGACTGGGCACAAGGCCTCGTTTTAACGTGGGCCCACCCATAAGCTGAAGCTCATGGGTGGGAAAGAACAAAAAATTGCGTCGATCCCTTCGGCATTCCCCACAAGGGGGCTCCTCAGGCGCTGGGCAATAAACCTAGCCCTGACCACAAAGGAGCAGGTAATGCCTGGAGAATAGCCCTCTGGGATCGACGCTAATAATTGTACTTTAACCCGATCCAGAGGCCGAAGCACACTGGACCCCCGAGGGGACAAGGTAAGGATAATAGCCAGAATAATTCAAATAATACTAATCGGTGGAGTATCAGAACGAAATTCGAGGCCGTCTTCATCCATTTTCTGGTAAACTCTGAGTTAACCCGATAACCAAGCCTTATTGGTCCTTGCATTTTCCCAGGATAACATTAATAGTATGGAGATGGGATATTAACTAATGGGCACATAGATGTATTCCATATGACCTTCCTCGGATATGTGCCTTGGAAATAAAAAGACGTTCCCAGGCGCAAATCCATCGTCTGTTGATATTATCGGTGGTTGCAGATAACTATTTATATTTTAGTCGGTTCAAAATAACGTCCATGTGTTTTCTATTTAAACGTTTCAGCAGTTAGCCTCTCCGGCTTTTTTTTTTTTTTTTTCGTGCAGAAATGAAATGTCTGATATTGATCTGTGGAAAAATTCATTTTCCCTCACAGAAGTACTTGCGTCTTTATTCTCTTGGAATGTTCTTATTCTGACACTCTTCCTTTATTATTATTTCACTCCATTCGAGTTTTTCACACCTGCCGTAGCCAGGGGTTCACTGGGGGCTGAGTGACAGCAAGTCTCCTCAGGTCTCCAGATCTCTTCTGAGTATTCCAGCCGATCTCAATAATGCTGTAGTCTGGATGGTCTTGATCCTTCCTCTGATTTCCAATTCATCCAGGCTCTTTTCCAGCCACCCTGGGGATTGTTCCAAGGGCCCCAATTACAATTTGTACGACCTTCATCCTCATGTTCCACAGTTTTTTCAGCTCTCTAGCCAGGTCCAAGTATTTGTAGATCTTTTCCCTCTCCTTTAATTTCACTCAATGATCGGCCGGAACGGCAAAATCCACGAGATGACAAGTCTTCCTCTTCTTGTCAATCAAAATTAGGTCTGGTCTCCTGGCTGGGATTAGGTGATCCGTCTGTACCTCAAGGTCCCAGAGAATGTTGTGTGTCTCATTCTCCAGGACAGATTCTGGCTTGTGCATATACTTTAGTTGAATGGTGAAAATTGAATTTCTTGCACAGTTACCAGTGAATCACCTTTCAATGGGAACTGTGCAAGAAATTCAATTTTCACCATTCAACTAAATGGTATATGCACAAGCCTTAATTATTATTATTATCATTATTATTATTATTATTATTATTATCACACACGTTACCTAATGATACTTTACTGGAGTCTAAGTGACAACAGGTCTCCATGACTCTTATGAGTATACTAGCCGATTGCAGCAATGCTGTAGTCTGGATGGTCTCAATTCGTCCTCTGATTTCTAGATTCTCCAGTCTTTTTTACAAGTTTATTGGGACCGTTCCAAGTGCACCAACAACAATTGGTATCACTTTCACTCTCATATTCACAGCTTTTTCAGTTCTCTGGCAATGTCCAGGTATTTATCCATCTTTTTATTTTCCTTCAACTTCACCCTGTGATCTGCTGGAACCGCAAAGTCCACCAGTTGACACGTTCTCTTTTCTTATTTTTTCTTTTTTTGTTAATCAAAACTAGTTCTGGTCTCCTGGCTGGATAGGGTGATCCGTCTTCATCTCAAAGTCTCAGAGAATTTTATTATTATTATTAGTAGTATTATTATTATTATAGGGTTTCGGTGACATTGTAGAACGGGGAAACTCAAACGGAAAAGGATCTCGCAAAAATGTTCAGACAAATATCTCAGCAATTTCTAGCCACACTGAAGAAACGTGAAACGTCGAAACACATTGTCTGGGGATGCCTATTATATGCTTCCAAAACACAGCAGTACTCTCTAGGAGCAACTTTATTTGACTTTCACCGCTAATGTAAAAAAACAAAGATCGTCTGTTGTTTACAGATTTGAGCTTTCTGGTCATCGTTAAGTATATACACCGATGTATGCATTTGTCAGTTAAAACACCGCTCCTTACCGGAGGCTGCCAGTGGCCGAGAGGTTAAGGAACCGGGGTGATGAAAAGTCTTTCGATTTCGCCACCGGATAGAAGTAGTTGCTGGGTCTAACCACACTGAAGAGGCGTGAAATGTCGAAACACGGTGTCTGTGCATTACTATATATATAATATATATATATATATATATATATATATATATATATATATATATAAAGAAATAATAAGTAAAAAGTGCTCAATACCTTTAGTCTCCTGGCGGTTTTGTATGAATATATATATATATATATATATATATATATATATATATATATGCATATAAATTGTTTTTTCTTTTGGCCAAAATATTGTACTAATAGATTATTTTCTGTTGGTATTATTGTCTTGGTCTTTTCTTTTTTCCAAATTTTTTTTTCTTCCCAGTTGATGTCTGGTAGTATATTTTTACAATCAAACGATTTGCTGGGTTTTTCCACGAGGATTTACCAATAAGTTTGGTATATTAAATTGTTATATATATATATATATATATATATATATATATATATTATATATATGTGTGTGTGTGTGTGTGTGTGTGTGTGTGTGTGTGTTGGTGTGTTGGTGGGTGTATTTATATGAATATATAAATACAAGTATATATTTGTATATGTATATATATTATGTATATAAAAAAATGGACTCTCTCGTCGATTTTCGACGGATGAGTGTTCATTCAATGAACAACCAACACAGTGATTTTTTTATAGTGGTGAAGGCTTGTGTAGGACCATTCCGCACTTTTTGGTACAGTCGATAGGAAAGGATTGGTGCATCAAGGAATACCACGAACCCAATCAACGACCGACCTAAGGAATTTTAAATTCAGAGTTATCCCTCTTCTAGACTGGTTACCTACCCAAGGTTAAAGAGCCCAATCTGCCCTACAATTTTACCCATAGCTGGGGGGAGAATATATGGATTCATACCTTTCCCAATGGTATTAGCGCCATGTGAAATGCTAACAGCTTCGTCTAGAAATTGAACTCGAACCGACGAGACCACTTTCCACGACTCTAACCACTAGCCCACGCGCCTCCATATATTATGTATATATATATATATATATATATATATGTGTGTGTGTGTGTGTGTGGCGACTATTAATCTCGATGTTGTTACTATAATCATCCGCTTAGGAACCACGAGGGTTCGGGTTCAATACCGACTCTTCGCCAACTCATAACATGAATTGAACAGATTGGATCAATGCGGTAAAGTGTGCAGCTGGTGGGACTTTACTTGAGACTCAAAGCAATCTCCCTGGTCCAGCGCTATTGAAAAGGGGAATAGACTCCCTTGCTGTATGGCTAATACCGACGCTAGGCCTCTCCACCGAATTTTAATATTTTTCGTTTTTTTTTCTGGTTTTATTTTCCGTTTTTTTTTTGTGTGAAATGAAGGGAGTGCCACACTATAATCAGCATTCAATATATTGTAAGCTGTTGTTTTCTGTTTTGCCTATTACTGTGTAACGTCAGCACCGACGTCATCACATTCTCACTTGGGACTGTCTCTTCAGGCGAGAACCATAATATCTGGTCTTATTAAGACGATTGAACAAAGGCATTGATTGAAGTTGAACAGAAGAAAAGAAAAGCACGCTACTCCGTACAGTAATCAACGATTTCTTTTATAGTTCTCGATTTAAACCGCGAAATTATCATCTAAAGAACAATATTTCTGACTAATTAAGAAGGGAATGAATACGAATGATAGCGGGAAGAAATGGCGTTACAAGAGAACAGAAGAAATGCAACAGAACGTGAGGGATGCGGATATGAACAGCAATTTAATGGGTGCATCTAAAATAATGTAGCCATTGCGCAGTCATAGATCCTATGGCCCTAATGGATATTACTGGGTGCACATTAGTGCATCTCTGATGTTAATTCCCGTGGGCGAATTGCAATACGTATATAAAATCTTTATATACGTATATAAATGCTTTTATTTATAAAAAGATGGTAATCTATAAGAGACTTTGCCGTCTGATATTGCAAACAGCTCCTGTGTGTGAAAATCAATTCTTAGATCTTTGTCATCTTCAAAATACTAAAAGAAATGAATAGATTGTCAATATTTTTGTTTCAAATAGAAAAAATATGAATAATGGAATATATATATATATAAGATTTACATATACAATTTAACAAAATATTAAACACGGGTACATTCTAAACCACCATTCACTGAATATATTATGTACCAAATGTTTCTCTCTGCATACGGTTGTTTTACATTCCATACCCAAAAAAATATTTCTACTGGATCCTCTTTCTGGGCACCTCCTGTAGATTGTAACCTGCTTTTGCATCATTTCCTAGAGAGTTCAATTCTAGCAATGTGCCCTATGTTTCTAGCCAAGGAATGACCTTATAGACTGGTGCAGAGGGAGAGGGGCTAAATCTAGTTATTTACTAAGCTGCGCCTAGTCTGGCATATAGACTTAGTTTACATCAGGTACTACAAGTTTAAGTCTACATACATACACATGCCTGTAGGTCCTTAGCTAATAGGCTCAATATGCCTATTGATAAATCCAGTGTTTAATATCACTTGACCGAATCAACGGGGGTATCCTGTTCTCAGTTTACATCTGTACCCCAGCTATGGTTAGCGGAAGGAGAACAGGATAACTGCGTGGATTGAATAAAGCAGTGGGTTTAAAGTTCCGTGATGGATCCCGATTACATTATATATAACTCATACAAAGAGTCAATCCATATTACTTCGATTGTTTTATTGTCATAAAAGTTTTAATTCTGATATAGGAAAAAAAAACGAATTCAAACCTGTTAAACTCTGTTAACTTAAAAATTGACCTTATGTCACATTCTGTGTTAGGTAAATACATATAATAAATTTTGCTATTTAATAATATTCATTCTTTTTTTTTTTTTTTTTTTTTGCAAACTATGGTTTCAAGTATTCCAGTCCAATACATCTTTTGCAAACAGATCTATTTGACCCATCATCATCATCATTATCATCATCATCATGTCGCGCTATTTGCACGGATATCCATAACGATCTCTCGCCAACCTTCACTATCATTCATTGACTCTGGGAGCTTCTCCGCGCTACAGCCCGCATCCTTACATAGTTGGTCAATGTAGGTCCTGGCTGGGCGGCCCACATTAGCGTGCCCATGTGCTGGCTTCCACAGTAGTACGTCGCTTACGAGCTCATCCCTGCTTCTCCAGCAGTGTCCTGTATGCTTAGCCCGTCTTACTTGTATCCTTTGTGAGATGGGGAGCAGGTGGCCATACAGTTGCTTTTTGTGGGGTGCTGCTTCCACGACTTATTCAGGACTGCTCGCAGCATTCTCGTGCAGCTCCCGTCTAGCTTATTCTCAAGGCGCTTCGTTAGGGTCCAGGTGGTATAGCCATACAGCAGTACCGACACAACCACAGCCTGGAAGAATCGTCTCTTTAGCTTGTCGGGGAGAAAATCCGATCTCCTCCGATTTGACCCATAGATGTTACCCTATTAGGTACTACCATTACATGTCTGAGTGGACCTCTGAGTAATAGTAATGAAGGGTTAACTCTACACTCACCCAGAGATCCAGAACTGGTGCTTCTCCAGCATATGGATTTAGTGCCTTAACTAATAATAATAGAAGAATCGAGACCACCCAGACAACAGCATTTTTAAGATAAGAAATAATACCCAGAAGAATTCAGAAACTTGAGGAGACTTGCTTTCATTCAGACTACAGTAAACGACCACCAGCTAATGTTCGAGTGAGAATTTTGAAAGTAGGGAATAATAATAATAATAATAATAATAATAATAATAATGGACACTTCAAACGACACATCGGAGAGTTTCCACATGAAAAAACCTGGACGTGGTTAAGAAAAGGAAACCTTAAAAGAGAAACTGAATCACTAATAATTTCTGCACAGAATAATGCCATAAGGACAAACTATATCAAAGCGAAAATTGATAAGACCCAACAAAATAGTTAATGTAGACTATGCAGTAATAGAGATGAGACCCTAAACCATGTACTATGCGAATGTAGCAAACTAACACAACGGGAGTACAAAACTAGATACGACTGGGTTGGGAAGGTGATCCACTGGTAATTATGCAAAAAATGTAATTTTGACCATACAACAAAATGGTATATGCATAAACCAGAATCTGTTCTTGAGAACGAAATGCATGAAATTCTCTGGGACTTTGAAATAAAAACGGATCAACTTATCCCAGCAAGAAGACCAGACCTAGTTGATTAACAAAAAAGAAAGAACTTGTCAACTGGTGGATTTTGCAGTTCCAGCAGATCACAAGGGTGAAGCTAAAGGAAAATGAAAAAATGGACAAATACCTGGACCTTGCCAGAGAACTGAAAAAGCTATGGAATATGAAAGTCAAAGTGATACCAATTGTAGTTGGTGCACTTGGAACAGTCCCAAAAGGATTAGAAAAGGGTTTGGAAAGTTTGGAAATCAGAGGAAGGATTGATACCATTCAGAACACTGCACTGCTGCAATCTGCCAGAATACTCAGAAGAGTCCTGGAGACCTGAAGAGACTTGCTGTCACTCAGACTCCAGTGAAAGACTATCAGCTAATGCTGATGTGAAAACTCAAAAAGAAGAAATAATAGTGAATATAATAATAATAATTGAATTTTTCACAACCACCGTAGCTGGTGGTCCGCCGGAGGCTGAGTGACGCAAGCCACTTCAGGTCTCCAGGACTGTTCTGAGTATTCCAGCTGATCTCAACAATGCTAGAGTCTGGACGTTCTTGGTTCTTCCTTTGATTTCCAGTTCATCCAGACTCTTTTTCTGACTCATGAGGACCGTTTCAAGCGAGCCAATTACAATTTGCTCGATATTCACCTCTATTTTCCACAATTTTCTTAATTCTCAAGCAAGGTTAAAGTATTTGTTTATCTTATCACTTTCTTTCATTTTCACTTTTCGGCCGGGACGGCAAAATCCACAAGATAAGTTCTCTTCTTCTTGTTGATCTCCTGTCTGTGATTAGGTGATCCGTCTGTACCTCAAAGTCCCAGAGAATTTTGTGCGTCTCATTCTCCAGGACAGATTCTGGTTTGTGTCTATATACCATTTAGTTGAATGGTGTAAATTGAATTTCTTGCACAATTCTCAGTGAGTCACTTTTCTCACCTAATCGTTCCGAAACATGTATTCTCTTTTATGCTAGTTTACTGCATCCGCTCATGATGTGATTGACCGTTTCGTTTTTTCCCCACACATTCTACACTTTCTATTCTATTGTGTCTCTATCTATTTTGCTTTCATATAATTTGTTCTTATGGCATTGATTTGTGCTGCAATTATAAGAGATTCAATTTCTCTCTTGAGATTTCCCTTTTATAGCCATATCTTCTCATGTGCGATCTCTCCAGTTTGTGGCTTGAATTGTCCATATAGTTATTTTTTTATATATATATATATATATATATATATATAATATATATTATATATATATATATATATATATAATCGTATAAATAATAATAAAAATAAAATAAATAATAAATATAGTTATATGCTAAACAATAAATAAATCGCTGCTTCAGCAAAAAACACATTCTCCTGACTACTCAGCGTTCATATCAATTTGAAACGCCTAGATATTGACCTGCGTGCTTGGGAGATCTAGCATCGGATCGGAAAGAATGGCGTAAGACCTGTTTCGCTACTAAAAAGAGCTTTGAAGAAAATACTGAAGCATAGAGATCGGCTCCGCATAACTTTAAAAGAAAAACATTTAACTCCTGCCTTGGATCATTTCGTTTGTCAGTGTGGTTTCATGGCTCGCAGCAGGGCTGGACTGCTGTCACACTCGAGGAAACATAAAATGTCTCTTGACAGCATGCACAACATGGGAGGAAAAATCACAACTAAATATATATTCCCCATAATACATATATATATATATATATATATATATATATATATATATATATATATATATATATAATTATATGGAGATTGTGTGGTAACAAACAATTCCTATTACAATAGTTATTGACATCAATTATTAATAAATTATTGTTCTTAAATTATTAATACTGTTAACTATACATACTTACATGCAATTATATATATATACAACAAAATAGCAGTTTACAGGTGAACGGAAAGGCTAATTTACATATTAATATCAAAAAAATCGAATTTAATAAATATGTGCTTAGTATTATTGATTTCTAACTGTTTGGTTTTATTTTAATGAATATAAGCAAAAATCTCTTCAACGAATCTTAAATGAAATCCATTAACAAGATAAAATAACTGTCATTTTATTCTTTACTTCCTCTTATAACTAAATACTTAAATTAGAAAAAATAACAATGAAAGACAAGAGTGATGGAAGAGTAAGTTTCAGTTGTTCCATTTTTTATTATACTCCCTCTGTTTCAAATCTTTTATTATACTCCCTCTGTTTCAAATGTTTTTATCTGTATTCTTATTTAGTTTCATTAGCCTTTCTAATTTAATACAATATTTTATTACATTAAAACTTAAATACTTGCACCCGGAGGGTGCATATATTTGCTAGTATATATATATATATATATATATATATATATACATACGTCATTTTTTATTGCAATCTCCGAAAGTACTTCAACGCCTTGTTTGCTCAGCAGACAAATTATACAAAATGATTTGCCTAGTTGAATCATTGCTATGATCGGACGCACAAGGTACAAAAGTAATACGAATTTCTTTAATATACTACATACCGTCGGATTCACTTCCATATCTTCACACACACCACACACACACACACATATATATATATATATATATATATATATATGTGTGTGTGTGTGTGTGTGTGTGTGTGTGTGTGTGTATTTGACTTATATTATTTCAGTTTAAACTTACAGTAGATCAAACAATATCATTAATAATTAATTCAAGTACGTACAATTATTTGTAGACAATTAATTTCCACATCAGATTTCCTGAAGGTGACTATTCTCTCATTATCTTATAAAGGACACAGGTCTGCTGGCTTCGTTACTGTCTGCTTGACCAGGCCGAGGCAGCCTTAGTTACTATGGTCACAGATAGGCTCCAGCGAGTCAAGACATGGCTGGACACACCACTGGTCGGTAGCCAACGTTTGCCGCTAGAGGGCGCCAGTAGTGTTCTCTCCAATGGCGGACATTGGTTTGCCAATGGCACTTCTCCAAAGTTCTCTAGTTGCAATTAAATATAGATATACTTAGCTTGAAGGCTAAATGTTTATTGTGAGAATGGGACATCTATATTACTCGCTATATTCTCTCTAGGGCACGATGTCGCACGGTGTGGCTTCGCTAAACTGTTTGTCGTTACAAAACCAACTCGTTCGTCTACCGGCTACGTCGTCAATTTTGTCGTGTCTAGCTGATATAGAGGTGTTAATTCAATGTTTACGTGTGAAATATCTATTTCACGGAGTCATTTTATATTGTATTGGTTCCGATCAATTTTATGACTGTCGTACTAAAAGCAGAATTAAAATTAACAATAAGTTACTTGAATTTACAATATGTTTCTTAACCTCTTGTCTACTAATATTGAATCTATTCACTTTCACCCGATGATGAAGAAGATGTCAAAGATCTCTGTTTGCATTAAATCTATCATTGTGTTATTTATTATATTCTACTGTTTCTCGTATTCTGACGTCAAAAGGACGTAGAGGGTGGTATTTAGGTTGCTCGCCTGCATGGACGGGTACATTTGGAACCCAAAGCACCAGGGAGTTGATTAAATAATTGAAGGACCTGCGAACTTAAGGCCACATACGATCGTGTACGGCATTCTGGATCATCAATTGCAGTCTTCCACAGCTTAGTCAAAATGTTGATGAAATTCGCTGACCAGTACTTTAAAATCTGTTCCCGTAAACTTTCTAAGAAATTATTAAGAAAGAGTGGCTTGTGCTTGAAACTAAACTAAATTTCCTATTAAGGTTACAGTTATGTAGATTAGAGGTGTGTTTAGTACTCCTTCATTTTTATTATTCTCAGGTCCTCTATTACCTGGAGTAGTAGTACCTATTAGAGTGCCATCTATTGGTCAAATAGATCTGTTTAAAAATCATTCGTATTCGGTAAGACCGCGTGCAAAAAATGCTAAGAAACCACTACACAGAAATGTAAATATAAACGTACAATAAACGCGATTACCTAACCTATCATTGGCAATTCAGTCTCTAAAGACTATGATAAAAGTTTTTGTGTGCCACTGAAGTTTCAGCGCCTCCTGTGACTATGAAGTCCTATGTTTGAGAAACATTCTCGACCACAGATTTTATATTTGTAGGTTGTCCCTGTAGATGATGTTCCGATGCTTTGTTGCCGTTGCTTTCTTATGGACCTCTTAGCTTCATGATGTTGTATCAGGGTGACTTCTGACATGTACAGTCCTCTATGGAGATTCTGCCGCCACTGAGGGCGGTCTTGAGCCAAATTTTCCCAGCTGGAAGGGACAATTCCAAAGCACCTGATTATTTTTGCAGACATCCTTGAATCGTAGTAGGGGGCGACCAATCTGTCTTTTACCAGATGTTAGCTATCCATACAGGATGTCTTTCGGGATTCGTCCATCATCCATCCGACGTACATGACCCAACCATCGGAAACGACGTTGTCTCAGTACCTAACCTATATGCATAAAATAACCCTACACTGGTTTCAGAAAACTAAAAGAAGACGTATCCCCTAATTTGGTTTGGTCGTTGTGGGCGCTACTCATGTGGCGTGTCTTAGATAAGAATAACCAGGCGGACCACATCCCTTCTGGTCTACAACTGGAATTCAGTTTACTTCTCCGTAACTGGTTGCCATACCAAGACAAGAGAACCCAGTTTGTTCTACTATTTACCGATAACTGGAGGTAGAATAGGTGGATACATACCTTTCCCAAAGTTTGGGCATCCAATCGTTGTATAACGGTTAGAAAGATAGTCTCGCAGATCCATTATCATGACTAGTGAGTTCGAACCTCGTTGGATGCCCTATTTTCTGACCGTGTATCACATTCAACCCCCGGCGAACGGGTTGGATAAATACATACCTTTCCCAAGGATATTAGCTTTATGAGAAATGCAAACAGCCTCGTTCAAGATTTGAACTAGGGTAGCCGGGTTCACTGCCTACTACTCCTCGAGCGCCTCCTTTACACCATAAGACGGGTTGATATCCCCTTAAAATCAATTTATCAATCTTATACATGACTTTACTTTTCATATTTGGTAATTCATAACTATTTCCTCGTAAATTCCTACCATAAAATAAACTGAACCCTCATTTTATGTCAGTGTTTTTGCAATACATGTTTTATTTTTCTTGCACCCGTTATTTAACAATACTAAATATATTTTATATATTAATTTTGATATTCACTTCAATGTGTATATTCTAAAAGTTTTTATTTTGTGAGAATGGTTAGTTTTAAAGTGGGGGCTTCTTTTGTTGTTGTTATTTCTTTTCTTTTCTTTTCTTTTTTTAGCTTTGGTACTCTAAAATAAAAACGTCAGATTTTAATCATCGTCGATGAAAAAACAAAATTACGGTCATAAAAGGAGGGTCCAATTCATGGCTAAATTGTAAAACGAGCCTTCACTTTAAAACTAACCATCCTCACAAAATGAAAACTTTTAGAATATACACATTGAAGTCAATATTAACATAAATAAATAAAATATATTTAGTATTGTAAAATAACGGGTGCAAGAAAAATAAATCATTTATTGCAAAAACACGGATATAAAATGAGGGTTCAGTTTATTTTATGGTAGGAATTTACGAGGAAATAGTTAAGGATTACCTCATATTTAATACATTATTTTGATATTTGATTATTTAGCTTGTTTTTTTTTTTATTATAAAAATAACCAATTTTGACGATGTTAAATTTTTATCGGTAAAATCAAAGGGTGAAGAAAAATATTTCTAAATCTCAAGAGAGATTATAACTTGAAATAAACTAGCTTCTGTTATGTTTCTTTTTTCTTTTTTTTCGCTTATTTTCTTTTGTGCATATTTTGTGCATAAATGGTCGATAATTGGAGTGACTCGAAACAATTTGGCTGCGATATTTTTGTACAAATTGATATTATTTTACTGCAATTAAAGAATATAGGTCTACAAAATTGGGATCATTAAAAGTGTTTCAATTATGAATATTGATTTTTTTTGGCTCTTATGAACACAACAAAAACACATTTACATGGTTTCCACCATCTCCACATTTTAAGACAAAATTCAAAATTGCATTTATTAAAATATATTAATTAAATAATGCATTTTAATGTATCGATATAATATTAGGCCAAATTACTTTTTTTAAAGAAATATATATTGAAAATGTTACTCCTGACAAAGAATATAGAATTAGCACTGAGAATGTCCACTTATATTTTTTGTTTTGTTTTGTTACTTTTATTTGTTTGTTTTTTAACAGTAAATAAACTAATAACAGATAAGACGAAAAATACGCTTTTTATTTAATACCTTGCTTCATATTCCTTAAGAGTGTTTGTGCATGGTTAAATGACATAAAGTATTCCTATCTAATAGAAACATTTTGTAAACATATCTATTTGACTTATAGATGGAACTCTAACAGGTAAAACAACTCCGGGCTAGAGTGGACCTGGAAATAATGGCCGAACACTCCGCAGAGCTCGGTAACTAAAGTTCCATTTCTTTTTTTCGGAGAGTCTTACCCCTCGCCAGGCAATACTGTCAGCGTTTATAAGCCCCATCGATATGGCTTTATATATTTAGATATGAGAGTAAGTGTTGTATATTGTACCCGGTAAAACGAACAAAGAAGTTAAAAAACGGAAGCGAGGCTTTCCGCTCAAAGAAGCAGGTAGAAGATAAAGAAATATATAACAAAGGTTCGTTATCAGATCAAAAGATAAAGATGCGTAGGCGTGTCGTCAATACAAAAGCCAGAGAGTCGAGCCAGTTAGAGAGTCAGACAGGAGACGGCGAACAGAGCACAAGGAGCGACCATCGACACGGGCCATCGCTGCCAGCGGGCAGTGAGGTTTGTCCACCCCTTTACCTCAACATGGCCAGACCATGCCAGTAGTAGTTGTAGTCATCGTCAACCCTTGGGCATTCCTATTGTCAAGCTCGCCACCGACCAGCTGAGAAGATAAATAAAGTCAACTCCTAGAATAGAGCATGTGTTGTGATTTCATTAAACGACAACTAACATACATCGCTTTGGGTACAGAGAAAACCCCAGTACTAACGTCCACGATTTAGAACAGCGTAGAAGGCCGCTACGTATACTAACTACGCGATTTCGCGACGTGATTTTGATGCCAGTATGCAACATAAGTAAACAAACAATGTGTTTATTTGATATGGCTTTTAGCCGACAATTTTTGGAGGATATGTGCTCAATTGAAGTCATACCTAATTTTGAAAATTGATTTGTTAATAATTAATGAATTTAGGCGGGCATATATGTTTATCGAGGTTTCCAGTCACACACGGAGCAGTCTCCCATGTCTATAACCTTGCTGATGAGACCTAATAGGTCGAAATGTACATTCAGGGATTGACATTTTCTCGATTTGTTTAGCCTTACATTTGAACATATATGCCCGCCTAAATTCATTAAATATTAACTAATTAATTTTCAAAATTAGGTATGACTTCAATTAAGCACATATCCTCCAAAAATATTTAGATATGTGGTTCTCATTATTTCAAGAAACATTCCTACCATAATTACTCCAGGTTTCGGCAATTCCTCCAATTTTCTTCTTGTAGTACAATTTTACCATTGTGCACATAGTGTATTAGACAAACCCCGAATATCCACAGCCTGAGACATTTAGATCATGTTGTTTAGATTAAGTTGACCATTCTTTATACTAAATATTGAAATTTGACCTACTCTACTAGTAAATATATGAACCCTTCGGGTGCAAGGTTTAAAATTTTAATGTAATAATATATTATATTAAATTATAAAAGTAAGTAAAGTCGACGGGCGGCCTAAAGTCGGTATCAGCCAGCCAGCGAGGGAGTCTATTCCCTTTTCAATAGCGCTGGACCAAGGAGATTGTTTTAGCATCTGAGGTGGAGCGCCACACCTACCATCAGCTCCTTACTTTACCGCACAGATCCCTGTGCTACTCATACGCTGAGTTGGCGAGGACCGTTATCGAACTAGGAACTTTGTGGTTTCTAACCGACTGAGTAATAATTGGGGTTTAAATAAAAAATAAAATCATAGAGAATGTGACGTAAATAACTAAGGGAATTGTGAATTGATTAGTGATATAATTTCGGTTACAAACAGACAAACACACAATCTCCATTATAATAAGATGTCTACCAATTTTTTTTCTCACAGCTGTAACAAAATTTCCATTATTCCATTCAACAGGTTACTATTGGAAAAGGATCAAGTACCAGTCTCAGTGTTGGTTCACAGATAAAACAGTAGATGGTAGAGGTGTTTGCGTTGTGATTTTTTTCGGTGTAAACAAGGAACACATGTAAGATCCCCTACCAGCGGTTTAAAGTAGGATCGCAGTGTTGGGAGAGCCGCTCTGTGCGGTTTAAAAAAGGCAAAGAGTACGAGTAGCAAGAGTCACAAAATCATTTTAAGCGTAGTTTAACAGTTTTGAATTCAGAGTTTTCTTCTCATAAAATCGGCTGCATTACCAAAGTTATACAGCCCAGTCTGCCCTACTATTTACCTGGAGCGACAATAAGTGGATTCATACCTTTCCTAAGGGTATTAGCGCTAAGTTAAATGCAAACAGCAATATCCATGATTTTAAATCGTGACACCGTGTCCATTTTCTACGACGATAACCATTACATGATGAACACCTCCACACACACACACACACACACATACACATACACACACCACACACACACACACATATATATATATATATATATTATACATATATATATATATATATATATATAGAGAGAGAGAGAGAGAGAGAGAGAGAAAGAGAAAGAGAGCGATAACGAAAGGGAAAGAGATACACTGACAAGGGAGAGACTCAGACAGAGATTTGGGGGGAAGATGAGTCTTCGTAATAGCTTTATATATTGCTGTCTTATCTGTCAGAGTCGTTCAGAATACTCAATCTGACTAAGAGCCGATAAATAAATGACCCTGTCCGATAACCAGTAAGAAAGGATAAAGCCAAGAAAACAACGTGATAACTATTATCATGTTATACTCCTAATTTAATTCCATTTGAGATATCCTGAATAAATATATGATAAGGCGCTCCCATAAAAACGCCTTCATCCTGTCGAGAAAATCGTAATATACCAACAATACCATAAAATGCTGTATCAAATGCCTTTATGTCACAAGCAGTTTCCAGTAAATCACTACTGACTTTATCATAATGCTTTTCAAATTCACTTTTGTTTGGCTTTAGTTCACTCAGACATAAATCGGACAAAAAGATTTGGAAAGCGACACTTACCCATCAATACATAAGGGGCCGGGTTAGCTCAGTCGGGATAGCGTTTGGCTAGAAACCACAAGGTTCCAAGTTCGATACCGGTCCTCGCCAACTCAGCGTTATGAGTAGCACAGGGATCTGTGCGGTAAAGTAAGGAGCTGATGGTAGGTGTGGCGCTAAAACAATCTCCTTGGTCTAGCGCTATTGAAAATGGGATAGACCCCCTCGCTGGCTGGCTGATACCGACATTAGGCCGCCCCGACAACTTTACTTACTGACATATTTTATACAAACATACGGGACGACTTGTTTTTGTTATGTGCAAAATAAAAAGAAATTGGACCCCGTGCCGAGGAGGGTATTTTTATTGGGTATGATAAACAAAGTCCAGCATATCTCATTTATTTCCCTGAAACAGGTGCTATTAAAAGAATCAGATGTGTTAAATTCACTGATTCCTATGCTAAAACCCCGAAATCAGTTGAAATCGCTGACTTACTAGTGTTGTATACCCTTCTTAAAGATCAAGCGAATAAGGAATATTAACATTACGAAATTAAATATAAGTTGATATCCTAAAATTACAGAATGAAACGAATTGCACAGAAAAGTACACTATAAATAAGTATTTGAAGATATCAAGAACTTGAAACAGAAAGTTCTACTAATTTCTGTCATCATACTCGTGCGGATAGTTGGTATATATTTATAGAGAATAACCTAAAAAGTCTATTTAGTAAAATAAAGACCATCTTTTAATATTACCTTTATTGTGCAACATATTTTTACTGTTTTATTCTACTGTCTTTTGTCATATTTCCAGCAAATTCATAATTCTATTCACCACCTTGTTTTCTATCTTTATCAGCAAATAACCGCTGTAGGTGCCTTTTGCAATCAAACAGGTAAGTAAGTTTCTAAGGTTTAAACAATATTCAAGTGTTATGGGAAATTTGCGGTCCCAAATACCGCTAAGAAAGGAATAAAAGACAAGGATTTTATGTTTTAAAAGGGGTTTAATGGTGCGTAAGTTTGCTAAAACTTATTGCCTTAGCGGAAGTAAGTCTCATATATATAAAAGTAACAATTTCATAACACTTATCTTTGCATAGAGTTCTTGTTGGGGTTAAGTGTTCTGGTTGTAGGTGCATTCATTGTTCCGTGTTGCTGCTATGTTGGTTCTCCCAAATTTGGGGTGTGTCTGGGTTAAACTGTTGTATCAACCTTCTGTCCTGTTTGACAGCTTTTTGTGGTCCAGCCTTTTGTTCCAGCCTTTCGTAGGGCTGTCTATTTATGTTCAAAGGCCGTGTAGTCTCTTCGACTATCTTTTGTGTTCCAGGTACTTCTAAGGTATTTCTAAGGTCTTCGTTCCCCCGCCATTACTTCAGGGTTCTACCAGGGGAGGGTAAACCATTGTTTCCATTTGTTATCTAATGAGAATGTTATGCTTTTGCTCCAAACCAACACTGGTTTTTTTGTCCATAACTGATTGTGTATGAGTTCAAGAAGGCAGCGTCAATTATGTTAGTAAGTTGCGAAAACAGGTGCATTGTTTGACTTAGATCCTTTCAAATTACTTTTGTTATAAAAAACGAAATAAAAAATAGAATTAAAAATTGAATAGAGAAAGAACAGATAAGCGAAATTGAAAAAAAAATAGAGAACTCAAAACCACGTGAAGAAGAAGAAAGTCTGATGCATAAAATTTTTATTGACAGGAGTAGAAAAGGAAAATAAATTAAAGTACAAGAGAAAGAAAGAAAGAAATGTTAGGTAGGTAGTCTGGGTATCTGACCCCTGAGCAAAATACCGGGTATATTTAAATTTCTATAATTTCTCCTGTGGCCATAACATACATAATTTTATCATTAATCTGTATTCATATCAACTTGGTTAATCAATAAATATTCACACACATACACACACACGCGCGCGGGCACACACACACATATATATATATATATATATATATATATATATATATATATATATATATATATATATATACACATGTAGAATTAAACAAAATACACATCTGTTTAACAATTTTATTTTTGATCTTTCAAGTTTTCTGGCCAACTTTTTAACGTTTTGGTGGAATTCGTGCATAAGTCGACCAAAATTCAGGTCCCGAGTACTTTCGGCACTTCGAAGTGCATCATCAGTGGTGATGTGTTCCAGTTTTTTAAAATTATATTAATGTGATGACTGGAAGGAGAAGAATTGATGAGGAAGGTGTTATAGGCATTTTAAAATTTGTATACTGCATTGGAAATTAATTTTGCTTAAGGATGGTTTGTATTGTTTTATGTATAAAGCTTCCAGTATTTGGAGTTTTTATTTATTTTTTTCTTTGTGCAGAATGTGTGTATTTTCCGTTAGAATATTTCGGTAATTAGAGTGGGGGCCTGAATGTAATTTTAGGTGTTGTGAAATAGAGCTATTATCTGTTAAATGGTGGGTTAGACGACGTGACAATGTGGTTGAGGTCAATCCAATGTATGTATTTTCATTTTCTGGGAGACTGCAATCTCCTAGGGGACATTTAAATCTGTATACTACCTTGGTCTCATTAAGCCGACTTGTCTGGGGAGAGAAATTGTTACGAACAGCGAGGTTGATTTTTTGGAATATATATATATATATATATATATATATATATATATATATATATATATAAGCTCTATACATAAAACAATACAAACCATCCTTAAACAAAATTAATTTCCAATGCAGTACACACATGTTAAAATGCCTATAACACCTTTCTCATCAATTCTTCTCCTTCCAGCCTCCACATTAATATAATTTTTTTTAAACTTAAAAAAAAACTGGAACACATCACCCCTGATGATTGCACTTCGAAGTGCCAAAAGTACTCGGGACCTGAACTTTGGTGGATTTATCCACGAATTCAACCCAAATATTAAAAAGTTGGCCAGAAAACTCGAAAAGATCAAAAATAAAATTGTTAAACAGGAGATGTGTTTTTTGTTTAATTCTACACACACACACACACACACACACACACACACACACATATATATATATATATATATATATATATATATATATATACGGTATATTTAGGTAGGAGACAGTCAAGATATTTTTCTTGCCATCGTACAGAATTTTTAATGGTAGTTCGGTTTTATATAAAACTATATGATGCCAAGAAAAAAAATACCTCGACGGTTATTTTTCACGAAACATAATTTTCAGAAAAACTGCAGCCTACCTAGATATACCGTATATATATATATATATATATATATATATATATATATATATATATACGGTATATTTAGGTATATATATATATATATATATATATATATATATATATATATATATATATTGGTTTGGACGTTGATTTTGAAGGCTATCACAATGCAGATGTAAAGAATAAGGTAACAATGGTGTTGTGTGTTAACCAGTATTTTATTCTTGAATTTTTGAGATAAAATCTCTTTTTCAAAAGATCACTGGGACTGAAGTCGTCTTGTTATGGCATTTCTAATTAAATGACTAGAAATGCCATAACAAGACGACTTCAGTTCCAGTGATCTTCTGAAAAAGAGATTTTATCTCAAAAATTCAAGAATAAAATACAGATTAACACACAACACCATTGTTACCTTATTCTTTACACCTGCATTGTGATAGCCTTCAAAATCAACCTCCAAACCAATATATACACAATGCTTCAAGCAAATTATAAAAATCTCTTATATATATAATACTAATATTATTATTAGAGGAAAAATAAAGGGTCTAACATGGTTTTAATCAAATTGAAATGATTTCTTCAGGAACGTACCCTACGTGAACTGAGTCGATGTAATTCCTTAGTTAAATTAAAGATATTTTTCGGATAATAACGGTTGAACTCTACGTTATTTTTCTCTCAATCTTTGCGTGCAGCCTGTGCAAAAGGCGTTATACCGATTGAAATTCAGCGTTAACGGATGTGTATGCCGAGTCATGCTTGGATGTCAAAAATGTCCACAAGTGAGATAGGGGGACGATAAGGTTCAACACTCCATCAACGATATGACGGCGAGCTTGTATGACATGTGCATACAAAAAATACCACTGCACCAATCAAAATGCATCGACGGAAATAGCAACTATGTAGAAAAATAGATAGAATTCAACTGGTTCTGAATTAATCAATTTTTTTTCTTCTATTGTTGCATCGAGATTTTTTGCACGTACTCCTTTGACGAATACTCAGAATCAGAGAAGTTATCAATCGATTTCTCTGAAATCAATTTTGATTTTTCCTAAGAATTTGGTCGACTCCTGTCGTGTTGCGATTGAGAAGCAGGGCATTATAAAACTTAGCAGCAATATTTGTAATAGCTACACTTCAGTAGTTCTTAGTGACTCTGCGGTCTCCTTTGCCTATTTTTTCCTATGAATTTTCTCGATTCCAGTCGGGATTCAATTGAAAAGCAGGGTATTATAAACCTTAGCAGCAATGGCAGTAAGAACTATGCCTCGGTAGTTATTAGTGATTCCGAGGTCTCCTTTCCTTGGCTAAGGGAGGATACATCCTTTCATCCAATTCTCTATTGTATTTTGTTTATACACTGCATTGCATAATTTCATTTTGTTAAGGACAGCAGCATTTCTGCTTTTGATTTTACAACTTCATTATGTTTATCCACTGTAAAGTGCTCTATCTTGATGTTTGATTGGTCATTTATAATTACATTATTGTATCTGTTATTACACGTTATCAAGTAGATTCCTGCAATGTTCTGTCCATTTCGACGTCTTTTTTCTTGGCAGGCGGTTTTTATTTTTCATTGTGTGATACTTCACCTGCCTCTAATTTCATTTACTGCCTACGTCGCTGATTTTAATTGTCTCCTTCAGCAGAATTTCTGTTTTTATTCATTAGGCCTTGAATGTATTCTAGTTGTTCTTTTTGGTGTTTTAGTTGTATCTAAGCTTTCTTAAGTTTTTGCATATTATTGTGCGTTTGTCTATTTTATTAAGTAAGGATGCCTTGTTTATGTTATCACGTTTTTCTCTAAATGCTTTTGACTTATAGATTGATAGATATGAACAGTCTGAGATAGATCGATAGATAAGTTTATAGAGGGAGATATTCTGCTAGACAATGATCATAAATTTAAATGATTACAATATCTTTAAATGATATAATTGAAACGTACTGTCAAAAAATAATGAAAGAAAAATCGAGGTCAATTTTTCTAATCTCCTGAGACAAAAACAAATAAATTCAACTCTTTCTAAATTACTGATAACTCGAAAAGAATTAAAATGAAAATAAATAAAATTGCAAATCAAATAATGAATTACAGGCGAATTGAAAAAGTGACATAAATGTCCAACTGTGTTCCATAATAAACAAAATAACTATTAAAATGCTGACGCATAATTTATAACAGAGTGAATTCTTAAACGAGCGGTTTATTTTTTGCAGGAAAATGGCGGGCAATAAGGTGATAAAATTAGAGCGGGTGGCAAAATGACAATGAAAATCTTTACCTGCCCAGTCATCGGTGGCTAGAATATGCTGACTGCATAAACTGGAGAGGAGGTAAGACCTCTCCCCGCACACACATAAAAAATAATGTATCTTGTTTATGACGTTATACTGCATCTAGTGGTTGTGCTTCCGTTTCAGAGCTAAGGAGCGTATGGAGTCACTTCTTAGCCATTACTCCCAGCTCCACTATGAGCTTGAGTGGTAGTATCTGTTAGGGTCTCATCTATGGGTCAAATAAATGTGCTCAAAAATTATTTGCATTATATATATATAATACAAACCCCATCTGTACGACTTGGATGCTACACAAAGTCATTTTCAGCGGATTATAACAGGTTTGAATTCAGTTTTCCTTCTCCTAGACTGGTTGCTTAATCAAGGTTAAAGAGCCCAGTCTGCCCTACTATTTACCGATAGCTGGAGGAATAAGAGTTGGATTCATCCTTTTTCCACGGGTATTAGAGCTATGTGAAATGCAAACAGTCTCGTCCAAGATTTGAACTCGGATCGCTGTGTCCAATATCCTACGACGATGGCCATTGCAGCACACGTTTCCAAAATTATTTGTATTTCATAATATTATTTGATACCATATAACTATCTACTATGGAGGTGAGTCGTCTAATGGTTAGAGTCGTAGGGAATGGACTCGTCAACGCGAGTTCAATTCCTGGACGAAGCTGTTGGAATTTCACATGGCGCTAATACACTTGACAAAGATATGAATCCAATTCTTCCTCCAGCTATGGGTAAATTGCAGGGCTGACTGGAATCTTTAACCATGGCTAGGTAACCAGTTTCGGAGAAGGAAAACTCTGAATTCAAACCTGCTAAACTCCGCTTAAGAAATTGACCTTGTGTCGCATCCTGCTCGTGCGGAGGGGTTGGTAAATATATATAACTGTCTACACTTTATAAGTATTAAGAATAGTTACTTGAAATTGTAATTGTTTACTAAGAATTATTTTCATTATTGATAATATTATATCAATAGTATTATTCATTACTATTATTCATTACTATTTATTTACTAGAAATCTTATAACTCTGCACAAACAAATGATTATTATTAACGTGATATAAATATTTGAACCCCTATAATTCTGTATAAATTATTATTATTAAGATGTGAATACATGAGACCATATATCTGTGTGCAATTGATTTGTATTATATTGGAATATTTTCATATAACAGTGCAAACAACTGGTAATTAACATAGTAAAAAGTGCAATTAAACATCGATTTCGTATCACGATTACAATCAATCCTTGACGAATAAATCAAATTTCGGTATTAAATAATCAATAAGGAGTTGATATGACGCTGAAAAAATAAACCAAACCAAGCATTGATACAATACTAATGTGAGCAAGCAAACCATTATCATCATTATAAATACATTGTTACTTGAACCGATACAATTGTGTATAAGTTATTAGTACTAGCAAATATATGCACCCTCCGGGTGCAAGTATTTAAGTTTTAATGTAATAAAATATTGTATTAAATTAGAAAAGCTAATGAAACTAAATAAGAATACAGATAAAAACATTTGAAACAGAGGGAGTATAATAAAAGATTTGAAACAGAGGGAGTATAATAAAAAATGGAACAACTGAAACTTACTCTTGCATCACTCTCGTCTTTCATTGTTATTTTTTCTAATTTAAGTATTTAGTTATAAGAGGAAGTAAAGAATAAAATGACAGTTATTTTATCTTGTTAATGGATTTCATTTAAGATTCGTTGAAGAGATTTTTGCTTATATTCATTAAAATAAAACCAAACAGTTAGAAATCAATAATACTAAGCACATATTTATTAAATTCGATTTTTTAATATTAATATGCAAATGAGCCTTCCAGTTCACACTGTAAACTGCTATTTTGTTCTTTATATAAATATAATTGCATGTTGTCAGTATGTAGACATAGTTAACAGTATTAATAATGTAAGCTAATTTTATTAATAATTGAGGTTTAGATAAAAATAAAATCATGGAGAATGTGATGTCAATAACTAAGAGAATTATGACTTGAGTAGGAATATAGTTTCGGTTACAGACAGAAAAACACACAATCTCCATTATAATAAGAGATAAGGAATAGTTACTTGAAGCTATAAGTAAAAGTAAAGTTGGTGCAATGGCCTATTGATAAAATCATCCGGAGAACGAGGGAGTATATTCCCTTTTCACTAGCGCTAGACCAAGGATATATATTCATTTTTTAATTTTTTATTTATTTACTGGGTTTCAGCACCACATCTTCGGTAAGCTGTCTAATTTACCACACAGATCAGTTTGCCCAATATATGCAACATGCACTGAGCTGGCGGTATCGAAATCGGAACCTTGCGATTTCGAGACGGATCCTCTACCGACTAAGTTAAAGCGGTCTCTTGAAGCTATAGTTGCTTATAAGTAAAGTAAGTAAAGTCGTCGGGGCGGCCTAAAGTCGGCATTAGCCAGTCAGCGAGGGAGTCTATCCCCTTTTCAATAGCGCTAGACCAGGGAGATTTTTGGCGTCTGAGGAGGAGCGCCACACATACCACCAGCTCCTTACTTTACCGCACAGATCCCTGTGCTACTCATACGCTGAGTTGTCGAGGACCGGTATCGAACTAGGAACCTTGTGACTTCTAGCTGAGTTGTCAAGGGCCAACATTGAACTAGGAAGCTAGTGGTTTCTAGCCGAACACTCCACCGACTGAGCTAACCCGGCCCAACAAAACTGACGTCATTGTCCTTATGGCCAACCCCCAACCCTTTTTACAATCTATTTGCCACAAATTGGTGGCTGAGGGTCTTAGAGTCCTTATTAGTCCTGCATCTAATGATGAAGTTCCAATTCTGTAAACGTGGGTAGGAAGTGTAGAGATAACTCAAAAACCATATTGAGCAGCATTCATGCAAATGACATCCGCTCATAGAATAAATACATCAGAAATAACAGCCAAAACCGAATACACAAACCTTTATGCCCAGAAACGAATGAATAAACATGAAGCATACTCACTGATTTAACGCAGTAATAAAAACGAATGGGCCTAAATTTGCGTCCATATAAAGTTTAATACGCAACTTAGTGAAGTGAATCCTTCAAATGTCATTATTGCTAATTACATAATACATTGCGTTGCTCGTAACCAAAAATTCATTGCCCTTACATGAGCACCTTCTACCTCATCCCGGACTCGTACGGGCAGAACCAAAAAGAATCATCGGACTACGAAAACCTTCGTATGTAATACGAGGAGAGTCTCCATACGTGCGACTGATAACCAATAATAAACTGCGAGTAACTACTCGTATGCTTTGCATCTCTGGCCTGTATCCATCGGTCAATAGGGTTTCACAGGATGATATAGAAAGAGACTGGTAGAATAAAATGTCTAAAGTCATGACTGGCTGTAGGCGTTCCACGCTGGTCTTCAACTATAGAACCAGAATGAACCCACCATGTAAGCTCAATCCATAAATCTCCACAATAGATACTAATCACATGAGTCCTGAAAACGGAGAAAAACCTTACAATCCCACTAGGATACGATATCACTATACAATGTGAATACCACTCTAGGTGCCAAAAAATCAAGAAATAACAAAAAAAGCAATACTACCAGGTTCATAATACTAGGGCCTCAAAGCATCCAAGTAAAGAGTTTGAGGACGAATGAGACTGGGGAAAATTTGTTTAGCACCAGCGCGCATCAACCGAATCCGTGATGTATACTCTATAAATATATAGCTTCAAATTCGGCTTACACCAATAGATCTCTGCTTAGTGAGAATATGGATTAGGCAAAGTTCACATTATGAGTCGCTATTCTAGAGCACCCTAAACCTAGGTGCGCCGAACGTGCTACATAAACCGTCTCAATAGTAGAAACCAACTCGGCTCATCCTTTTTGCTCTGTAATATATGCTAGTTATCTATTATAATGTGCGAGCTCGGTCTCTCTATTATATTATCCATTTAGTCAATCCGTTGTCATTATGATCCTGTCTATTGAGAGTCTAGACAAGTATCACCTCAGAAATAACTGAATCATTTCCGGAGAATAATTAGATATCATAGTTCATTTAAATTATCATCCTGTCAACCTATAACTGCGCAACCCTAAGGACGTCGTTTCTCTGTAAATGTGTGATCATTAAGACGATAGAGGGGAAAAGAGAGCAGAGTATTAATAAGAATAAAACCGGGGAATTTTTGACGGTAAATCGGAAAAATTTCCTTATGAACGATTTCGCAAAAGGGGTGCCCATAAGTTATTATGAGTTCCCTCTTCATATAGGTTATTAGTCCGAAATTGAACGCAAAATAGTGCGATTGTGGCGTTCGATCTAAACTACTACAAACTGTCGCAGGATTCGGCGCGTGTACACTACACCACTCCTGTTAGTGTGTACAGTTATGTACTTAAGAGACAACGTTGACAGCTGTGAAAATAAAAGGAGGAAAGGGAAGAACTCGTTAGCATCAATGATTGCGTCGACACTGCAATCAAAGAACTTGATATCACACAAGTAGGAGGACGAAATTCCTAATTACCGCAGCCAAAGGGGTTGAAATCAAACAATAAACAGGAGGAAATGTGGATTCAAAAAAAATACACCGGTATACATAAGTATCATAAGTAAAAGTAACATTATAAGACAAAAACAACAATAGTATGAAGTAAAAACTAGTAATTAAAATGAATAGAGTCATGAGGGTACTATAGGGAAAGAAAGTTTAAATGGATGACTTAAAGGAACTGGAATTGGTGAGGCAGAAAGTGGAGTTTAAGTTGGGTCTGGTTTAACGCTGGTGATCATTACGATTCTCTTGTGTAGGAAAAATGTCGAATTAGCAACATATAGAGAAAACTATGGCTCGTCCTCAAATTTAACACTATTTTTTTGCTCAAATGCTACCATAAGCTGGAATAAGAATGCAACTGACACCCAAAATATCGCTAGAAAAAAAGAAATAAAGTTACGCTCAAAGAATTTAGAAAAAAAGATAAAAATTGCTCACCATTACAACGATCGCCATTTGAAGAGCGTTCTGGGCTTATGCATATTACCTACTCACCTTAATCTTAATCTTATTATTACTTATATTATTATACTATTATATCTCATTATTATATTCATCCTCGTTTAATCTACTCTGCTCTTAACTAGGTTATATTTTTCTCATTTATTAATTCACATCCTTTTTGGAAGTTTTTTCACCCCTAAGCTGTATCTGCTGATGGCTAATCCTTGGCATGCTCTGCTCTAGCCGTCTACGTCTGACCTACTGCCTACATGCTTCCTTCTTCTCACAGTCGACTTCTCTCTCCCTCCTGTACTTCCTTCTGTCTTCTTCTCGCTCTCTGATTCTCTCTCGCTCTCTCAGTCTTCGGTCTGTGTCGTCTCTTCGGTACGATGGTGTGTTTTGACAAATAAACATCATAACAAATTGTGACGCCTCCTAGATTTACTCCCCAAATTCACATTTCCGACCTTTTCCAATCGTTTTGCGACTGTTTCCAAGGTGCACCAAAACTATCTAATTGAGATTATGTGCACACGTTGCACATAACTCTATATATCCATAATAACTTTTTAGTTTAGTGTAGTTCTCTTGGCACAAGTGTTCCAGATATTTAGTGTGATTACTCTCGATTAAGTTTGCTAGGGAATGGGAGATTTTTATACATAGTCTATACATAGAATCTGTCGTGTAATATTACTATTTAACATTCGGTGGCTAGTCTATACTTACATATTGCTTCTATTCGTTCTGTCGCTTATTAATTTCACTTTGGTGTTGTAATAGAAATTCATTTAATATAGATATAAATATAGTATAGTTAAGTACTCTGTATGTTAAGACTCTTATCTATTCGATCTCGTGATGAGTTGTGATCAAGTCCTACATAGCATAATACTGACTCCTTGTGGTAATTTGTCATCGCGTGGCAGTGCGTACAACCGAGATACAGTCCTCATCGATCTCAATCGATTGTGTCTTTAGAGGTTATGATCGTCAGCCAGATCATGCCATACTAAAGACAGTTAAACCATTGGAATAGGTTCTCATCATAGCTCGCTCTGAAGATAATTATTAACGTAGCTTTTCTCAAGTCTTTTCCAGGCTTATGTGGGATCAACTAAGTCGAGATTGGGTCCCCTGAATCTCTATATCGGACGCTTGTGGATCCTCCCTAAGTATACAATTACTCTTGGGCATTCTACACTAGTCATATCTCCTAAGAGCAAAAAAGACTACTCAGGTATATTTCGTGCACATAACTTCAATACCTTACTCATAATTTCCTCGGTACGATGCGTCTCCGCTTGCGTGTTATATCACATCAATTCGTATCTGCTAGTCTCTTAAATCGTGGAGGTTCTAAAGATGACAGAAAGGATGTCTAACATCGCCTGGTATATACAGAGAGCTCATAACTTTGAAGATTTCTCTAACCGTAATTCTTTAAGCTAATAGCTGCTCCTAGAAATGATCTCCTCGAAATTGGTACTAATCCCTTCTGATATTTCATCATAATAGTCGTACTGATTTGTGATTTTACCCGAAAACACTCATTGGTGAGTACTTTCCTAAAGTGAGCATACGCAACTCATGCATAATGGTGCAGTGTCACTATTCAAGCTGATATTCCATGAGTTTTCAGTACTCGTGGCAATGGGGATCCACCGATTTGTCTCATCCTCTTCGTTTTCTGTGTTCAAATAGGTAAGCATATACTTAGCTAGTCAATCTACAGGGACGGCAAAAATCTGCTGTAGGTGGTAGTCTTATATCTTAGGAAATTTTTGTTTACGTGCTACGATCGTCGCGCTGTTTAGGGAAGTGTAACTCCCTGCTGGGTATACCTTGTGTCTAATTCTTCCTATTTACAAATTTTTTATTTATTAATAAATAATTAAATTATTAATTAATTATTAACTCTCTAGTATTCATCATAAGTATATATCAAATCACCACATTCTCACGGAGTCTGATGATCAAGCTGCAAGATAACCCCAGATTCAGTCTCAGACCTCACGTATCCTGTCAGAGTATACGGGCACGAAGAGTCAGATAGGACTCTCCTCGTTGATATACTCGTATGGTTCCAATCGCTATCCTATGATATCAAGACTCTCCCGAGACCACTTTCTACTCTCATAATCCTTCCTTGCAGAGCCGCTTCCAAGTTAGCAACGAAAGACCTAGAACATATTTTAGTTCACCTTTTGGGTATGCATTTATAACAAATTAATATACACGAATATAGACGTAACTGTTCTCAAACTGTTCTTTGTGGAAATAATTTGATGCAGTATACAGGTCAGTATTTCTCCTCATTTTTTCAGCAGTTCGCGTTCACCGCTTGAGAATCGTCGCTCTGGAATAGCCAAGGAATGGCCGTACCGAAAAGTTTTGCAAAAAGTATCAAATATATACTTAATTTTGTTAAATCAATGAGCACTAGGTTTCTAGAGCATCTTCAATTCCTCGGATAGAAGGTGATCCGTATCTATCTCTCTCAATCCAGAGAAATATAATCTGACAAAAAGCACAACTAAGTGGAATATCCAATGAAAAAGAAATACATAAACAAGTATGATTACAATCGTACATAGTTGGATAAGCACTTGGAAAACGGTCCAAAAAAGGATTGGAAAAGGGTTTGGAAAGTCTGAAAATCAGAGGAAGGATTGATACCATTCAGAATACTGCACTGCTGCAATCTGCCAGAATACGTAGAAGAGTCCTGGAGACCTGAGGGGACTTGCTGTCACTCAGACTCCAGTGAAGGACCATCAGCTAATGCTTATGTGAAAACTCAAAAGGAGTAAATAATAATAATAATAATAATAATAATAATAATAATGAAAATAGGAAGAACAAGAACAAGGACAAGGACAAGCGCAAACAGAACAAAAACAAGAACAAGAAAAACTAGCAGATTTTTGCCGTCCCTGTAGATTACAGAAGGAATTTGAAAGAAAACGACAGGATAGACAAATCGGTGGACCTTGCCAGAGTACTGAAGAAACTTTGGAATATGAGGTTGAAAGTGACACCAATTATAGTTGGTGCTCTTGGAAAGTCCCCAAGAGTTTTGAAAACAAACTAGTAGAATAGGAAATCAGAAGAAGAATCGAGACCATCCAAACAAGAGCATTATTAAGATCGGCTAGAATACTCAGAAGAGTCCTGGAACCCGAGGAGACTTTCTGTCACTTAGCCTCCAGTTAAAGACCACCAGCTAACGAAGATGTGAAAAACTCGCAAGGGGTGAAGATGAAGGAAAACGAAAAGATAGAGAAATACCTGGACCTTGCCAGAGAACTGAAAAAGCCATGGAATATGAGGGTCAAAGTGATACAGTTGTGCACTTGGACCTGTTCCAATAAGCTTGGAAAAAGACTGGAAAATCTGAAAATCAGAGGAGGAATTGAGACCATCCAGGTTACTGCTTTGCTGCAATCGGCTAGAATACTCAGAAGAGTGCTGGAGACCTGAGGAGACTTGTTTCACTCAGACTCCAGTGAAATACCATCAGCGTTAGCTGATGTGAAAAACTCAAAAGGAGTGATAATAATAATAATAATAATAATAATAATAATAATAATAATAATAATAAGAAGAAGAAGAAGAAGAAGAAGAAGAAGAAGAAGAAGAACAACAACAACAACAACAACAATAATAGACAAATATCTGGACCTTGCCAGAGAACTAAAAAAGTTATGGAATATGAAAGTGAAGGTGATACCAATTGTAGTTGGTGCACTTGGAACAGTCGCAAAACGATTGGAAAAGGGTCTGGAATGTTTGGAAATCAGAGGAGTGGTTGAAACCATTCAAAACACCGCACTGCTGCAATCTGCCAGAATACACAGAAGAGTCATGGAGACCTGAGGAGACTTGCTGTCACTCAACTCAGACTCCAGTGAAATACCATCAGCTAACGCTTATGTGAAAAACTCAAAAGGAGTGAATAATAATAATAATAATAATAATAATAATAATAATAATAATAATAATAATAATAATAATAATAATAATTAATAATAATAATACAAGCAGAAACGTCTTTATGGCGATCGTTGTAATGGACATTTATTTTTCTATTTTTGAGGTAATTTATTCTTTTCGTTTATTTCTTATTCAGCGGTGATGAAAAATGGGTAAATGGACGCATCTTATGGGCATCGACATTTTTTACTACACAGAGAATCGTAATGAATCAACCAGCGCTAACCGCCCAACTTAACCCCTCTCCACCATCCGTTCTTTCTCATTACCCTTCATAAGACCCAGACTCATCATTAACCAAACCCCCCCCCTCCATATCCGCAGTCCATCAACAACACTGATCACGTCAGCTCCCAGAAGTTGACAGGAGATGAATCTCTGTCTGCTTTTTCAAAGGCAGATTGTAATTTCTGAGGTGATATCGATCTCTGTCAATCAATACATATTGGCGAGCCAAAAATAAAAATAAAAATGAAAAAATACATAAAATAAAAGAAAAAAATAAAGCAAGATTTATTTTCTTATAGATATTTACAAAGATTAGCTTGGAGTATTCTGCCGCGATCTAATGGATTGCAAGCAAGTCCTGCAGATGCTATTGTTAGCGAATAACGAGTTCAATCCCCACTGGATGACCCATACTTGCCGCCTGGTGCCAAATTCCAGTTATGCTTAAATTTTGGTGGCTGGCTGAATTTTACCGTGTATTAAAGCTTTTTTTTTTTATTTCTCTGAATTTTTTAGATGAGGCTAGATAATTAGTATCATTTGTATTCTTCGGACTATTGTTCTCGTCTTCATTGATAATGTGATAGTTATCTCTAGAGTGCAGGTTCAATCCTGGTTAGTGGCAGCAGTAACATAGAATAATAATAAACACAGCTTAACACCTGTACCCCAGCTACGGTTAGCAGAATGAGAACAGGATACCACCGTTAGGTTCAAAGTTCCGCGATGGCTTCCGATTACGACAAGAAGGTTCCCGAGTCCGAAATTGTTCCCGAGTCCGACAAGAAATACCTGAAGAAAGCAGAGGGCACATCGGTCGAAACGTTGTATAGATAACAATGAAGATGAGGACAATAGTGCGAATAATCTATTAATAATGGAGATTTGCTCCCGGTTTTTGTCTGTAACAAAATTAGGTCACTGCTTACGTTACATACCCAAAATCGTCTTAGCATAGAATAAAATTTATTCTACGGTTTTGCATGTTCAAATTTTTGAGTGTATTATTCAATAAATACACTCAAAATTTGAACATGCAACATGTTTAAAACAAGTTTAATAAATACATGACTGGTATTATATATCTATATATAGTTTTTTTATTTTAATACATATTTAAAGTTTACATTTCAAATTGTTTTACTTTTTAATCCTTTAATGAATTTGATGATTTTACTTACTTAGGGTACAAACTCCCTGACATTGAATTTTTTACTCCCACCCCTGAGGCAATATGTTTCAAAATCTATTTTTACATCGCCCGGAGGGTGTTTTTTTATTTTGCTAGTACAAATAATACATTTTTATGCTGAAGACGTTTCTGTTTAATTCATTCTTGTTGGGTATTCACATTGTTAAACTCATTTCAAACACTTTTTAAAAAAGTCATTTTCATCTAGTTGACTTATTGACGAGATCCTAACAAGAATTACCACTCCGGATCCGAGTAGACCTTGGAGTAATGACGATGAAGGGGTACTCCATACTTCCCAGACCCCCAGAATTGGGACTGTCTATGTCTGAACTTTAGATGATCTTGCATGCTGTGATAAGCTTTAATATCGTAGTGAGAGAGGAGACCTACCTCGTGCAACACGGCGTGACAGAGAGAGTGACGGGCGTGAAGACTTGCCGTATTCTCGAAGGAAACGGGATAGGCTTTGCCTGGCGTGCAGGACTGACCTAGAGTCGAACCCGCGTCCTTCAGTATGTGAGAGCGCCGTGGACGAGCAGTGAAATGGGAAATAGCAGAGTGGCCCGGATGTAGGTGGCCGCGCCGTAAGGATTGACGCGTACTTGCAAGTGCTGACGATTGTCGCACGTGCTGCACGGAAAATTCTGAGTGAGGAGCCCGGATGTGGTGAGATTGAGGCATATTTAAAGGACTTACGCTCGCAGACGAGGGCGAGAACAACTGCAGTAGTATTTTGTTGAGACGAGCGGGACAAAGAAAAAATTTTGGATATTGGATTTTGGAGCGTGATACAGTTGGGAGTGTTTAGTCTGTCGATTGGAACCTTGCGTCAGACTTGACTGTGACACCCCCCCCCCCATTGATTAGAAATGTAATGCAAGAAGTCCACTGCAAGCAGGTGATATGTCCCTAAGAAACACACGGGTGCACCATCTTTTCAATTAGAGCTGTTTGTCGTTCATCAAATCGTGTATATTCAAGAGGTTGAATGGTCATTTCACATAATTACTGTTCACGTTGAATGTAGCACGTCATTGACGCTTCCATGTTTGCAACAGTGGTCAAAGGAATATTATTTCATAATTATAACGTGTTATTCTTAGTCACGAAGTATAGACTGTAGAAGATTAACTCATTGTAAGGATAGCTTCTTATGGGCACCCACATGATATGTAGAAGTGAGTGTGTCAACGGGGCTGTTGGGAGTTTTTTACTTGCAAATGATAGAACGTTTGCTACTAAGTTGTATGCTTCTAGTGTTGTTGAGAAATGGTCACCAATAACACTGTAATAATCTGTAATGAGAGCAAGTTTTGTTTATGATATCAGGTTCTGTTTCTATGCTAATTACATGGAGTAAATCCGTAGGGAGAGATATACATTTCTGCAAATGTAGAGTAGAGGGTTCGCATGGCAACATAAACACCAAATGAAAAGATATATATATATATATATATATATATATATATATATTATACATTATATGGGAGCGTATATATATATAAGTTAAACGTAAGGAAATGAATCTGACGGTAGAGAGAGAGAGAGAGAGAGAGAGAGAGAGAGAGAGAGAAAGTGAGAAAGAAAGAGAGATGAATTATTTAGTCAGTAGTGAGAGGGAATACAAATAAACTTTCGTTCTCTAAGGATAAAGATTTATATTATGTAGACTGTGAAGTCTAGCAAACTTGGAGGCATGATACGACGAAACACGGTGTCTGTGGATATATATATATATATATATATATATATATATATATATATATATATATATATTATAGCCTGCGATAGTCACCGCTTCAGCTTTCACTGGAATGGTGCGCCAAATTGCAGTAGTATTAGGAGAGTGCTCAATATAAAGAATAGAGCTATCATATAATATAATAAATTACATATCTATTTATTTGATGGCAATAGAACAGTCACAACCTTAGGTTTCATATATGCTAAAATCGCATGCATTCATCAGGTGACGTGGATACGTATACAAGGAAAATCGAAAACATCGAAAAATTCAAAATGTTTTTACGGGCATAAGATGTTTATGATTGGATGAAGTGATATTCTCTTAGCAGATATCCTTGAAGGGAATTAAGCAGAGGGATGAACTCTCTTCATCAAATATGACTTTCACATCTCAGCCTCAACTTGGCAAGATGGGCGTAAAAAACACTCCCTAACTTGGGAAAGAGCAAGATGATTTACTGTCAAGCCCCTTCCCTATAAAGCCAACCATAACCTTCTAAATGCCAAGACGAAATGAGGATCATTATTATATTATATAAGTTTTTAAATATCCCTCTTTTGAATATATTTTCGTAAAGTTGGAGATAATATTTTCAAGCAAAAATATCTTATTTTGCAGGATTTTGTATTTATATTGTGAAATAAAAATGATATATATTCATTTTTCTTACCAAAAAAGTGAAAATAATCTGACCTTATTTCTGCTCAGCAAAACAAACCAAGGTGAATTGTCAAGAGAAAAAGTAGCTTACCTGAAAAAGAAAGAAAAATCATTATATATGAGATAAATATTAGAATTGGAGTTTGAATTTCTGAAATGGAGAATGTTCATTAGTCTAATCTGATATAATGATAAAAATATAAGGAAAAAAATTTTAAAGAAAAAATCTTGATTAAATCCTTAAATATTTCGGACAATATTTATATAAAATTGAACTAAACTTAAAATATTTTGTTGGACGATAGATTTAAAATTAAAATAAAACAAACCCTCTGTCTTTAGATTTAACGAAGTCTGATACGTAAATATAAAACACACATACACAGAAATATATATGTTTGGGAGAATATGTGCTTAATTGAAGTCGAACCTAATTTTTTGAACGTTAATTCATTAATAATTAATTAGGCGGGATTTACTTATTTAAATGTAAGGCTAAACAAATCGAGAAAAATCAATCTATGTATGTACATTTCGGCCCAGAGATTGATTTTTTTCGATTTGTTTAGCCTTACATTTAAATAGGTAAATCCCGCCTAATTAATCATTAATGAATTAATTTTCAAAAAATTAGGTTCGACTTCAATTAAGCACATATTCTCCCAAATATTGTCGGCTGAAAATAGCCATATCACAAACATCGTCTGTTTGTTTACTTCTCGCAAATATATATGTATATATGTGCTTGTGTGTTGAAGATTATAACATTACACACACATCTGTATGTGTTATCTTCTTCCAAGATAGTGGTCTTTATATATATATATATATATATATATAATGTGTATGTATATATATATATATAATATATATATATATATATATATATATATATATATTAAGGTGTCGGTTCAGCTCAGTCGGTAGAGAACCAACCTAGGTAATTACAAGGTTTCTGGGTTCGATAACGGTCCCTGCCGACTCAGCGTATGAGTAGCACAGATTGAGTAATCTGATCGGTGTAGTAAAGTGGAGAGCTGGTGGTATGTGTGGCGCTTAACCACAGCAAAAACAATATTCCTAGTCTAGCGCTAGAAGAAAAGGGGATAGGCTCCCTCGATGTCCGGCTGATATTGACAATAAGCCACTCCGCCAACAACTTTAAATATATAAGGCCAGCTTCGCGGAAGAAGATAAAAACAGACACACACATACATATATACATATATTTAAATATCAGTCTTTATTTCAGACAATCTTTTAATATATATATATATATATATATATATATATATATATATAGAGAGAGAGAGAGAGAGAGAGAGAGAGAGAGAGAGAGAAAGGAAAGGGGAAAGCGAAACAAAAGCTAAGTATGTAAATTTTTTTATTAACGGTTTTTATTTATTTATTCATTTTTTGTTTTTAAATTTTGACATGTCTACACAGTGGTCACATATTGGCAACATTTGACCGGATGTCAGCCGATTATAAGAATATTTGTTCTCAACAAACTTTTTTTTTTAAATAAAAAATAAAAGAGAGAAATAAGAAATTACAGTTATTCGCCCATTTCATTCATAAAGGAGGAGAAGAAGAAAGAGAGGAAAAAAAGGAGAGGAAAAGGAAATAAGAAGAGAAATTATAACCACACAGATAAAAACATAAGCACGTCATTTCTGAAAATAAACTCTGATGATGAAGCTCTAGCTTTGAAATCGATAAGACATAAAAAACATCTTTTTGTCTTTATTTTTTATACGCATTGTATTGCCTTCGAATTTTAATATTTTATAATATATATATATATATATATATATATATATATACGAGAGGTAACAATCAAGGAAGAATGATGAAAAGATATACATCGGTGCCACTTGAACTGAGTTGAATAATTACATCGTACAATCATAACCTCTGATTTACTGACACATATATATGCACATATCCATACATACATCCACACATACACATATATATGCATAAACATACATATACATACATATTCATACATACATACGCGTATACACGCGCATACATACATGAACACACGCACACATATACATATAAGCAGACTGAGATAGGTAGAAAGAAAGAAGAAAAAGACTGAGAGAGATAGATTGATGGATAGACAAAATAGATAAAATGGACAGAGATAGGTAGATAGAAGGTTAGATAGATGCATAGATGAGGAAACAGACTGAGATAGATAGATAGATAGATATATGGATAGATAGAAGCGGATAAATAGATAGATGAGGAAGCAGACTGAGATAGATAGATAGAAGCGGACTAAGATAGATGAATAGATAGGTAGATAGATGTAAGATAGATGGATAAACAGATTGAGAAAGATAGGTAGATAGGCACAGACTAAGATGCATATATAAATAAAACAGACTGAGATAGATAAATATATAGATGTAAGGGTATAAAAAAAGAGATAGGTAGATAGATAGATAGATAGATAGATAGAAACAGGTTGAGATATATAGATAAATATATAGGTAGCTAAATGGGTACATATATGCATAGAGGGGGACACCCACCAATACACGTGATCGCATGCACACACATGCACCCGGGTACATATTAACATACATACACTTGCAGGTATACAAATTCTAAACCGGGAGGCATGCACACACGTACATACTTGTATGTTTCAGCTCACTCAAAACTTAGTTGACTCCATTTTTTTTCGAATTTTTCTTTTTCGCCGTAAATACGTCGTCAATCTTTTGTATTGTATATTATACTTATGTATTCCATGAATTCTAATGGCTTGACGTTTTCGACATTTTTAAATAATTCTATTTCATTTTACTTCCAAGAAGATCCTTGTTCAATTAGACTGTTCATTCATCAACTCATCTATGCATTGCTGAGATGACACCTGCTACAATCCACAAAACATATCAATCATACGCCAGGCTTTAACTTTGAATTTTAATCTGTTCTATTCTTGATATATCTATCTATTTTTGATATATTTCATTTCATATCTATTTTGATATATTTCATTTCATATCTATCTATTTTTGATATATTTCATTTTATATATATCTATTTTTGATATATTTCATTTCATATCTATCTATTTTGATATATTCAATTTCATATCTATCAATTTTGTTGATATTTTTCATTTCATATCTATCTATTTTTCATATATTTAATTTCATATCTATCTATTTTGTATATATTTCATGTCATACCTATTTTGATATATTTCATTTCATATGTATCTATTTTGAAATATTTCATTTCATATCTATCTATTTTGTTGATATATTTCATTTTATATTTATCTACTATTGATATATTTCATTTCATATCTATCTATTCTTGATATATTTCATTTCATATCTATTTTGATATATTTCATTTCATATTTATCAATTTTTTATATATTTCATTTCATATCTATTTTTGATATATTTCATTTCATATCTATCTATTTTTGATATATTTCATTTCATATATATCTATTTTTGATATATTTCATTTCATATCTATCAATTTTTTATATATTTCCTTTCACATCTATCTATTATTGATATATTTCATTTTATATCTATCTATTTTTGATATATTTCCTTTCACATCTATCTATTTTGATATATTTCCTTTCATATCTATCTATTTTTGATATATTTCATTTCCTATCTATCTATTTTGATATATTTCATTTCATATCTATCTATTTTGTTGATATATTTAATTTCATATCTATCTATTTTATTGATATATTTCATTTCATATCTATCTATTTTAGATATATTTCATTTCATATCCATCTATTTTGTTGATATATTTCATTACATATCTATCTATTTTTGATATATTTCATTTCATATCTATCTATTTTTGATATATTTCATTTCATATCTATTTTGATATATTTCCATTCATATCTATTTTTGATATATCTAATTTCCTATCTATCTATTTTTTATATATTTCATTTCATATCTATCTATTTTTGATATATTTAATTTCATATCTATCTATTTTGTATATATTTCATGTCATACCTATTTTGATATATTTCCTTTCACATCTATCTATTTTTGATATATTTCATTTCATATCTATCTATTTTGATATATTTCATTTCATATCTATCTTTGATATATTTCATTTCATATCTATCTATTTTTTATATATTTCATTTCATATTTATCTATTTTATTGATATATTTCATTTCATATCTATCTATTTTATTGATATATTTCATTTCATATCTATCTATTTTTGATATATTTCCTTTCATATCTATCTTTTTTTGATATATTTCATTTCATATCCATCTATTTTTGATATATTTCATTTCATATCTATCTATTTTGTTGATATATTTCATTTCATATCTATCTATTTTTGATATATTTCATTTCATATCTATTTTGATATATTTCCATTCATATCTAATATTGATATATCTAATTTCAAATCTATCTATTTTTGATATATTCAATTTCATATCTGTCTATTTTTGATATATTTCATTTTCATATCTATATGATATATTTCATTTTATATTCTATTTTTGATATATTCATTTTATATAATCTATTTTTGATATATTTCATTTATATATATCTATTTTTTGATATATTTCTTTCATATCTATCTATTTTTGATATATTTCATTTCATATCTATTTTGATATATTTCCATTCATATCTAATATTGATATATCTAATTTCAAATCTATCTATTTTTGATATATTCAATTTCATATCTGTCTATTTTTGATATATTTCATTTCATATCTATTTTTGATATATTTCATTTCATATCTATCTATTTTTGATATATTTCATTTTATATATATCTATTTTTGATATATTTCATTTTATATATATCTATTTTTGATATATTTCACTTTATATATATCTATTTTTGATATATTTCATTTCGTATCTATCTATTTTTGATATATTTCCTTTCATATTTATCTATTTTTGATATATTTCCTTTCATATCTATCTATTTTGTATATATTTCATGTCATACTTATTTTGATATATTTCATTTCATATCTATCTATTTTTGATATATTTCATTTCATATTTATCTTTTTTTGATATATTTCATTTCATATCTATCTATTTTTGATATATTTCATTTCATATCTATTTTGATATATTTCCATTCATATTTATTTTTGATATATCTAATTTCATATCTATATATTTTTGATATATTCAATTTCATATCTATTTTTTTATATATATTTCATTTCATATCTATTTTTGATATATCTAATTTCATATCTATCTATTTTTGATATATTTCATTTCATATCTATCTATTTTTGATATATTTCATTTTATATCTATTTTGATATATTTCCATTCATATCTATTTTTGATATATCTAATTTCATATCTATCTATTTTTGATATATTTCATTTCATATCTATCTATTTTTGATATATTTCATTTCATATCTATTTTGATATATGTCCATTCATATTTATTTTTGATATATCTAATTTCATATCTATCTATTTTTGATATATTCAATTTCATATCTATTTTTTTTATATATATTTCATTTCATATCTATTTTTGATATATCTAATTTCATATTTATCTATTTTTGATATATTTCATTTCATATCTATCTATTTTGATATATCTATTTTCATATCTATCTATTTTGATATATTTCATTTCATATCTATCTATTTTTGATATATTTCATTTCATATCCATCTATTTTTGATACATTTCATTTTATATATATCTATTTTTGATATATTTCATTTCATATCTATCAATTTTTTAAATATTTAATTTCATATCTATCTATTTTCTTGATATATTTCATTTCATATCTATCTATTTTTTATATATCTAATTTCATATCTATCTATTTTTTATATATTTCATTTCATATCTATCTATTTTTTATATATTTCATTTCTGGGATCCGATTTAGCTCAGTCGGTAGATCATCCGCCTCGGAAAAATAAGGTTCTGGCTTAGATGTCGGTTCTCGCCAACTCAGTGTATGAGTAGCAGTGTTTATACTTGTGCGATGGAGTTGAAAGTTGATAATAGGTGTGGCGCTCCACCCAAGACGCAAAACACATATCCCTGGTGAAAAGGGCATAGACTGCCATGTTTTTCCGCCTGATAAAAACAATAGGCTACTCCGCTTACTTTTATTTTTTCTTACTTTTCCATAAAAATCAATATCGATCACATCACTGTGGTTAAATTAGGAGCACAGGTAAAAATATAGAGATGCAATTAAAATATGTTTTCCCGCATTTACTCATATGGATATTCTGTAACATTTTCTTTGAGTCTTTTTCTCTTTGAATTTTAATCTAGGATAAAATGAAAAAAAGGATTTAAAAAACAAAAAACAACCAAAAGTAGCCGAGAAATGTATCCGTTTGAAAAATCCTCCATCAGAGAATATTCTATTTGAAATACATCAAACAAGATCTGAGATTGTGAAATCCCATCTAATTACATGATTATAGAAATAATTATTCTAAACAATGAACTAGTTTCGTATATATATATATATATATATATATATATAATATATATATATATATAGAGAGAGAGAGAGAGAGAGAGAGAGAGAGAGAGAGAGATAGAGAGATAGATAGATAGATAGATAGATGATGAGCGACTCACTTTCAGATAAACATAATCTAATTACATGATTATGGAAATAATTATTCTAAACAATAAACTAATTTCGTACATATATATATATATATATATATATATATATATATATATATATATATATATATATATATTTGCACACTTTCTCTTCTGATGAGCCTATTTCAGTTGTAAACATCGTTTGTTTTTTCATTATATCTTATTCATATATATATATATATATATATATATATATATATATATATATAAATGGACTCTCCTGTCGATTTTCGACGTATGAGGGTTCATACACACAATGAACTCCCACACAGGGATTTGTTTATAGTGGTGAAGGCTTGTGTTGGACCATCCACACTTTTTGGCACAGTCGATAGGAAAGAATTAGTGCATCAAGGGTTGCCACAAACCCAATCAACGACCGACCTCAGGAATTTTGAATTCAGAGTTATCCCTCTCCTAGACTGGTTACCTACCCAAGGCTGAAGGGCCCAGTCTGCCCTACTATTTAACCCATTGCTGGAGGGAGAATATATGGATTCATACCTTTCCCAAGGGTATTAGCGCTATGTGAAATGCCATATATATATATATATATATATATATATATATATTATATATATATTAAAATAAGTGTATTTTGGCAGCATTATTTCTTTTAAACATGTTGTATTAAACTGTACTGACGATTCTTGTCAGACGAGTTTTTGTTCATTCCTTTCTAAATTTCTGGCCATCTTTTTGGTGTCAGGGTGGAAATGGGGTAGCAGTCCACCAAAGGTTTCATTACGAGCGCTTTCGGCAATTCGATTTGCCATCTTCAGGTAGGAAACTGATGGTATGTTCCATGTCTCGCTTTTAAAGAAAACGAGCAGTAGCGAAGGAATTGGTAGTGGGAGGTAGTAACAATTAGTAGGGAGGGGTTGTAGGAATTGGTAGTAGTTCGAACGAACGATGCAGTAGAGATTTTTTGTAGGAGGGGGCACGAGTTGATAGACTGGAGAAATCTCAATTCATTTGCTTCAATAAATTAATTTGTATTCACGCTTTATAGACAAAATTTGTTTAATTCATAAATATATATATATATATGTGTGTGTGTGTGTGTGTGTGTGTGTGTGTGTGTAAATTGAAAATGGAAGTGAATCCGACGGTATGTTGAAAAGAGAAATAAAGGAAGAAAATATTGAATGGATAAAATAGGATTATTTTAATTAATCTAACTTACACGTGTTTCGGTCAGGAGTTTATCTATGTGTACATTATTCTATCTATTATTATTTTTAAATTTCATTTTGTTATTTAAAAATAATAATAATAAATAGAATAATATACACATGGATAAACTCCTGACTGAAACACGTGTAAGTTAAATTAATTAGAATAATCCTATTTTATCCATTCAATACTTTCTTTGCTTTATTTCTCTTTTCAACATATATATATATAAAGATAGATAGATGGAGAAAGACAGACAGACAGACAGACAAACATATATATATGTGTGTTTGTGTGTGTGTGTGTGTGTGTGTGTGTGTGTGTGTGTGTGTGTTGTGTGTGAATTGAAAATGTAAGTGAATCCGACGGTATGTTGAAAAGAGTAATAAAGAAAAAAAATATTGAATGGATAAAATAGGATTATTTTAATTAATGTAACTTACACGTGTTTCGGCCAGGAGTTTATCCATGTGTACATTATTCTATCTATTTTTATTTAAACACGTGTAAGTTAAATTAATTTGAATCATTTTATTCATTCAATATTTTCTTTCCCTCATTTCTCTTTTCAACACACACGCATATATATATATATTATATATATATATATATATATATATATATATATATATATATATATGTGTGTGTGTGTGTAATATATTAATATATATATATATATATATATATAAAGATAGATAGATGGAGAAAGACAGACAGACAGACAGACGGAGATGAGCGACTAGATTTTAGATAAAGATAATGATATGTGCTAATATGCATATGTTAATTATATAATGTAAATATAATGCTTGTACATAACAGAGTGTTTACTAACTCAAGAAACTAGACTGTTATTGCATATGTAAGGTTCAAAGTTAGAATTGAAACACACAACTCCGACACGTTTGTGGGACAAAACATTTTATATATCAAAACAGCACGTTTATAAGACATTATACAATAACAATAAAATACATGTACATAAACATACAAGAGTAGAGATTAAAGAACTGGAGAGTCCGTTACATACAAAATCACTTACTAGTGATGGAGGGCGAAGACCCCAGGAGAGTAGCATAGCGTTGGGGACAGAAGCCCCCACCGAGAAGGGTGTGACGATGGTCTAACCAATGTGGTCGTTTCAGAAGATGTAGCTAAAAGAGGGAGTAGAGTTTGAACCTCGCGCTTAAATACCAGATCTCCCTGGTGGCCGGCACGGAAACCCAGCGGGAAGATAACTCTTCCAGGCAAATGGAAGATAATCCCAACACATATACCAGTGATGGCTATTGGAATCCAAAACAATAAAAAGGGTTGGAATGCACGAGGCTACGTATAAGTATTATCAATGTTTCAATCACGATGTAAGAAATGTAAAATAGACATAACTTGGTCTTATTCTTGAATACTCTACAGACTGCGCAACCTCTAATAAATATAATATAATCATATATTATATATATATATATATATGTGTGTGTGGTGTATAATATATATATATATATTATATATATATATAAAAAAATAGATAGAGGAGCAGAAAGACAGNTGCGCAACTCCACACATACACACACACACACACACACAGAAAGAAGAGAGAGAGGAGAGAGAGAGAGAGAGAGAGTCTAGCACAATCGCCATATTATTTCAAGTTATTCTTGCAACAGGCATGATTAATCAAATAAAAATAGGGTTATTTCTAGTTGAGTAACATGATATACAGGGTGACCGAGAAAAAACAGAAACAAATTATTTATTTTCCAATTAAACTAGCCTAAACCCCAACCCTAACCAGACCAGAACCCTACCCTAACCCTAACCCTAACCCTCCTACTAGTTGATAACATAATATTACAGGGTAACCCCCCCCCAAAAAAAAAAAAAAAACAGACCCCACACATTTTGTAATAAAATTGTTAATTTTTTTTCTAAGTTAAAGTCCAACCAGAATTAGGGTTAGGGTTAAGGTTAGGGTTAGGTTAGGGTTGGGGTTTAGGGTTAGTTTAATGGGAAAATAAATAAATTATTTGGGTTCTGTTTTTTTCTGGGTCTCTCTGTAATATCATGTTACTTAACTAGGAAATAATCAAAAATAGTTTGTGAAATTCGATCTATTCACGAGTATATACAGTTTGTGTCTTAAATTAGCATATACATGAATGAGAACGTGGCTGGCAACTCCTAATGCTTAAGCTGAATCTTGTGGATGAGCAGTCCATGATATGCAACACCCCACTTGAACCTACGTAGGCTAACTGGCGGTCGTTTCTGAACGATATTTTCCACGTACCCACTTGTACGGTCAGGCACGAAGGACCTATTTATGTGGACCACCCACAAGCCGAAGCTCGTGGTGGCGGGTGAAAATTGCGTCGATCCCGTCGCATTCCCCTCAAGGGGCACCTCAGCGCTGGGCAATGGCCCCCTGGGATCGACGCCGTAATTATAGCAATCCCCACCAACGGCGGGGCTGCACACTCCGCTTTGGGTGTTTCCTTCTATTTATACACAAGGTCTGCTTCTATCATCCGGGCATCTGTACTTCACATACAGGCTGTCAACTCAATCCCAGTTGTCGGAATGCTCGCAGCTATCATCCGGGCATCTGACATTCACATACGGGAAAGTGGCATCTCGATTGTCGCCTTTCGCGATCTGAAGAACGCGGGTTCGATCCTAGGTCAGCCCTACACGCCAGGCAAAGCCTAGCCCGTTCCTTCGAGAATACGCAATTTCATGCCGCAACTCAACCCGTGTTCTCTGTCACAAAGTAAAACCATATTTAGGGTAATATGACTTTCACACTATCCAGTACATTTACAATTAATTTGAGTCTCAAAATACATTTTAAAATATAAACCTCCTGCATAAAGTATTAGTTGTTAGACGAGATTAGCACGCAAAATCGGCTGACGACGACATTAAAGTGTTTGCGGAAATAAAAATTCACCAAACCAAGAATTTTTAAAAAATTACAACAAATAAAATAAAATCAATAAAAGAGAGTAAATTCAGATAATTGACAGGGGGCGGTTTTAGCTCAGTCGGTAGAGGGTTCGACTAGAAACCACAAGGTTCCTAGTTCGATATGGTCACTTAGCGTATGAGTACACATGGATATGTGCGGTAAATAAGGAGCTGATGGTAGGTGAGGTTCTCCACCTCAGATGCTAAAAACAATCTCCTTGGTCTAGCGCTACTGAAAAGGGGATATATTATATATATATATACCAACCCTCCGCACGAGCAGGATGTGACACAAGGTCAATTTCTTAAGCGGAGTTAACAGGTTTGAATTCAGAGTTTTCCTTCTCCTAGACCGATTGCCTAACCGGGTTAAAGAGCCCAGTCTGCCCTACTATTACCCATAGCTGGAGGGAGAGTAGAATTCATACCTTTCCAAGGTATTAGCGCTAAGTGAAATGCAGTTACCATGTCTAGGATTTGAACTCGTGTTGACGAGTCCATTTCCTATGACTTTAACCATTACACCATCGCTTCCTACATATTATAGGAAAATACTGAAAAGGGGATAGACTCTTTCGCTGACTGGCTGATGCGAATGCAAACAATTTTTAAGCAGATTTATTTGACCTGTATTATGAAATTCTAACAGGGACTACTATTTATTGGACATAGTAGAGCTGAGGTAATGGCAATAAGGTGTGACTCCATCCTTAACAGAGCACCATTTTTGTGGGGTGGCCTTACCCTCTGCAAGAAATAAAGTCAGCTGGAAGGAGAGCTTGTGGATGCTTACCGTTCCAAGGGTATTATGTTATGTGAAATGTAAACTGCCTATGGATAGGATTTGACACAAGGTCACAAGTAAGGAGCATACAGTGAGGATTGAACTCACTTATCAGTAGTAACGATCTATGAGACTAGCTTGCTAACCATTACACAACAAGAGTAGACCTGGAAGTAATGGTAATGAAGTTGTTACTCCACACTTACGAGAGCTCCAGAACTGGAGCCTCACCACGGATGCAGAACACCTTTTTGGGGGGAGGGGGGCGGATCAGCTCAGTTGGTAGAGTGTTCGACTAGAAACTACAAGGTTCCTGGTTCGATACTGGTCCTCGCCACGTCGACTATTTACTACTTATAGTTGTTTAATCTTATAAATATATCGTTATCTCTCAATAGAAGCGTTAGGTTAAACGATAACTTCAAACTATTCCGATGTGTTCCGATGACGTTGTATCTCGTAACGGTTCAATCGATTCGGGTTTTTATCACTTCAGATGCACAGGATTAGAAATAAAATTCATCTATAACCTCTCGGACAGATTTACGTTCGAAAGGTAAGAGTTGAACACTTTATGTTTTAATAAAAAAATATATTAGCAGCCATTTAGGTAAATAAACGTTTCCATTTTCAAATAACAATCAAAATTTGTTAATGGTCCGGAGTCCAAGACTAATCAAGACTAATTGAAGACTATAAATATTACCCATGGATTTATTCAACGAACTTTGGTCTATTAATGTTGCTCAAAATATAAATAGCAGGGGTCATTAAATTAAACCTTTTAAAAAAAATTAGCAAAACAATACAATAAAAAATTATTTTAGTAACAGAGTGGTGAATACATGGAATAAACTACCACTCAATAGTGAATGCCCATCTCTGAACTCCTTAAGCAAGGTTAGATAATCTGTGAAAGATTATAAATATTCTGTGGAATTAAGATGAATGTTTAGAAGGACAGCTGATAGGTCTCAGACTTAATATACTAGCTGACAAAAGATATGATTATATGATTATATAAAATTAGAAATTATATTTTCATTAAAAGCCAAGGAAGAAGATAAAAAATACGCAGTGAAGTAATTAAATCAATGAAATATGTCGTTTATAATTCCTGTTTTCTATTCATTTACCACGTGTTCGGGTTAGGCACAAGTCCCTATTAATATGTGACCACCCACAAACCGAAGCTCCTAGGAGGCGGATGCAAAAGTGCGTTGATCCCGTCGGCATTCTCCCTTAAGGGGACGTCTCGGGCACTGTGCAATGAACCCAGCCCTGTCCATTTAATTCAAGGGGTAGGTATTGCCTAGGAGGATAGCCCCCTTGGATCAACGCTTATAATTGTAAACACGGTCCAGGCCCAAGCCCAAGCCCGAGGACAGGGTGGCTTTTCTGCTTTTTATTAAGTGCTACTGAGTATTAATCAGGGGAAATGAAAATTATATACAATATCGCTCATAATTAAGTACACCCCAACCATTCTTTTATAAAATGTAGATTTTCTTGCATCTAGATACCAGGATATTTATTATTTCAAATATAACATCTTCAACTAATCGGGTGTTATTAGGTATTACTTATGTTGTGTCCTTAAAAAGGGATATATAATCAGCCAAGTTGTAGTCGTGTGGAAGGTCCTTCATCATGTTCGTAAATTTAAGATAGAGGGTTTCATGCAAGAGATATACAATAAGACAGACAATGAATTAGAGAGGTATGCTGCTAATCCCGAAGTCAGACCAGCATAATGCCATGTTCACTATATATATAGTCAGACACATGGGTGTATATATATATATATATATATATATATATAAGGGAAATTGGTTGGATGGTTGTGGTTGGTTTGATTGGTTTGATTTTACGGTATGTCAACCTAGTTGGGCTATTTGATGCTGATGACATTTGTTTATTCATTCTCGATGATAATCATTTTTTTCAAACTAAATTTTTAAATGCATTTTAAACTCATTTTTTTTCTAATCAACCACATAGATGAGGCCCTAACAGATACTACCAACATGTCAAAGTCGACCTGGGAATAATGGTTACGAAGTGATACTGCATACCCAGGCCAAATTGGGAACATGTGCTAAAGAATCAATGTGATAATAGTGAAAAATATTCGTCAATCAAACAGGAACTTGGTGGAACATTTACAGATATCTAAAACTAACAAGAGCCAGGAATGTATACAATAATCTATAACATCTAATACTTTGTTTTGTTTTTAAATAAAGGAAGAAAAAAACTTCGTTTAAAACAAATAAAAATTTGGCGTCTAGAAAACAACCATTAACTCCAAGCTTTAGTATCTTTTGTGCCGCTTGAGCCAAACTACAACTATTGAATAATTTTTTCGATTTTCGTTTAATACTATTTGTCTGTAAAAGAGGAGAGGCTGTAAGTCCCAATATTATTTCGTACTTTTTATTTCCTTTTCTTTGTTGATTATTTTATAAATTTATGACGTTGTATTTCGCTTGACGACGTTCATTAAATTGCCACAAAATCACAATTTCTTTGACATTGCTGTCCGCTACATTATTTATACGCAAGCGAAATGGTTTAAAAGAAGAAAAATAAAATAGACACGAGAGAGAGAGAACAGAGACGAGAGAGAGACAGAGAAGAGAGAGAGAAGAGAGCAAGTGTGTGGTGTGTGTGTGTGTGTGTGTGTGTGTGTGTGTGAGAGAGAGAGGAGTGAGAGTGAGAGAGAGTAAAAGAAAAGGAAAAGATTATAAAGTATTAAAAAAAGATCACTGACAGAAATTTCGAGGGTCGTTGGGTTCTATAATTGCCGTGCGCGATAAACCGAACAATTGGTGGTACGATGGGGGAAGGGTATCTCTGTTGTCTTTGATGCCAGCAAGTCAACAAGTAGCAAAAACCAATAAAAAAATCTAGACAGCCGAGAGTTTGGTATAAAGGGCACACTTTCTGAACACGAAGAAAACAAAGGAAACAAATGTGGAAATTTGCAGAATTTAGATTAGAACTGCGGGAGGCTAAATAATTAGATATTATTTACCCCAACCCATCCAACAAGATGTTTCCTTTAGCTTAACGGTTATCGTTCGTAGGAAATTGAATTGGTGACTAGAGTTCAATCCTGAGCAATACGCTTGCCTTTTAACTTCGCACTAATGGGTTGGAAACGGTTTTGAATACAGCTTTTCTCTGCCCAGCTATGAGTAAATAGTAGGTCAGACTAGAATATCTTAACCCTGGAATATATTATCGCTCTAAATTGTAAATATCTGCTCTGAAAATAGCGAAGAGCATTTTAAAACCTTAATTGGACACTCAATACATTGGATAATAAAATAATAATATTTTATCTATAACACTGTTATAGGTGAACACCCTATAAGACTAATGGATCGCGCCGGACGGGTTATTATAAGTACCAGGGACAATTGTGCTTGAGTGTAAGCCAATGCGAGTCAGCTCACAATTCTATTTGTCGGATGTAATTCCCACTTCTCTGTATTGTATTTGTCTACTTTTGTTAATACATTTTCCTACATTTGTTGCCCGTGTTTTATTCTTATTTGACCGCTTAAAACCTCACAACAAACACCAAGTAATTATTTATTTAACCCGGTTTTGTTAGAACCAGTATGCAAATTGGCCATACCATATATTATGTAAACCTTATTTCTAGGATATATAAAAACACATTGCAGGACTTTAAACGCACTAATAACTTGGTTGTTTTGTGGCAAATCTGAAGAACCTTGTTAATAAATTAGATTTATTCTAGTATTAATATTAATTATTTTACATAAATTAAATACTCATTTGATAAGCTTATGGCAATTTTTGAGGGTATTGTGACTTAAGCAGCGACATAGTTTCTGTTGAGACAGACACCAAATCTCTATTATAATAAAAAATTTAAAATTAAAAAGTTTGATGATAAAATAGGTCTCCAATTGTTTAAACAAATTTGAATAATTAACCTGATCTGCATTAAGCTAGTGTGTATAGTCGCGGTCCCAAATCAAGAGTTGTTGTTAAGTCAAATCATTAATTATAATATTTACCAACCCCTTCGCACGAACAGATGCGACATAAGGTCAATTTCTTAAGCGGAGTTCAAACAGGTTTTCCTTCTCCTAGACCGGTTCCTAACCAAGGTTAAAGAGCCCAGTCTGCCCTACTATTTATCCATAGCTGGAGGGAGAGTAGGATTGCATACCTTTGCAAGCGATATTAGCGCTAAGTGAAATGCAATACCACGCTATAGGATTTGAACTCGCGGCGACGAGTCCATTTCCCATGACTTTAAACATTACACACCGCGCTTCATGTCAAATCATTATAGATTGTATATCTGAGCACTGCTAGTTATGGTCATTTTCTTGGGTTCGGTCTTCAATCATTGTCACTGCTTTCCTCTGAATCGAATCGACTCGGCAATGTGGGATGTTTCGTGTTGCTTCATCTCACTTCGGCTACTTGCATAAACAAAACAGAAGACGAAACATTACCGGTATAAGTTTTTAGCCTCCCGGGGTAAATTTTGAACTCATGCTGTGAGAGAAGGGAGCTGAGATAGAGAGCCTATCCACCGAATGGTTGCTAGCTTCAAAGAACTAGCTCAAACTCACACACTACTAGCCTAAATGACTAATCGTCTCTGTTGTGAGGTTTTAAGGGGTCAAATAAGACAAAACGACGAGTAACAAATGTAGAAAAAATGTATTAACAGAAAGTAGACAAATACAATAGAGAGATGTGGAAATTACGTCGACGAACAGAGTTATTGCATACTCGCATTGCTTACTGCTAATCACAATTTACCCTGTTAATTATAGTAACCTCGGCGCATTCCATTAGCTCTATAGGTGTATTCACTATAACAGTCTCTGAACCCGGAACTCCCAAAACGAACAGCTTATATCGCATTCACCTAATCCACTTGGCCCCGCATTCTTCCTGTCTGTTGAGAAGTTCAACTATATATATTATTTGCATTAATAAATAAATACAAATGTGGCACACGGCCGAAATTGGGGGGGGGGGGTGAAAATGGTCATCAATATTCCAACTTTTAACTAGCTTCTCATTCCCATTGACCCGATTCATTCAACAAATTATCCATCACCATAAAATAATTCGCACAACATCACCAAAACTTTTCAGTCACTCTATGTTTAAATTCCTAATCCTAACCTGTATTTACATGTTCATGAGGAGAGGGGAAGATGATATAAATTTACAAATAAAAACTCCCAGAGTTGAAGAATCATATAAGGGTATGTTAAAAGCATATGTTGCGTGTGTTAAAAGCCCCACTCCTACTTATAGACTAGGCCACACTCATGTATCTATCTCTTGGCCAATCACTGGCAGTACTCTGAGGTGATACTATACTTCACAGATCCTAACGGTCATAATTACTGTAACATTAATGGACGACGGACATGGGATTAAATCACAGATCTTTACTAATACGTAGGATAAGACTTATACGCTTACCCAAAGATCCCATAATACAGGACTTTCTTTAAGCCCTTTCACCTGGCCAAGGTTGTCATTTAAAACTTTACACTGCCTAATGCTAATATCTACATTAATCACTCTATACTTCAGTCAGAATACTTCTCTACACCCGGTCGCTTGTTGTTGTTCTCCTTCCGTTTGCGAATTTACTAAAAATTCTTAGATCTAATACAATCCTGACCGTCCTTGCTTCAGCTTCAGATTAGACATACTGTATGCTTTCTAATCTGCACGTGAATCTCATATTTATTTATTTATTTGTTGATTCGCACTTAAACTTTCCGTTGACTCTTTTTAATTTCTTTATTTCGTTAAAATATATTGCAGGAATTAGGAGACAAACCGTGATATATACTAAGCTAAACTTTGAGATCGTGGTAGAATACTAGCAGAGCTACTGCGTTTGCTCGATTTATGTAATTTTATGTATATAATGTATAAATAATAAAAATATTTTTCTATATATTTGTTTTATTAGGTGTCATTTTATATATTCTTTATATATATATGTTTTAGGTTATTTTGCTTCTTTTTCTATTGTTTTTTAAAAGAACCATATACTTTCGACTGGGCATTAGTGAAAGTCATACAGATTTGGCCATATTTAAACTTGGCACGTCGAGTCAATTTCCCTAATATTGTAAAAGAGCAAAGTTATTTGTGAATAAAAGGCCATAAATACCATGGGTATCGTGGTTATGGACCATTTCCACTCGTGAGTATGCCCACGACTTCTTCAGACCAGTGGTATATATATATATATATATAATATATAAATATATATATATTATAGTATAATATATGTATATAATATTATGTGTATATATATATTGTAACATTGTATATATATAGATATAATGTATTATATTGTATGTAAATATATATTTTATATGTAATATATGAGATATATACTATATATATGTATATATATGTATGATTATATGTATTTTATATGTATTGTATATGTGTTTATATATATATATATATTATAATTATATATTATAATATTATATATATATATATAAGTGTTGTGGCTTCTTTACATAGTAAACAAGCTCTGGTATTTACTGGAATAAAGTTAATGCAAAAAATCCAATTAAGTGTATGCTGGCAGGGTTGATTTTAATTCCGCCAATTCTCTATTTTTTTTTTTGTTTTTTTACCTCTTCTGAGATTTCACCACACTGACATGATAGATATATGACACTTATAAAATTAAAATATTATTTATTGACGCATATAAAAAAATGGAACAAGATAGATCAGATAGTAGATAGATAGATAGAAACAAATATACATACATTAGCAAAATCAAAACGTTGGCACTATGATTGACAGTTTGTGGTGAATTGTACCAGGTGTCATCCAGCAAATGCGTGGATTGCATAGATGAATGAACAGTCTAATTGAACAAGAATCTTTTTAGAAAAAAAAAATAAAATTATTTGAAAATAGTCAAATGTCAAGCTACTAGAATTATGGAACATATAAGTATAATAGACAATAAACAAAAAAGGTTGGCTGATGAGTGTTTTTTCTATGAAAAAAAAATTGATCGAAAAATGTAGATAAGTAAATTTCTAGCCGAGATCTCCAGTAGCGGAGGAGTATATAACTTAGTGCACAGAATATATATATATATATATATATAATATATATATATATATATATATATATATATATATTGTTACTGCTATGCAAAGAAAGTTACTTGTATATCTCTCCACCACTGGCTAAATAATAAATTCTCTCTCTCTCTCTTCCCCTCCTCTCTCTCTCTCTCTCTATTCTCTTCTTTATATATATATATATATAATATATATATATATATAATAATATATATAATATATTTTAAGAAATTTGAAAAAACAAGGGTTCTAAAATTAGATAGATTTCTTCATCGACTCTTAAACGTTTCGTTTCTTTTAAACTTATTCATAGATGTATTAAGGAAAATGATGGATGTTTATAGACGACAGGGGATAAAAAATCTTAACCAATTTTGCTTTTGTTGTGTAACTGTATTTGTTCAGCGTTATATATATATATATATAATATATATTATATTTATATATATATATATATATATATGTGGAAAAAGTAGACAAACACGGATGTAGTGTGGAAACTTGATGTTTATTGTCGTACGGTGTCAACGTTTCGGTCTCTGTATTAGACCATCTTCAGGACTTGAATATTAGTCTTACTCCAATGATGGATTTTCAAAAATGCTGAAAGCGGAACGGGTCTGTCAGTAGGGGAATGTTAGTGGGGGTTGGTTATGGATTTCTTTCGTCTCTGGATGAGGGATGTGCCGAGTGTGAATGTGGGTACAAAGGTGTAGATGTGGGGATTGGTTAGCATAATATGTGTATATGTGTTGTGTGTGATGTGTGTCTGTTTAATTGTTTTTTGATTTATGTGTGATTGGAGACTGGATTGTCGTTAAGTTATATGTGCTGTTGTTGGGAATGTCTTTGGTGTGATTTTTTTGGATTTATTATTTATTTTTTTATTTTATTTTATTAATTTATTTTTTTGGTGAGGGTTTGTAAGGGGATAAGATTTGTTAAATTGTAGTGAGACAGTATGTTGCCAATGTATAATACTCATTATTGTTATTTATTATCTATCAATATATATTTATAAGTCATTCTATTTATGAATATTTAACTATGTCTATCTGTCTGTCGGTCTATCTACTATACTATCTTATTTAGCTTGATGTGTGTCCGTCTATTCAACCTACTGTTTTTTTTTGTTTTTTTTTCTTTATTGTGTGTCATGTTCACTATATTGGTCTTAGTCATCTATCTACTATATTATTTTATATGGTGTTTATCTTTGTGGTATCTGTCTATTATGTATCTGCCATCATAATTATATAATATATATATATATATATAATATATTATTTTATGTATTACGTATATACGTAATATGTACGATATTGTATGTACATGTAGGTATACAGTTATATATATATATATATATATTATAATATAAAACAGTGTATACTATATTAAACAGTGGTGTATATATATATATATATATAATATATATATAGTATACTATATATTAAGTATTAGGAGTAAATACGTAATATGTACATATTTTATGTAAAGGTATTGTAGAGAATGTAATACAAAATCCGCTCTACTAACGTATTGTGTACTTTATATTTGTTATAACAAGTGATTTATCCGATTAAGTACTTGTATCAACAAGTATTTGGGGATAAACTTCAATATTTTTACCAGTAAGTCATTCCTCATTATATAATATATATATATATATATATATATATATATATATATATATATATATATATATATATATTATATACAAAATGCCTTTAACAACGGAGCTAATATATCAAACATCTTAAAACTAACGATCAAAGCATATCACCCAATACCAATAAATCACTCCTACATGGAAAAACCACCACAACAAAAAACAACACAATAAACCCTCCCGACTGAATAACCTAGCTCAAGAAGAAAAACACAAATATAAAGAATAATGATCATGAACGTAAACGAAGGTACTTGGGAAAAAATATTAATACCTTCCCTTAAAATTTGGATTCTCAATAAAGAAAAAAGTATACGAGGACTTTGTACCGAAAAAAGCAAATTGAAAAAAAGCATTAAGAAAAATAGATGTGCGTGTCAACCAAACCTGATATATATATATATATTACTATGTAATTAAATGCTTCCCCTTTTCTTTACGTATTTTTCAACATTGACCATGTGCTTCCCCTTCTCCATCTAACACCATTAACATTAAGAACCCTTCCAATGGCCATTAACCGCTAGCAGAGAAATAAAGACGGTTGGACTTATAACTAGTTAAAACTTAAGGAAATTTAAGGGTGCTGGTATTCTTCGAGCAACTTATGTACGCATGAATTCATTTAAAATGTATAGCAACACATATAGCATAAGCAAGCAGGTCTGCTGAAGAAGAGTAAGAAAGACCTGAGAAAAACCAGATCCGACCACAAACTGCACTTAAACCTAGCCTAGGCCACCAAACACAGGAAAACAAATCATGCGAGTATAAGAGCATAATACCCTACATGTTTTTCCTACATAATTCCCCAGCATTTGTCGAATGAAAATGGTAGTAAAAAGAACTTATTTTAAATTGCGCCATTAATGGGTCTCCGTATGCTTGCTCTTGGTATATATTTTTATGAAATCTTTTTGAGTTGAAGTTGGGCAGTTATCATGGCGCATTAAAATAAGTGCTTTTTACTACCATTTCATTTCAGACCAGATGCGTGGGATAGTAGGAAAAACATGGTTAGGTATTATCTCTTATACTCGCCATGATTTGTTTTCCTTGTGTGTGGCCTAGGCAGTTTAAGTGCAGTTGTGGTTCGGACTGGTTCTTTCTCAGGTCTTCTACTCTTCCTTCACAGGACTGCTTGCTATAGCTATTATGTGTGCTATACATTTTATAATGAATTCATAGCGTAATAAGTTATGCCTCGAAATACCAGCACCCTTAAATTTCCTTAAGTTTTAACTTAGTATAAGTCCAACCGTCTTATTTTCTCTTGCTTACAGAGTTAATGGCCAATTTGAAGGGTTCTTATGGTTAATGGTGTTTAGATAGAGGGGGAAGCACATGGTCAATGTTGAAAAAATACGTAAAGAAAAAGGGGAAAGCATTTAAATTACTTAGTAATATATATATATATATACAGGCTTTTGGTTGAACACCACAATTCTATTTTTCTTAATGCTTTTTTCATTTGCTTTCGTACAAGTCCTCGTATACTTTTTACTTATATTGAGATCCAAAATTTAAGGGAGGTATTTAATATTTTCCCAAGTACCTGTCGTTACGTTCATTGATCATTATTCTTTATATTTGTGTTTCTTTGAGCTAGTTTATATCGGGAGGGTTTAATTGTGTGTTTTGTTGGTTGGTGGTTTATTCATGTAGGAGGATTTATTGTAGTTGGGTGATATGCTGTTGATCGTTATTATTAAAGATGTTTGATATATTAGCTCGTGTTAAAGGCTATTTTGTATATATATTATAATATATATATATTATATATATATATATATCATATATATATATAATTATATATATATATATAATAGAGGGAATGACTTACTGGTGAAAAAATATTGCAGTTAATCTCCCAATACTTGGTTGATACAAGTATTAATCGGATAAATCACTGTTATAACAATATTTAAAGTACACAATACGTTAGTAAGCGGATTAGTATTACATTTCTCTACATACATTTACCATAATATGTACATTATTACGTATTTACTCTAATACTTATATATATAATATAATATATATATATATATAATATATATATAACACACTGTAGTATATATATAACACTGCTTTATTATATATTATATATTATATATATACTGTATAATACATGTACATCATATTACATATTACGTATAACTGTAATACTATATTAAATATATATAATAATATATATATATATATATATATATAATATATGGCAGAGTACACTATATAGACAGATACACAAAAGATAAGTAACAACCTAATTAAAAAATAGATAGATAGATAGTATGGACATGAAGACCCAAATATAGATGAAACAGAACACACATAAAGAAAAAAAAAACCAAAAAAAAAAACAGATAGGTGATAGACATGAACACACTCAAGCTAATAGATAGATAGTTAGATAGACCGACAGACAGATAGACATAATGTTAAATATTCATAAATAATGAATGACATTATAATATATATGATAATAATATTAATAACATAATAGTATATACAATAACATATGCTCACTTACAAATTTTTAACAAAATCTACCCTTTACAAACCCTCACAAAAAAAAAAAATAAATTAAAATAAAATAAAATAAACAATAAATAATAAATCAAAAAAAAAAAATCACACCAACATACCAAAACAACACACATATACTTAACGACAAAATCCAGTTCCCAAATCACACATAAACAAAAAACAATTAAACAGACAACACACACACACCACACATATACACATATTTTAGCTAACCAATTCCCCAAATCTAACACCTGTGTACCACCATCACCATTTCGGCACTCCCATTCAGAGAGAATAAGAATCCACAACCAACACCCAACTACACTTCCCCCTACTGACGACCTTTCCGCTCTTCAGCATTTTTTGAGAATTATCCATCATTGAGTTTAGAAACATATTCAAGTCCTGAAGATGTCTAATAAGAGACCCGAAACGTTGCACCGTCGACAATAAACATCAAGTTTCCACAACATCCCGGTGTCTACTTTTCTCCACATATATATATATATATATATAATATATATAATATATATATATATATATTATAACGCTGAACAAATACAGTTTACACAACAAAAGCAAAAATTGTTATAAAGATTTTTATCCCCTGCGTCTATTAAACATCCATCAATTTCCTTACCTTAATACCATCCTGAGAAGGTTTTAAAGAAACCGAAACGTTAAGATCGATGAAGAATTCATCTAAGTTTTTAGAACCCTATGTTTCAAATTTTCCTTAATATATATTATATATATAATATATATATATATATATTATATATATAATATATAATATATAAAGAGAGAATAGAGAGAGAGAGAGAGAGGGGGGACGAGAGAGAGAGAGAATTTATTATTTAGCCAAGTGGTGGGGAGATAATACAAGTAACTTTCTTTGCAATACAGTAACAATAATATATATTATATATATAATAATATATATATTATAAATATATATATATATTCTGAGCACTTACCAGTTATACTTCCGTCCGCTACGTGGAGATCTCGGCTAGAAATTTACTTATCTACATTTTTCGATCAATTTTTTTATTCATAGAAACACGTCATCAGCCAACCTTTTTTGTTTATTGTCATTAATACTTATATGTTCCATAAATCTAAGTTAGCTTGACATTTTGACATTTTCAAATAATTTTTATTTCTTTTTCTTTCTAAAAAAAGATTTCTTGCTTCAATTAGACTGTTTCATTCATCTATGCATCCACGCCATTGCATGAGATGACACCTCGGTACATTCACCAAAACATGTCATCATATTGCCAACGTTTTGATTTGCGATGTATTGTATATTTGTTTCTATCTAATCTATCTCATCTATCTATCATATTCTTGTTTCCTATTTTTTTCTTTATATATGCGTCAATAAATATTTATTTTAAGTGTCAAATCTATCATGTCAGTGTGGTTTAAATCTCAGAAGAGTAAAAAACAAAAAAAAAATAGAGAATTGGGCGAGAATTAAAATCACCCCTGCCAGACATACACTTAAATTGGGATTTTTGCATTAACTTTATTCCCAGTAAATTACCAGAGCTTGTTTACTAGTAAAGGAGCCACAAACTATATAATATATATATTATATTATATAATATATATATATATATAATATATATATATACACATACATTACATAATAAAATACATATACAACATATACAGTATATATATACATATTATAATGTATATATACTCATATATATACATATAAACATATATATTACATTACATATATATACATATATATACATATATATATACATGTACATATATATATAACACATAAATATATTATACATATATATTATATATATATATTATATATATATTATATATATATATATATATATATACCCACTTGTCTGAAGAAGTCGTGGCATTACTCACGAGTGAATTGGTCCATAACCACGATACCATGGTATTTATTGCTTTTTATTCACCAAATAACTTTGCTCTGTTTACCAATTAATTAAGGGGGAAATTTGACTCGACGTGCCCAAGTTAAATATGGCCCAAATCTGTATGACTTTCATAATGCCCAGTCGAAAGGTATATGTCTTTAAAATACAAATAGAAAAAAGAAGAAGCAAAATAACCTAAAAACATATATAATAAAGAATATATAAAAGATGACACCTAAAAACAAATATATGTAGAAAAATATTTTTTATTAATTTATACATAATATAATAAAATATACATAATCCCGAGCAACGCCAGGTTAGCTTCTGCCTAGTTACTTACACGATCTCAAAGTTTAGCTTAAAGTATATACACGGTTTGTCTCCTAATTCCTGCCAACTATATTTTAAGCGAAATAAAGAAATTAAAAAAGAGTCAACGGAAATTTTAAGTGCGAATCAACAAATTAAATAAATTAAATATGAGATTTCACGTGCAGGATAAGAAAGCATACAGTATTGTCCTATCTGAAGCTGACAAAGGACGGTCAGGATCTGTTTAATCTAAGAATTTTTAGTAAATTCGCAAACGGAAGGAGAACAAACACAAGCGGGACCGGGTGTAGAGAAAGTATTCTGACTTGAAAGTATAGAGTGATTAATGTAGATTATTAGCTTAGGCATTGTAAAAGTTTTTAAATGAACAACCTTCGCCAGTTGAAAAGGGCTTAAAAGAAAGTCCTATTATGGGATCTTTGGGTCAACGTATAAGTCTGTAGCCTACGTATTAGTAAAATCCTGGATTAATCCCATTGTCCTCGTCCATTAATGTTACAGTAAATTATGACGTTACGGATCTGTTAAGTAATAGTATCAACCTCCAGAGTACTGCCAGTGAATTGCCAAGAGATAGATCACATGACGTTGGCCTAGTCTATTAAGTAGGAGTGGGGCTTTTAACACACGCACATATGCTTTTTAACATACACCTTATATGAATTCTTCACTCTGGAGTTTTATTTGTAAATTATATATCATCTTCCCCCCTCCCTCAGAAACATGTAAATACAGTGTAGGATTAGGATTTAAACATAGGTGACTGAAAAGTTTGTGACTGTTGTGCGAATTATTTTTATGGTTGAATGGATTAAATTTGTTGAATGAATCGGGTCACGAATGAGAATAGCTAGGTTAAAGTTAGGATATTGATGACATTTTTCACCCCCCCCCCCAATTTCGGCCCAATTGTGCCACATTTGTATTTATTTATTAATGCCAATAAAATATATATAGTTGAAATTCTCAACAGACAGGACAGAATGCGGGGCCAAAGTGGGATTAGTGAAGCGAAAAGCTGTTTCGGTTTGGGAGTTTCCGGTCAGAACTTGTTATAGGTGCATACACCCCTATAAGACTAATGGAATGCGCCGACAGTACTATAATTAACAGGATAATTGTGGATTAGCAGTAAGCCAATGCGAGTATGCCAATAACTCTGTTGTCGGACGTTAATTTCCACATCTCTCTATTGTATTTGTCTACTTTCTGTTAATACATTTTTCTTACATTTGTTACTCGTTCGTTTTGTTCTTATTTTTGGACCCCTAAAACCTCACAACAGAGGACGAATAGTCATTTTAGGCTAGTAGTGTGCTGAAGTTGAGCTATGTTCTTTGAAGGCTAGCAACCCATCGGGTGGGATAGGCTCTTCTCATCTCAGACTCCCCTCTCTCACGAGCATGAGGTTCAATTTACCCGGGGAGACTAAAAACTATATACCGGTAATGTTCCCGTCCTCGTTTGTTTATGCAAGTAGGCGAGTGAATAAAAAGGGGCGGGCCAACACCGAAACATCCACGATTGCCGAGTCGATTCCGATCAGAGGAAAAGCAGTGACAATGCATTTGAAGACGAAACCCAAGGAAAAATGACCATACTTTACGCCAGTGCTCAGATAATACAATCATATTAATGATTTGACATGAAGCGCGTGGTGTTAATGTTTTAAAGTCATGGGGAAAGGACTCGTGCCGCGAGAAATTTCAAATCCTATACGTGAGTAATTGCATTTCACTTAGCCGCTAATATCCTTAGCGAAAAGGTATTGAATCCTACTCCCCTCCAGCTATGGATAAATCATTTAGGGCAGACTGGGCTCTTACACTTGTTAGGCAACCGGTCTAGGAGAAGGAAAACCTATGGTTGAACTCCGCTTAAGAAATGCCTTATGTCGCATTTCCTGTTCGTGCGAAGGGGTTGGTAAATATATATAATATTAATGTATTTGACTTAACAACAACTCTTGATTTGGGACCGCGACTATTACAACACTAAGCTATAATGCGATCAGGTGTAATTATTCAAATTTGTTTTTAAAAACAATTGGAGACCTTATTTATTCAATCAAACTTTTTATTTTTAAATTTTATTATAATAGAGATTTAAGGTGCTGTTCTCAAACAGGGAAAACTATGTCGCGCTTAAGTCCACAATACCCTTCAAAAATTGCCATAAGCTTATCAATGAGTATTCTAATTCTATGTCAAAATAATTAAATTAATACATAGAATAAATCTAATTTATAACAAGAGTCTTCAGATTTGCACAAAAACAACCCAAGTTATTAGGCGTTTAAAGTCCTGCAATGTGTTTTTAAATATCACTAGAAATAAAGGTTTACATAATATATGGTATGGCCAATTTGCATTTTACTGGTTCTAACAAAACGGGTTTAATAAATAACTTACTTTGGTGTTTGTTGTGAGGTTTTCAAGCGGTCAAATAAGAAATAAAACAAACGGGCAACAAATTGTAAGGGAAAGTATTAACCAAAAATAGACAAATTACATACAGAGAAGTGGGAATTACAATCCGAACAAATAGAATTGTGAGCTGATTCGCATTTGGCTTACACTCAAGCCACAATATGTCCTGGTACTTTATAATAACCCGTCGGCGCATTTCCATTAGTTCTTATTAGGGTGATTTTCAAACTATAAACAGTTGTTATAGATTAAAAATATTTATTATTTTATATCCAATGTATGGTGTCCAATTAAGTTTTAAAATGCTCTTCGCCTATTTTCAGAGCAGATATTTACAATTTTAGCGATAATATATTACCAGGGTTAGACTATTCTAGGTTCTGACCTTACTATTTACTCAAGCTGGCATGAAAAAGCTTATTCAAACCGTTTCCAAAACCCATTAGTGCGAAGTTAAAGGCAAGCGTCATGCTTCAGCATTTAACTCCTAGTCACGCCAATTCAATTTCCTACGACGATAACCGTTAAGCTAAGGAACATCTTGTTGGATGGGTGGGAAAATACATATCTAATTTTAGCCTCCCGCAGTTCTAATCTAAAGTTTCTGCAAATTTCCACCCCATTTGTTTCCTTTGTTTCCTTCGTGTTCAGAAAGTGCTGCCTTTAGCCAACTCTCGGCTGTTCATAGATTTTATTGGTGTTCTACTGTATGACTTGCTTGGCACAAAGACAACAGAGATACCCCCTTCCCCCCATCGCTACCACCAATTGTCCGGATTGTATCGGCACCACGCAATTAATATTGACCCAGCGACTCCTCGAAATTTCTTGCAGTGATCTTTTTTATACTTTATAATCTTTTTTCCTTTTCTTTTACCTCTCTCCTCTCACTTCTCCTCTCTCTCACACACACACCACACACACACACACACACACACACACACACTTGCTCTCTTCTCTCTCTCTCTGTCTCTCTTCCTCTGTCTCGTCTCTCTCTCTCTTCGCTGTCTATTTATTTCTTCTTTTAAACCATTTCGCTTGCGTATAATAATGTAGCGGACAGGCAATGTCAAAGAAATTGTGATTTGTGGCAATGTAATGAACGTTCGTCAAGCGAAATAACAACGTCATAAATTTATAAAATTAATCAACAAAGAAAAGGAAATAAAAAGTACGAATAATATTGGGACTTACAGCCTCTCCTCTTTACAGACAAAATAGTATTAAACGAAAAATCGAAAAATTATTCAATATGTAGGTTTGGCTCAACGGCACAAAAGATAACTAAAGCTGGGAAGATTAATGCGTGTTTTCTAGCAGCGCAAATTTTTATTTGTTTTAAACGAAGTTTTTTCTTCCTTTATTTAAAAACAAAACAAAGTATTAGATGTATAGATTTATTGTATACAATTCCTGGCTCTGTTATTAGATATCTGTAATGTTCCACAAAGTCCTGTGTTGATTGGACGAATATTTTTTCACTATTTATACATTGATTCTTTAGCACATGTCCCAATTTGGCCTGGGTATGCAGTTATCACTTCGAACCATTATTCCCAGTCGGACTTTGACCATCGTTGGTAGTACTGTTAGGGCCTCATCTAGTGTGTTTGATTAGAAAAAAAAATGAGTTTAAAATGCATTATAAAAACATTTTAGTTTGAAAAAAATGATTCATCATCGAGAATGAATAAAACAAAATGTCATCAGCATCAAAATAAGCGCCAACTTAGGGTGACAAACCGTAAAATCAAACCAATCAAAACCAACCAACCACCATCCAACCCAATTTCCCTTAATTATATATATATAATATATATATATATACACCCATGTGGTTCTGAACATATATATAGTGAACATGGCATATAGCTGGTCTGACTTCGCGGGAATTAGCAGCATTACCCTCTTATTCATTGTCTGTCTTATTGTTATTATCTCTGCAATGAAACCCCTCTATCTTAAATTGAACATTGATGAAGGACCCTTCCACACGACTACAACCTTTGGCCTGATTAATATCCCTTTTAAAGGACACAAACAAAGTAATACCTAATAACACCCGACTTAGTTGAAGATGTTATATTTGAAATAATAATATCCTGGGTATCTATGAAATGCAAGAAAAATACTACATTTTATAAAAGATGGTGGTGGTTGTACTTAATTATGAAGCGATATTGTATATAATTTCATTTCCCCTGATTAATACTCAGTTAGCAACTTAATAAAAGCAGAAAAAGCCACCCTGTCCTCAGGGCTTGGGCGGGCCCTGGACCGTTTTACAAATTATAGCGTTGATCCCAAGGGGCTATCCTCCCTAGGCAATACCTACCCCCTTGAATTAAAGGACAGGCTGGGTTCATTGCCCACAGTGCCGAGACGTTCCCCCTTAAGGGAGAATGCCGAACGGGATCAACGCACATTTTGCAATCCGGCCTTTCCTAGGAGCTTCGGTTTGTGGGTGGTCACATATTAATAGGGACTTGTGCCTAACCCAACACGTGGTAAATGATAGAAAACAGGAATTATAAACGACATTATTCATTGATTTAATACTTCCACTGCACGTAATTTTTTATCTTCTCCTTGGCTTTTTAATGAAAATATAATTACTAATTTTTATATAATCATATATCATTCTTTTGTCAGCTAGTATATTAAGGTCTGAGAACCTATCAGCTGTCTTCTAAACATTTCATCTTAATCCACAGATATTTATAATCTTCACAGATTTATCTAACCTTGCCTTAAAGAGATTCAGAGATCGGGGCATTCACATTGCAGTTGGTAGTTTTTTCCATCGTATTCACACTCTGTTTTACTAAAATAATTTTTTAGTTGTTATTTGTTTTTGCCTAATTTTTTAAAGAAGTTTTAATTTTATGAACCCCTGCCTATTTATATTTTGAGGCCAACATTAATAGACCACAAAGTTCGTTGAATAAAATTCCATGGGTATATTTTATAGTCTTCAATTAGTCTTATTATTCTTGACTCCGGACCACATTAACAAATTTTGTTTGTTATTTGAAAATGGAAACGTTTATTTACTAAATGGCTGTAATATATTTTTTTAATTAAAACAATAAAGTGTTCAACCTCTACCTTTCGAACGTATATCTGTCCGAGAGGTTATAGATGAATTTTATTTTCTAATCCTGTGCATCTGAAGTGATAAAAAAACCCGAATCGATTGAACCGTTAACGAGATACAACGTCACGGAACACATCCGCAATAGTTGAAGTTATCGTTAACCTAAACGCTTCTATGAGAGATAACGATAATATTTATAAGATAACAACTATAAAAGTAAAAAGTAAAGTCGACGTGGCGAGACCAGTATCGAACCAGGAACCTTGTAGTTTCTTAGTCGAACACTCTACCAACTTGAGCTGATCCGCCCCCTCCCCCCCAAAAAAGGGTGTTCTGCATTCCAGTGGTGAGGCTCGCAGTTTCTGGAGCTCTCGAAGTGTGGAGTAAACAACTTCATTTACCCATTACTTCCAGGTCTACTCTTGTTGTGTAATGGTTAGCAGCTAGTCTCATAGATCCGTTACTACTGATTAAGTTGAGTCAATCCCCATGTATGCTCCCTTTACTTGGACCTTGTGTCAAATCCTATCCATACGGGCAGTTACAATTTCACAAACACTAATACCCTTGGGAACGTAAGCATCCACAAGCTCTCCTTCCAAGCTGACTTTATTTTCTTGCAGAGGGGTAAAGGCCACCCCACCAAAAAATGGTGCTCGTTAAGATGGAGTCACACCTTATTTGCCATTTACCTCAGCTCTTACATGTCCATAAAATAGTAGTCCCTGTTAGAATTTCATTACAGGTCAAATAAATCTGCTTAAAAATTGTTTGCCAATTCAGGCATCAGCCAGCAGCGAAAGAGTCTATCCCCTTTTCAGTATTTTCCTATAATATGTAGGGAAGCAGATGGTTAATGGTTAAAGTCATAGAAATGGACTCGGTCAACCACGAGTTCAAATCCTAACATGGGGTAACTTGCATTTCACTTAGGCCGCTAATACCCTTGGGAAAAGGTATGAATTCTACTCTCCTCCAGCTATGGGGGTAAAATTAGTAGGCAAGACTGGGCTCTTTTAACCCTGGTTAGGCAATCGGTCTTAGGAGAAGGAAAACTCTGAATTCAAAACCTGTTTAAACTCCGCTTTAAAGAAATTGACCTTTGTGTCACATCGCTGCTCGTGCGGAGGGTTGGTATATATTATATATATATATATCCCTTTCAGTAGCGCTAGACCCAAGGAGATTGTTTTTAGCATCTGAGGTGGAAGACCGTCACCTACCATCAGCTCCTTACTTTACCCGCACTAATCCATGTGCTAACTCATACGGCTGATGACCAGTATCGAACTAAAACCTTTGTGGTTTCTAGTCGAACCCTCATACCGACTGAGCTTAAAACCGGCCCCTAATGTAATTATCTGATTTTACTCTCTTTTATTATTTTATGTTTATCTTGATTGTAATTTTTTTTTTAAAATTCTGGTTTTTGGTGAATTTTTTTTCCGCAAACACTTTAATGTCGTCGTCAGCCATTTTGCGTGCTAAATCTCGTCTAACCAAACTAATTACTTTATGCAGGGAGGTTATATTTTAAAATGTATTGAGACTCAAAACTTAATTTGTAAATGATGGATAGTTGGAAAGCCATATTACTCCTAAATATGGTTTAACCTTTGTGACAGAGAACACGGGTTGAGTTTGCGGGCATGAAACTGCCGTATCTCGAAGGAACCGGGCTAGGCTTTTGCCTGGCGTGTATGGGGCTGACCTAGGATCGAACCCGCGTTCTTCAGAATGCGAAAAGGCGACAATTCGAGATGCACTTTCAACGTATGTGAATTTGTCAAGATGCCCGGATGGATAGGCTGCGAGCATTCCGACAACTGGGATTGAGTTACATCTGTATGTGAAGTACAGATGCCCGGATGATAGAAGCAGACCCTGTGTATAAATAAAGAAGGAAACACCCAAAAGCGGAAGTGTGCAGCCCCGCCCGTTGGTGGGGATGCTAAATTAACGGCGGTCGATCCCAGAGGGCCATTGCCCAGCGCCTTGAGGTGCCCCTTGAGGGAATGCCCGACGGGAATCGACGCAATTTTTCCCCGCCACCCACGAGCTTCGGCTTATGTGGGTGGTCCCACAAAAATAGGTCCTTTTCGTGCCTGACCGTACAAGTGGGGTAGTGCGAAAATATCGATTCAGAAAACGACCGCCAGTTTAGCCTAAGTAGGGTTCAAGTGGGGTGTTGCATATCATTTTGGACGCTTCATCCACCAAGATTCAAGCCTTTAAGCCCATTTAGGAGTTTGCCAGCCCGTTCTCATTCATGTATATGTATGTAAGACCACAAAACTGTATATACTCGTGAATTAGATCGAATTCACAAACTATTTTGATTATTTCCTAGTTAAGTAACATGATATTACAGAGAGACCAGAAAAACAGAACCCAATAATTTATTTATTTTCCCATTAAACTAAAACCCTAAACCCCAACCCTAACCCTAACCCTAAACCCTTAACCCTAACCCTAATTCTTGGTTGGACTTTAACTTAAGAAAAAAATTAACAATTTTTATTTACAAAATGTGTGGGTCTGTTTTTTTTTTTTTTTTTTTTGGCGGGGGGTTACCCTGTAAATATTTATGTTAATCACAGTGGAGGGTTAGGGTTAGGGTAGGGTTAGGTTCTGGTTCTGGTTAGGGTTGGGGTTTAGGGCTAGGTTTAATTGCGAAAATAAATAATTTGCGTTTCTGTTTTTTCTCGGTCACCCTGTAATATCATGTTACTCAACTAGGAAATAACCCTATTTTTTATTTGATAATCATGGCCTGTTGCAAGAAATAAACTTGAAATAATTAGGCCGATTGTGCTAGACTCCAGAACAGACAACAACGGAAGATGAGCGACTAGATATTAGATAAGAATAATATATGTGCTAATATGCATAGTTAATTATATAATGTAAATATAATGCTTGTACATAACAGAGTGTTTACTAACTCAAGAAACTAGACTGTTATTGCATATGTAAGGTTCAAAGTTAGAATTGAAAACACACAACTCCGACACGTTTGTGGGACAAAACATGTTATATATCAAACAGCACTTATAAGACATTTATACAATAACAAAAATACATGTACATAAACATACAAGAGTAGAGATTAAAGAACTGGAGAGTCCGTTACATACAAAATCACTTACTAGTGATGAGAGGCGAAGGACCCCAGGAGAGTAGCATAGCGTTTGGGACAGAAGCCCCACGAGAAGGTGTGACGATGGTCTAACCAATGTGGTCGTTTCAGAAGATTTTAGCTAAAAGAGGAGTAGAGTTTAACCTCGCGCTTAAATACCAGATCTCCCTGGTGGCCGGCACGGAAACCCGCGGAAGATAACTCTTCCAGCAAATGGAAGATAATCCAACCACATATACAGTGATGGCTATTGGAATCCAAAAACAATAAAAAGGTTGGAATGCACGAGGCTACTATAAGTATTATCAATGTTTTCAATCACGATGTAAGAAATGTAAAATAGACATAACTTGGTCTTATTCTTGAATACTCTACAGACTGCGCAACCTCACACACACATACACACACACACACACACAGAAGAGAAGAGAGAGAGAGAGAGAGAAGAGAGAGAGAGTCTAGCACAATCGCCATATTATTTCAAGTTATTTCTTGCAACAGGCATGATTAATCAAATAAAAAATAGGGTTATTTCCTAGTTGAGTAACATGATATTACAGGGTGACCGAGAAAAAACAGAAACCAAATTATTTGTTTTCCAATTAAACTAGCCCTAAACCCCAACCCTAACCAGAACCAGAACCCTAACCCTAACCCTAACCCTAACCCTCCTACTAGTTGATTAACATAATATTACAGGGTAACCCCCCCCCAAAAAAAAAAAAAAAACAGACCCCACACATTTTGTAATAAAATTGTTAATTTTTTTCTAAGTTAAAGTCCAACCAGAATTAGGGTTAGGGTTAAGGTTAGGGTTAGGGTTAGGGTTGGGGTTTAGGGTTAGTTTAATGGGAAAATAAATAAATTATTTGGGTTCTGTTTTTTCTGGGTCTCTCTGTAATATCATGTTACTTAACTAGGAAATAATCAAAAATAGTTTTGTGAAATTCGATCTATTCACGAGTATATACAGTTTTGTGTCTTAAATTAGCATATACATGAATGAGAACGTGGCTGGCAACTCCTAATGCTTAAGGCTTGAATCTTGGTGGATGAGCAGTCCATGATATGCAACACCCCACTTGAACCCTTACTTAGGCTAAACTGGCGGTCGTTTCTGAACGATATTTTCCACGTACCCCACTTGTACGGGTCAGGCACGAAGGACCTATTTATGTGGGACCACCCACAAGCCGAAGCTCGTGGGTGGCGGGTGAAAAATTGCGTCGATCCCGTCGGCATTCCCCCTCAAGGGGGCACCTCAGGCGCTGGGCAATGGCCCCCTGGGATCGACGCCGTTAATTATAGCAATCCCCACCCAACGGGCGGGGCTGCACACTCCGCTTTGGTGTTTCCTTCTATTTATACACAGGTCTGCTTCTATCATCCGGGCATCTGTACTTCACATACAGGACTGTCAACTCAATCCCAGTTGTCGGAATGCTCGCAGCTATCATCCGGGCATCTGACATTCACATACGGGAAAGTGGCATCTCGATTGTCGCCTTTTCGCATTCTGAAGAACGCGGGTTCGATCCTAGGTCAGCCCTACACGCCAGGCAAAGCCTAGCCCGGTTCCTTCGAGAATACGGCAAGTTTTCATGCCCGCAACTCAACCCGTTCTCTGTCACAAAGGTAAAACCATATTTAGGAGTAATATGACTTTCACACTATCCAGTACATTTACAATTAAGTTTTGAGTCTCAAAATACATTTTAAATATAAACCTCCCTGCATAAAGTATTAGTTGTTAGACGAGATTAGCACGCAAAATCGGCTGACGACGACATTAAAGTGTTTGCGGAAATAAAAATTCACCAAACCAAGAATTTTAAAAAATTACAATCAAATAAAATAAAATCAATAAAAGAGAGTAAATTCAGATAATTGACAGGGGCCGGTTTTAGCTCAGTCGGTAGAGGGTTCGACTAGAAACCACAAGGTTCCTAGTTCGATACTGGTCACTCAGCGTATGAGTAGCACATGGATATGTGCGGTAAAGTAAGGAGCTGATGGTAGGTGAGGTTCTCCACCTCAGATGCTAAAAACAATCTCCTTGGTCTAGCGCTACTGAAAAGGGGATATATATATATATATATATACCAACCCCTCCGCACGAGCAGGATGTGACACAAGGTCAATTTCTTAAGCGGAGTTTAACAGGTTTGAATTCAGAGTTTTCCTTCTCCTAGACCGATTGCCTAACCAGGGTTAAAGAGCCCAGTCTGCCCTACTATTTACCCATAGCTGGAGGGAGAGTAGAATTCATACCTTTCCCAAGGGTATTAGCGCTAAGTGAAATGCAGTTACCATGTCTAGGATTTGAACTCGTGTTGACGAGTCCATTTCCTATGACTTTAACCATTACACCATCGCTTCCTACATATTATAGGAAAATACTGAAAAGGGGATAGACTCTTTCGCTGACTGGCTGATGCCGAATTGCAAACAATTTTTAAGCAGATTTATTTGACCTGTATATGAAATTCTAACAGGGACTACTATTTATGGACATAGTAGAGCTGAGGTAATGGCAATAAAGGTGTGACTCCATCCTTAACAGAGCACCATTTTTGGTGGGGTGGCCTTACCCCTCTGCAAGAAATAAAGTCAGCTGGAAGGAGAGCTTGTGGATGCTTACCGTTCCCAAGGGTATTAGTGTTATGTGAAATGTAAACTGCCTATGGATAGGATTTGACACAAGGTCACAAGTAAGGAGCATACAGTGAGGATTGAACTCACTTATCAGTAGTAACGGATCTATGAGACTAGCTTGCTAACCATTACACAACAAGAGTAGACCTGGAAGTAATGGTAATGAAGTTGTTACTCCACACTTACGAGAGCTCCAGAACTGGAGCCTCACCACTGGATGCAGAACACCCTTTTTGGGGGGGGCGGATCAGCTCAGTTGGTAGAGTGTTCGACTAGAAACTACAAGGTTCCTGGTTCGATACTGGTCCTCGCCACGTCGACTTTACTTTTACTTTATAGTTGTTTAATCTTATAAATATTAATCGTTATCTCTCAATAGAAGCGTTAGGTTAAACGATAACTTCAAACTATTCCGATGTGTTCCGATGACGTTGTATCTCGTTAACGGTTCAATCGATTCGGGTTTTTATCACTTCAGATGCACAGGATTAGAAATAAAATTCATCTATAACCTCTCGGACAGATTTACGTTCGAAAGGTAAGAGTTGAACACTTTATTGTTTTAATAAAAAAAATATATTAGCAGCCATTTAAGTAAATAAACGTTTCCATTTTCAAATAACAATCAAAATTTGTTAATGTGGTCCGGAGTCCAAGACTAATCAAGACTAATTGAAGACTATAAATATACCCATGGATTTTATTCAACGAACTTTGGTCTATTAATGTTGCTCAAAATATAAATAGCAGGGGTCATAAATTAAAACTCTTTAAAAAAAATTTAGCAAAACAAATACAATAAAAAATTATTTTAGTAACAGAGTGGTGAATACATGGAATAAACTACCACTCAATAGTGAATGCCCCATCTCTGAACTCCTTTAAGGCAAGGTTAGATAATCTGTGGAAAGATTATAAATATTCTGTGGAATTAAGATGAATGTTTAGAAGGAACAGCTGATAGGTCTCAGACTTAATATACTAGCTGACAAAAGATATGATTATATGATTATATAAAATTAGAAATTATATTTTCATTAAAAGCCAAGGAAGAAGATAAAAAATACGCAGTGAAGTAATTAAATCAATGAATAATGTCGTTTATAATTCCTGTTTTCTATTCATTTACCACGTGTTCGGGTTAGGCACAAGTCCCTATTAATATGTGACCACCCACAAACCGAAGCTCCTAGGAGGCGGATGCAAAAGTGCGTTGATCCCGTCGGCATTCTCCCTTAAGGGGACGTCTCGGGCACTGTGCAATGAACCCAGCCCTGTCCATTTAATTCAAGGGGGTAGGTATTGCCTAGGAGGATAGCCCCTGGGATCAACGCTTATAATTGTAAACACGGTCCAGGGCCCAAGCCCAAGCCCGAGGACAGGGTGGCTTTTCTGCTTTTTATTAAGTGCTACTGAGTATTAATCAGGGGAAATGAAAATTATATACAATATCGCTCATAATTAAGTACACCCAACCATCTTTTTATAAAATGTAGATTTTCTTGCATTTCATAGATACCAGGATATTATTATTTCAAATATAACATCTTCAACTAAGTCGGGTGTTATTAGGTATTACTTATGTTGTGTCCTTAAAAGGGATATAATCAGCCAAGGTTGTAGTCGTGTGGAAGGTCCTTCATCATGTTCGTAAATTTAAGATAGAGGGTTTCATTGATATACAATAAGACAGACAATGAATAGAGGTATGCTGCTAATCCCCGAAGTCAGACCAGCATAATGCCATGTTCACTATATATATAGTCAGACCACATGGGTGTATATATATATATATATAATATATATATATATAAGGGAAATTGGTTGGATGGTTGGTTGGTTGGTTGATTGGTTTGATTTTACGGTATGTCAACCCTAGTTGGGCTATTTGATGCTGATGACATTTTGTTTTATTCATTCTCGATGATAATCATTTTTTCAAACTAAATGTTTTTAAATGCATTTTAAACTCATTTTTTTCTAATCAACACATAGATGAGGCCCTAACAGATACTACCACATGGTCAAAGTCGACCTGGGAATAATGGTTACGAAGTGATACTGCATACCCAGGCCAAATTGGGAACATGTGCTAAAGAATCAATGTATAATAGTGAAAAATATTCGTCAATCAAACAGGAACTTGGTGGAACATTACAGATATCTAAAACTAACAAGAGCCAGGAATTGTATACAATAATCTATAACATCTAATACTTTGTTTTGTTTTTAAATAAAGGAAGAAAAAAACTTCGTTTAAAACAAATAAAAATTTGGCTGCTAGAAAACAACCATTAATCTCCCAAGCTTTAGTTATCTTTTGTGCCGCTTGAGCCAAACCTACAACTATTGAATAATTTTTCGATTTTCGTTTAATACTATTTTGTCTGTAAAAGAGGAGAGGCTGTAAGTCCCAATATTATTTCGTACTTTTTATTTCCTTTTCTTTGTTGATTATTTTATAAATTTATGACGTTGTATTTCGCTTGACGACGTTCATTAAATTGCCACAAATCACAATTTCTTTGACATTGCTGTCCGCTACATTATTTATACGCAAGCGAAATGGTTTAAAAGAAGAAAAATAAAATAGACACGAGAGAGAGAGAGACAGAGACAGACAGAAGACAGAGAAGAGAGAGAAGAGAGCAAGTGTGTGTGTGTGTGTGTGTGTGTGTGTGTGTGTGTGAGAGAGAGAGAGAGTGAGAGTGAGAGAGAGTAAAAGAAAAGGAAAAGATTATAAAGTATTAAAAAAAGATCACTGCAAGAAAATTCGAGGAGTCGCTTGGGTCATATAATTGCCGTGTCGCCGATAAACCGAACAATTGGTGGTACGATGGGGGGAAGGGGTATCTCTGTTGTCTTTGTGCCAGCAAGTCAACAAGTAGAAAACCAATAAAAAATCTATGACAGCCGAGAGTTGGTTAAAGGGCAGCACTTTCTGAACACGAAGGAAACAAAGGAAACAAATGTGGAAATTTGCAGAATTTAGATTAGAACTGCGGGAGGCTAAATTAGATATGTATTTACCCAACCCATCCAACAAGATGTTTCCTTAGCTTAACGGTTATCGTCGTAGGAAATTGAATTGGTGACTAGAGTTCAAATCCTGAGCAATGACGCTTGCCTTTAACTTCGCACTAATGGGTTTGGAAACGGTTTTGAATACAGCTTTTCTCTGCCAGCTATGAGTAAATAGTAGGTCAGACTAGAATATCTAACCCTGGTAATATATTATCGCTAAATTGTAAATATCTGCTCTGAAAATAGGCGAAGAGCATTTTTAAAACCTTAATTGGACACTCAATACATTGGATAATAAAATAATAATATTTTATCTATAACACTGTTATAGGTGATACACCCTATAAGACTAATGCAATGCGCCGACGGGTTATTATAAGTACAGGGACAATTGTGGCTTGAGTGTAAGCCAATGCGAGTCAGCTCACAATTCTATTTGTCGGATGTAATTCCCACTTCTCTGTATTGTATTTGTCTACTTTTTGTTAATACATTTTCCTACATTTGTTGCCCGTTGTTTTATTCTTATTTGACCGCTTAAAACCTCACAACAAACACCAAGTAATTATTTATTAAACCCGGTTTTGTTAGAACCAGTATGCAAATTGGCCATACCATATATTATGTAAACCTTTATTTCTTAGTGATATATAAAAACACATTGCAGGACTTTAAACGCACTAATAACTTGGGTTGTTTTGTGGCAAATCTGAAGACCTTGTTAATAAATTAGATTTATTCTATGTATTAATATTAATTATTTTGACATAAATTAAATACTCATTGATAAGCTTATGGCAATTTTTGAGGGTATTGTGACTTAAGCAGCGACATAGTTTCTGTTTGAGACAGACACCAAATCTCTATTATAATAAAATTTAAAATTAAAAAGTTTGATTGATAAATAAGGTCTCCAATTGTTTAAAACAAATTTAAATAATTAACCTGATCTGCATTAAGCTAGTGTTGTATAGTCGCGGTCCCAAATCAAGAGTTGTTGTTAAGTCAAATCATTATATATATATATATTTACCAACCCCTTCGCACGAACAGGATGCGACATAAGGTCAATTTCTTAAGCGGAGTTCAACAGGTTTTCCTTCTCCTAGACCGGTTGCCTAACCAAGGTTAAAGAGCCCAGTCTGCCCTACTATTTATCCATAGCTGGAGGGAGAGTAGGATTCATACCTTTCGCAAGGATATTAGCGCTAAGTGAAATGCAATTACCACGTATAGGATTTGAACTCGCGGCGACGAGTCCATTTCCCATGACTTTAAACATTACACCACGCGCTTCATGTCAAATCATTATAGATTGTATATCTGAGCACTGCGTAGTATGGTCATTTTCTTGGGTTCGGTCTTCAATCATTGTCACTGCTTTTCCTCTGAATCGAATCGACTCGGCAATGTGGGATGTTTCGTGTTGCTTCATCTCACTCGGCTACTTGCATAAACAAAACAGAGACGGAACATTACCGGTATAAGTTTTTAGTCTCCCCGGGTAAATTTTGAACCTCATGCTCGTGAGAGAAGGGGAGCTGAGATAGAGAGCCTATCCACCCGAATGGGTTGCTAGCTTCAAAGAACTAGCTCAACTCAGCACACTACTAGCCTAAAATGACTAATCGTCTCTGTTGTGAGGTTTTAAGGGGTCAAATAAGAACAAAACGACGAGTAACAAATGTAGAAAAATGTATTAACAGAAAGTAGACAAATACAATAGAGAGATGTGGAAATTACGTCCGACGAACAGAGTTATTGGCATACTCGCATTGGCTTACTGCTAATCCACAATTATCCCTGTTAATTATAGTAACCTGTCGGCGCATTCCATTAGTCTTATAGGGTGTATCACCTATAACAGTCTCTGAACCCGGAACTCCCAAAACCGAACAGCTTATATCGCATTCACCTAATCCCACTTGGCCCCGCATTCTTCCTGTCTGTTGAGAATTTCAACTATATATATTTATTGCATTAATAAATAAATACAAATGTGGCACATGGCCGAAATTGGGGGGGGGGGTGAAAAATGGTCATCAATATCCTAACTTTTAACCTAGCTATTCTCATTCGTGACC
>CM042150.1:80901463-80918963 GCA_023376005.1 Doryteuthis pealeii
TCTTTTCATGTATATAAACCGCCCACGCATTTTCTTTTGTTATACTTATCAGAGGACAAATCTATTTCCGAATTCATTATAATACCCTTCCTTCTTTGTTCGCGTTAACCGGAAAAAGTCCTTTGTTGTTTTTTTCGTCTTTTCTTTGTTTCGGTTTAAACGGAAAATCCTACTTCCGCCCGTACGATATGCAACACCACCTATCTCTATCATCCATCGCTCCCTGGAGTGAGAAGTGGACACACCCACATCATCTACTCTCACCTTTTAAAAAGAGAGTACGCCCCATTATGCAAAGTACAGCTCACCATCAAACACATCCTCCTAAACTCTAACAGTCTCAGACAAACCCGCACCAAATATTATCAGACAAAAAACCAAAAAGACCTCTTTAAAAATACAAATCCAGACGACATTTAAAATTTTCTGAAAAAAAAGCAACCTTTTCAACAAGATCTAACAAAACATAACCGAATACCTCCATAAAACCACTACTTTAAAGACTGAAATCCATATGTAAAAACATTCAATATAACATTTTCTGGCATTAAATGACCCACAGAGATTTATATACCGTTAAACGAAACTCAAACTCATTATTGTAATTAATCCCAGGTCCATTCTGAACTGGAGTGGTAGTTCCTATAAAGATCACATCTAATAAATGTTTGAATCGTTTAGGAATACTCCAAACTATACATTTGTGTGCATATTATGTGGATTGACAGGAATAACTGCAATCAAAAGATTATAGAAAAATCAAATGAATTTAAAGTTACAATGGAACATTAAGAATATAATAATGATTACAATCAAACATTTACTTTAGATATTCCATAAAAAGTTGATATGCCGTTAGAAAATCACCCAAATGAATTAAATTTTGCAAGTGCCTGTATGATTAATTCTTACTTGTATTCTAGGATCACAATACCAGTATCTAGGCAGAGCTGATCGATTTAGGGTTTTGCTGGCCGACCCACACTAGTGAGTCCATTTACAGGCATCCACAGAAGAACGTCACTTCTGAGCTCGTCATTGCTTCTCCAGCACTGCCCAGCATGTGTTTACTTATTTTACCCGGATGGTTCTGTGATAGTAGGTAAGTGCCACTACAACTGCTCTTTTTTGGCTTCCAGGATTTGTTCCAGATAGTATTCAACATCCTTGTATATTTCTCATTAAAATTGGAGATAATTGTAAATTTTCTAATATTAATATATTCCCCAAAAGTGTTGCATATATATATTTACCAACCTCTCCGCACGAGCAGGATGTGACACAAGGTCAATTTCTTAAGCGGAGTTCAACAGGTTTGAATTTAGAGTTTTCCTTCTCCTAGACCGGTTGCCCTACCAAGGTTAAAGAGCCCAGTCTGCCCTACCATTTACCCATAGCTGGAGGGAGAGTAGAATTCATACCTATCCCAAGGGTATTAGCGCTTAGTGAAATGCAGTTACCACGTCCAGGATTTGAACTCGGGTCGACGAGTCCGTTTCCCATGACTTTATCCATTACACCACGCGCCTATAAACTTCTAATTCATTGATTCAGTTACAATAGCAGCGATAAGTCTTTTAAGAAATATTGAAGTGAAATAACAGAAGCAATGAGAAGTGATGAGAGACATCTTATGACTTTCAATGATAGATTGATTTTAACGGCATGTCAAACCGTGTTTGGTTATTGCATGCCTATAGGTTAGGGAATCGCGTGTTGTAATGGTTAAAGTCATGGGAAATAGACTCATCGCCTCGAGTTCGAATCCTAGATTTGGTAATTGCATACCCTTGGGAAAGGTATGAATCCTACTCTCCCTCTAGCTATGGATGAATAGTAGGGAAGACTGGGCTCTTTATCCTTGGTTAGGCAACTGGTCCAGGAGAAGAAAAACTATTAATTCAAACTTATAGAACCCGCTTAAGAAATTGACCTTGTGTCACATCCTGCTCGTAATATATATAGGTTAGGGAACGCGTTTATTGTACATTTATACTTTTATTATGTAACTTAGCAAAGAGTCCTATCGACTAGAAATACTTTAAACATACGTATTTAACACCTATTATAATTTTTTTCCCTAAAGATAAATGTTCAGTTTAGGACACGGGGCAACGTCTGATGATTAGAACGGTATATACATTTACCAACCCCGAGCAGGATGGACACAAGGTCAATTTATTAAGCAGAGTTTAATTGGTTTGAATTTAGAATTTTCCTTCTCCTAGACTGATTACCTAACCATGGTTAAAGGGCCCAGTCTGCCCTGCTATTTTCCCATAGCTGGAGGGAGAAATGGATTCATACCTTTCCCAAGGGTATTAACGCCATGTGAAATGCAAACAGCCTCGCCCAGGAACTGAACTCGGGTCGACAAGTCCATTTCCTACGACTCTCACCATTAGTCCACACGCCTTTATATGGATGAGTAGGACGGTATTTGAACTTGAACAGTCCTGTCTTTCGCTAAAAACGTTTCGTTCAAATATATCGTGATTGGCTTCATATTTATCGAATTTGTACCGACTCATCCAGATGTCTAGACATATCACTTAATAATATGAGCTACTCGGCACTTTACACACCTTCATTTCAATTTGAAAGTTTATTAATAAACAAATTCAATCAGTTTCAATATCTTTAATCACATCTCGTATATTTATAAGGTTGCCGGGTTAATTTCGGCAAAAGTTACTCCAGTAAGTATATGAGTGTGTAGGTATGTGTGGGATCTTATTTATGTTCATATCTTTCGGCAGGCACCACACACACACACACACACACACGCACACACAAATGTGTATAGAGATAGACACACTTAAAAACGTACCACATATTTCTTTTTGTTAGGTTATTTTTACGGAAGCGAGATAATTTTAACTGCCTAAAAATTAAACACAATTTATTATCTGTTTGATAATTATTATTTTTCTCTTTAATGAAACTTGAAATAATCATAAATTGCTGCCTAAATATAATATATTTTCTTTGGTTTTGGTTTGGTTTATTTAATGGCCTATAAACCTAGTGCGAAAACTGTGAGAGTGTGAGGTAAAAATTGGTACTCATGTTTCCTTTTCAGTTGTATTTTTTTGATAGTTTCGTGAATTTCTTAGATATCTGATTCATAATTTTCGCTATATTTGTATTTGTTTAAAAAGGATAAAATGCCTCAAATAATAGTATTCTCAAACAGATCCCCCATAGTATTTTTATTGAAAAAAATATTTCTTATATGATCGAAAGCCTCACATTCTATGAGGAAATATATCCTCTGATATAAAGAATTGCGATAGATAGAATGATAGGTTTGGTTTCTTTGTTTTATATCATAAACATTCGCGGGTTATATAATGCCAAAGCCGTCCTTATAGAATAACAATTGTACTATTTAACGCATAGCTGACGAAAGTGAACGTAATAGCGACTGGAGTTCGAACCCGCTTATTATATTGTCAAATTCCAAGACGTCAGCCATTATACCACGAGGATCCTTCCAGCAGTTTTTGTTCAACCGAATCGAAGAAATGTCTCTAGAAATAAACGTCAGTGATTTTTTTTTTTGTGTGGAAAAAGTATTTGTTAATCTCGGATTAAAACATCATCAAGATCACGTGATCCCCTCTCGTCTACCATTTTTCTGTGAGACCATTGTACTTCAAGACCAGAATATATTGCAAAATATCCTTGTATATGGGGAGACGGGTCTGATTTGTAGTTTATAAGAGAATTAGTTTTCCCAGAGCATGCATTTATTTTGGGTCATTAGACAAGATTGTTGCATATGACCATAGAATTCCTACCAGCAAGTCGTTAATCCTAATTTCTCCGATCTCTTCCAGTGACTGTAATCTTTTACTATCTTTATTAGTTTTGTCACTCTTCTTTGTGTGCCTTCCAATCTGAATATTACATTAATTTCCATGTCTAGACACTGAAGCCCATGATTGAATACAATATTCTATATGAGGTCTTAGTAGGAAGTGCGTGGTGTAATGGATAAAGTCATATGGAAATGGACTTGTCGCCCCGAGTTCAAATCCTGGACGTGGTAATTGCATTTCATTTAGCGCTAACACCCTTGGGAAATGTATAAATCCTACTCTCCCCCCAGCTATGAATAATTAGTAGGGCAGACTAGGCTCTTTAACCTTGGTTAGGCAATCGGTCTAGGAGAAGGAAAACTCTGAATTCAAACCTGTTAAACTCCGCTTAAGAAATTGACCTTGTGTCACATCCTGCCGTGCGGAGGGGTTAGTAAATATATATATATATATGAGGACTTAGTAGGGTTTGTATATTTTTAAATAAGATTTTCTAACCATTTATCCAATCATTCAATTTGTCCTCAGTAGACAAAATATGATTTATACTTATATTTATTTGTGTAGTTTCTTAATGTTTTACACACGGTTATATGATATCAAACATTCCTATCTGATTCAAATAATTTGCAAGCACATCTATTTCACCCAGAGATGGGACTCTAACAGGTACTACCACTATGGGTCAAAGTGTACTTGAAAGTAACTTGGAGATTGTTTAATTTCTTTTTGAGGGGTGTGGGTTGAAATACTGAGTTTCTTGGATCATATATTTAAGTTCCCGGTCAAATTAGATGGCGTTGAAAGTTTTTACCTGTTATCTTGTACTGAACGGTGTTCTTTGCGAGCGCGCACCCTCGACGTATTAGATCCAGAAAGAAAGATTACGAGCACTCGATTGTTCTCTTTTTATTTCGTTACAACTGAGACGGAAGTGACATACATCGTTTCTCATTGGTCACTCACTGCTTATAAGATCAACAGCAGAGGCAGTAACAGCTACAGTGATAGTGACCTGAACGTTATTGTGCTAAGTGAACTCTTATTAAAGAATCACCTGCCGGAATATAATTTTCGGTAGGGTTACTTGGGAGAACGAGTATGATGTTGGAAGACTCAAAACTCGTCATGTTCCCAATAACATCTCTAATGAGGCGATCATGCGCACTGCCTGGGTGTATGATTACAAATATTAGATATACAATTATTAAACCTTAAAAAACTATATTGGTGAATTAAGAATTACTGACTTAATTTCACAGTTGAGTACTGTAATTTGATATTTAACTTTTAAACACATTCAAAATTCTTTTTTAAAAGTATTTTTTTTTTTTGCAGTAAAACTATTAATTTAAAAGATATAATAATGTAACATTTAATCGATTAGCTTTGTGTTAATATATTTTTAAAATCATTTATTAAATTATATATATTACAAAATAAGAATTATTCTAAATCTAAATGGGGTCGTTTGACTTTAATTCAATAATATTATCTATTTATTTATTTATTATTCTTTGGTATGTTTTTTTTTTTTTTTTTTTTTTTTGCTTTGAAATATCAATTTAACAAATCGCCCCATTTATATCTTATTTTTTACAAACATTGTTAATCATTGAATTAGAATTTCTTACTATATGACCTTTAGGCACCCCTTTTTGATCTCGATTAAGAAAGGACATATTTTCATTTACACCGTCAATATCCGGTTGTTTTAACAGACGATTTTTAGATTCTTTTTTGAATTATAAAACTAGCCCTACCCTAACCCCTAACCTAACTCCTAACATTAACCCCAACAAACAACCGATATTGACGGTGTAAATAAAAAAACATGTCCTTTATTAATCGATATCAAAAAGGGGTGCCTAAAGATAATATGGTCCAGAATTTCTTACTATATCGTTATAAGTGATGTTATTCCTTCTACTCTGGCAAAAATAAGTAAAAATATCCTGACCTCCTACCAGGCCGGATTAACACAATTTTTTTTTTACGTACGGATTTTATGGTGCATCTAGCGAGTATCGAACTCGCTATTCAGTGGTAATGGATTTTGCAAGACGATCTTGCTAACCACATTTTTTCTGTGTTCCCCCTACTTAAGATTCACTGGATAGCCGCTTCTAGTGCCCAATAAATAGATAACTATAAATATTATCAGCAATAGCGGTCCTGTCTGTAGAATATACCAACTACACCCTTGCGTATGGGTATCTAACAGGTATTACCACTTCGGATCGGAGTGGACTTCGCAGTAATGACAAGGAAAGATTTACTCAACACTCTGTAGACCTTCAGAACTAAAGCCTGACCATCGGAGGCAGTTTAGTGTTCTAAACAGAACACCCGGTAGAGGGTGGGAGTGTCTCCCTCTGCAGAAGATATAGTCGTTGTATTTAAAGTCCTTCCGACAGGATGATATGATCAATAACATCAAAATATAGGGTTTGAAGTTTTCACTTTTTCATTCGTGGCAATGACCAGTGACGGTTGAAAGTACTCGGAATTTATAGATCAATGAATCTTATGAACTTTGGACGTTCCTACAGAATTTCGATTATATATTGGGACATCAAATTCGACAGCAGAAGCTTATTAAAAACTGTAAGCGACTTAGCTTGTCCGTTATCTTTAATATATATATATATATATATATATATATATATATATATATATATATATATATATATATATATATATATATATATATGGAGGCGCGTGGGCTAGTGGTTAGAGTCGTGCACCAATTCTTTCCTATCGACTGTGCCAAAAAGTGTGGATGGTCCAAACAAGCCTTCACCACTATAAACAAATCAGTGTGTGTGTGTTCATTGTGTGTGTGAACCCTCATGCGTCAATAATCGACGAGAGAGTCCATAATATATATATATATATATATATATATATATATATATATGAAGAAGAAGACGAAGAAAAGAGAAAAGATGGATAGATAGATAGATAGATAGATAGATGGATAGATAGAGGGATGCAATACCTATGAAGCGTGGCAGTTCAGTTATATAGGGTGATCCAAAAAAACAGACATTTTTTAAAAAGTCAGACCAGTTTTTTGGGGGTCACCATGTATATATATATATATATATATATATATATATATATATATATATATATATATATTGGATCACCCTGTAGATGAGAATCTTTGGATTTCTTAAGCGGAGAAAATGTTTACAGTGTCGAGGGTTTTTGTGGTACCATAAATAATTGTTATCCAAAAAGGTGCAGGCGTAGTAAATCATGGTACCGTAACCAGTAAAACCAATTTATTTCGAGTTGCAAGAACACGATGATCAGACAAGGTCAAGAAGGTAAAAAACTGTAGATTTCGATGCCATTAATAACTGTATGATTTTGCTCTTCTAAACGAGCCTTGAAGATGTTACACTTCATCTGTTCTTGAGGAATCGAAAATGGAGTTGGCTTGGCAATGAATCTTTCTTGGTTATGCTTCATGTCATTTACATTTTTTGTCTTTACCATAACATTGCTCGCTTGTTCAATTCGTTTGATCTTGGCAGCATCCATTTCCGAAGAATCCTGTGATGAAACATCAGGTTTTTCTTCTTCATCAGGATGAACAAAATTTCGTCTTCAACGTTGTCATCAACAGGAGTTTTTGGACGAGTGTTGACAGTGACAACAGCAGTAGCAGGAATTTCTTCAGGAGCAGTTTTTGAGGGTTGGTTCGTTGAGGCCCTGCCCTTGATCAGACAGTCAAGACGTTCAAGTGCTTAAACGGGAGCAGTTAAATGTTTTGTTTGAACCGTAATCAAATCCTCATTGGAGATATGGGATGACTTGGAAAGGACAGGCTTATTATTGTGAGCAAACCGACGAGTAGCACTCAGAGAGAAATGTCACCAACATGATATCGTCGAAAGCATTCGTAGGTGTAGAATGGTGTATAACGCTACCAAAATATTGCGAGACTTCTGACTCACCATAGTGTATCAATTGATGAAACCAGTATTTAAAAATCGTTCAATTTAGATTGATCTCATTTCTTCTTTGCGCACAGATAAAATCCTGATATTTTCAAAGAGATTAAGCTTGGTTCGCTGACTATCAACTATCAGTCTAAATCAGTGATTTTCAAACAGTGCGCCCGGTCGCACTGGTGCTCCCCAGAGCTTTTACAGGTCGCTCCGTAATATTCCTGAAAAATCTAAAAGCTGTATCCACTGATCGTGGATTAATGATTAAATACAAAGAATTGCCTCTTGAAGCTTTTTGGATTTCTATAAAAAAAACAACATGTGTCGATATCTAAAAAAGCGCTGGCCATTTTATTGCAATTTTCCACCTCATATTTATGTGAACTGGGATTTTCAAACCCTCGCAACAATTAAGTGTAAAAAGAGAGGAACTCTTCAATCAGACGGACAAGGCATGCAGGACATGTTGGAGAAGCAGGGATGAGCTCATAAGCGACGTTCACCTGTGGAAGTCAACGCATGGACATGCTAATGTGGACCACCCAGCAAGGACCTACATTGACCAACTATGTGAAGATCCTGGCTGCTGCGCAGAACTCCCAGGGGCGATGAATGATAGGAAAGTTGGCGAGAGATTGTCATGGATATCCGTGCTGCCTGCACGACATGATGATGAGGATGATGACTTCTCTATATCTAACCAAATTCCTCCGCTCTCTCTATCTGTCTGTCTGTCTGTCTGTCTCCGTCTCTCTTTCTCTCTGTCTGCCTGTCTGTCTCCCTCTATCTGTACCTCTCTGTCTCTCTCTATCTGTACCTCTCTGTCTCTGTCTCTGTCTGTCTGTCTGTCTGTCTGTCTCTCTGTATCTGTCCGTCAGTCTCTCTCTCTCTCTCTCTCTCTCCGTATGTCTTTTTGTCAGTCTCTCTCTCTCTCTCCCCTCTCTCCCCCTCTCTCTCTCTCTCTCTCTCTCTCTCTCTGTCTCCCTCTCTATGTATCTCTCTGTCTCTGTCTCTGTCTGTCTGTCTGTTTTTTTTTCTCTCTCTCTCTCTCTCTCTGTCTCTCTCTCTCTCTGTATCTGTCCGTCAGTCTCTCTCTCTCCCCTCTCTCTCCCTCACTCTCTCTCTTCTCTCTCTCTCTGTCTCCCTCTCTCTGTATCTCTCTGTCTCTGTCTCTGTCTGTCTGTCTGTTTCTCTCTGTCTCTCTCTCTGTCTCTCTCTCTCTGTATCTGTCCGTCAGTCTCTCTCTCTCTCTCTCTCTCTCTCCGTATGTCTTTTGTCACTCTCTCTCTCTCTCTCTCTCCGTATGTCTTTTTGTCAGTCTCTCTCTCTCTCTCTCTCTCTTCTCTCTCTCTCTCTCTCTCTCTCTCTCTCTCTCTCTCTCTGTGTGTGTGTGTGTGTGTCTGTGTGTGTGTGTATCTCTGTCGCTGTCTCTGTCTGTCTGTCTCCTCTCTCTGTCTGTCTGTCTGTCTGTCTGTCTGTCTGTCTCTCTCTCTCTCTCTCTCTCTCTCTCTCTCTCTCTCTCTGCACGTGTATGTGTATGTTTTTTTTCTGTCATAAATTTGCGAGCCCTTTTAATCCAGCTATGCATCTTAATCAAAGTTCTTCACACAATTTTCCTACTTCAAATATGTTTTATCAATTCCACCTCTAAGTCATCTGATCTATTTTTCTGCTTCTTTACACCCTTCCGACGTAAATTCTGTGCCACGGACGTTTCTTTTGTCTTCTGTATTCATTTTTTTCCTTGATATATCTTTTTAAAATATGTCTCGACATAATTCGTTCAGTCTTTGGCCTCTCCGCGCCATGTCAAAGATTACGCTCTGTTATTAGAAGCGACTGACACGGCTTCACCTGTCTGGACTCTCGTGTATTCTCTTATGGACATGGTAATTTCGACTCTCACATACGTCAACATAGCCACCCTTTCTATTTTTTCTTTTCTTTCTTTCTTTATTTCTTTCTCTCTTTCTTTCTTTCTCTTGATACCTATATTTTCTTTCTATCTTTCTTCTCTATTTTTCCTTCTTTTTCTTTTGTATTTCTTTATCATTTTCACTACATTTTATTTTTATTTCTTATCTTGTTCTTCTGAACCTTCTGTTACTATATTTTCTCTATTTAGTTCTTTTTTCATTACTTTTTTCTTTCTTCCAGCCTTTCTTTCTTTCTTTCTTTCTTTCTTTCTTTTTTTTCTGCTTCTTTTCTTTCTTTCTGTCTCTACATTTTTTCTTCTCTTTTTTTATTGGTTATTTTTACTCTCTTTTCTTTTTCCTTTCTTTTTTCTTTCTTTGTTCTTTCTTTCTTTCTTTCTTTCTTTCTTTCTTCCGCTATGTTTTCTTTCTTTCTTTCCCATCTCGCCCTTCTTTCTTTCTCTTCTCATTCCTTCCTACTTTATTTTCCTTACTTTTCTTTATTTTTCCTTTTTTCTTTCTTTTTCCTTTCTTCTTTCCTTTCTTTCTTTCTTTCTTTGTTCTTTTCTTCTTTCTTTCTTTCTTTTTTCCGCTATGTTTTCTTTCTTTCTTTCCCATCTTGCTCTTCTTCTGTCTCTTCTCATTGCTTCCTTTTTTTAAGGGATCTTTTTACTCTTCTTTTCCTTTCCTTTCTTTTTCTTTTCCTTTCTTTCTTTTTTTCTTTCTTTCTTTTTCTTTTCTTTCTTTCTTTCTTTCATTCTTTCTTCCGCTATGTTTTCTTTTTTCTTTCCCATCTCGCTCTTCTTTTTTTCTCTTCTCATTCATTCCTACTTTATTTTCCTTTACTTTTCTTTATTTTTCCCGGCATATTTTGTTTTACTTTTATAAAATGTTGCTTTGCGACTCACCGTCACGTAGTATCTACCATGCTGTACTAAAACATCATAGTGAGCATGTTCAAACTTTAGTGGAGCTATTACTTTGGGACTAATACCCTTGATAAAGATATGAATCCACTCTCTCCGCTATGGGGTAAATATTATTACTTCTGTTCTTCTATAAGTTTGACAAACATAACATAACTTTTATGTACCATTAAACAAAGAAACCAAACCAAATATTTTTCTTCTTCCTTTCTTTCTTTCCTTCCTTCTCTTTTTTCTTTCTTTCTATATAGCCTTTTTTCTTCGTTTCACTTTTTCTTTTTTTTTTCTTTCTTTATCTCTTCCTTTCATTCCGAATGTCCTTCCTTTCTTTCTTTCTTTCTTTCTTTCTTTCTTTCATTCCCTACCTTCCTTTCTTTCTTTTATTCCCCATCTCCTTTCCTTACTTTCTTTCTTTTTTTATTCAACTTCCTTCTTTTTTGTCTTATCATTCGTTCTTTTTTTGCTTTTCCTATACTCTTTCCTTTCACGTTTTTTTTCTAGTGTTTAGTATTCATTCTTTAATTTCTACAGCCAGTGTGACATTTTTCACCCACAGAATTCGGGAAAATCGGCAAAATCGCGAGGGACTTGTCTCAGTACTTGTGTATTTTCCCTCTCTTCTTCCGCAGTTACCATAGTTTAAAAAAAGCTTTTTGCTAACACGTAGATAAGTACAAAAACTTTTGTGATTTGGAATAAGACGCAGTGTCAGATGTCCAAACGGAAGTTCTCCGTACATTAGTAGTTGAGAGTTTTGTAATCCTAACCATAATGCAACACCTAGAGTTTGTAACATAAAGAGAACGCATCGAAGACAAAGTGTGCTAGTACGGAGATAGACGACTGGTTTTATGGTAGGCGGCGGCTAATATCTGAGCCGCAGTGTCTTAGTCGTTAAACTTACATTCACGTAATTTTCTTTGGTGGTCAAAAAGAAGAAATAACGGTAGCACCCACTACCTCAGCAAAAATACCATCTCTATCCGAGGTAGACATTGTAATATATATATATATATATGAAAAATATATGGAAATTAATCCGACAGTATGAAATATAACATTTTGAAAAAACATATGATGTTTGTTATGTGATTGCTGACAGGCCTGTTTCGACCAAAACGATAAGTTGGTCTTCATCAAAGAGCGACATAGACGAGAAGAAAATATCCGTTAAAAAGACTGTTTACAAAACGAACGCTGATATCAACCGCTAAAAATTTTTTGAAATGCATGTTCTGTTTTAAAAAAAAATAAAATAAACTTTTGAGTTTTACCTTGAACTATAATGCTTCTGATTTTTAATTAAAAATAAAATTTATTCTATTTTTATTTTAAAACAGAACATGCATTTTCAAAAAAAAAAAAAAAAAAAAAAAAAATTTTCAGCGGTTGATATCAGCGTTCGTTTTGTAAACAGTCTTTTTAACGGATATTTTCTTCTCGTCTATGTCGCTCTTTGATGAAGACCAACTTATCGTTTTGGTCGAAACAGGCCTGTCAGCAATCACATAACAAACATCATATGTTTTTCAAAATGTTATATTTCATATATATATATATATATATATATATATATAGTGTTAAACTCTACTGACGATTCTTGTCGGACGAGTTTTTGTTCGATCCTTTCTAGCTGTCTGGCCATCTTTTTAATGTCAGGGTGGAAGTGGTGTAGCAATCAACCAAAGATTTCTTCATGAGCGCTTTCGGCATGTGTATATGGCAGATAGACATGCCAAAGCGCTCGTGAAGAATCCTTTAGAGGATTGCTACACCAGTTCCACCCTGACATTAAAAAGATGGCCAGACAGTTAGAAAGGATCGAACAAAAACTCGTCCGACAAGAATCGTCAGTAGAATTTAACACATGTTTAAAAGAAAAAATGCTGCCTAAATGCACTTAGTAGAGAATAAACTAGATAGGAGCTGCACAAGAATGCTCCGTGTGATCTGAACAAGACGTGGAAACAACACTCCACGAGAAAACAACTATAGGCCACCTACCACATATCACCCAAACCATCCGAGTAAGACGGACGAGACACGCTGGACACTGCTGGAGAAGTAAGGATGAACTTATAAGCGATGTCCTCTTGTGGAAGCCAGCAAATGGGCACGCCAGTGTTGGCCGACCAACAAAGACGTACATTGACCAGCTCTGTGCGGATACAGGATGCTGCATAGAGGACCTCAAGAGAATGATGAACAATAGGGACGGATGGAGAGAGATTGTCATGGATATCCGTGCTAACAGCTCGACATGATGATGGTGATGATATATATATATATATATATATATATATATATATATATATATATATATATATACTACGCCTATACACATACATATTCACGTAGACATGAGACACCCCAAAAGGGGAATACTGGTGTTTGGTTCGTGTATGGCTCCAAACGGTAATATGACTCGATGAGAAGTCAGGAGAAACATACCCATAGAGGCATTCTCATACCTACGAGCCTATGCATAATTGCACATTTCTGCATCCAGGTGCAGAAAAAATATTAGCATGACATTCGTTCGAAATAGAACCAAATCTCTTCTCTCAAAAATAGGAGCACAAAGTTACCTCAAGTCTAAACTTTGTTATGAACTTTCAGAAAAAAAGTTGTAGGGAAAGACAGCGTCTGGGGTTCGTTGGAGTAAAGAGGGTGAACGTGGAAGGCTGTGAGCACAGAAGGGAATACGATCGGAAGAGGCTTCAAAAAAATGGATGACGTCAAAATGGGACCGCAATTGCCTCACTATACCCTGATCTGCGTTTAACCAAAGGCATTTCTGAAATAAATTCCTTCTATTATTTTTTTATTTAAGCTTTCATTTGACCTCGGCAGTCTTTTGACTAGTTTCAGTATTCCATTCAATCTTTTATAGTTTTCTTATTTTCTTTCCGCAGTATCTTTTCATCTTCGCTTTAATTCCGTCTTTTCTATCAACTGTTGTCGTTTTCTCATTTTTTTGTTTTGATCTCTCTTTTTTCTTATCGTCTATCTCTATTTACTTTGCCGATTACTCACTCGTCGTTTCCTCTTCCCTTTTCATCCGTTTTCGTACTTCAATCGTTCTTCCCCGTCACAGTTTCTCGTCTGCTAACCTTTCTTCCATTGCAAGTCGAGTCAGCTTTCGGCTGCCATCTCGTCACGTTAACAAAACCACACATCAAATGTTATTTCCTTTCTTCTCGGCTTCAAATCTTTTCAATACTCATCACAAATCCCGTCTTTGCAATTTTGCCGCCATCTTAATCTGCTAGCTGCAACTTCTAAGAGCGTCCCTTCCATCGTGAGTGCAGTACTGTCGAGCGCCATATTGACGAAGCAATAAAAAATGACGGACATCTTACAAATCAAAGTATGTCTGCAGTCCTCACTAGGTGGCCCATGCTTGCAAAACTCATGCCAAAATCTAAGCTGCACTTTTAGAACTTACGTATAAGCTTAAAGCAACCGCTTTTTCTCGATTGCCAAAGTTAAACACCAATGAATATGTCCAGACGAAAGATGAGTGACCACTTAATGACCGCAGGTATATTAACCAATCTTAGGCCTGTCTGACAGACAAAGCAAAACTTAGTAATTACAAACAATTCCCATTTAAAGCACTGATAGGTATTTACCCAACCCATCCGCTACGGGTGTTACATAATCTATGCGGTTGCATAAGATTATTGTCGGTCCCCTGTAATTCTGAGGGGGTGACCCTTTTCATACCATGGCCGGGTCCTTCAATGGAAAATTACAGAAGCCCGCCAAAATACGTGAAGTCACGTGGGACCTGTTCGATCTCCAGTTTTCAGTTAGACGTCAGGCAGAGAAGTCGACCATTTTAGGTCCTGCCTAAAACTGGAACTCACGCGCGCTATGTTAGTCAGATATTTAGTTACATGAAATGTATAGTTAAGGAAATAAAAGTTTGTATAAGTAATATGTTCTTGTGGTTGATGAATGTCTTGGTAACAAGACTAAGAATGAATCCAGGACGACCAGCCAGCAGAACATAGCAATAGAAAACCAGACCTTAGGAGATGAGACGCTAGACCAGACCAAGTCAAGATGTTAGAAGATAGAACCAAAGCCGGCCAGAAGAAAATACGACCAGAGATAAGAATTTAAGAAAGGATATACAACACGGGTAGGATGTGACACAAGTTCAAATTATGAAGCATCCAGCGAGGTTCGAACCCGATTTCCAATCGCTATGAAACTGCGAGACGAGGTTGCTAACCATTACATCCGCGATGGGACGCCTTTGAAACCCAACCTGTTCGCCACAGGTAGACTATGACACAGTCGCAAGTACAAGGCATTCAGCGCGGAACTAACTTACTATTCAGTAGTAATGGGTCTTCGAGATAAGATTGCTAACCATTACATCACGATGGGACGCTTTAAAGTCCCACCCGTTCGACACGGGTAGGATGTGACACAAGGTCGCAAATATGGGCATCTAGCGAGGATCGAACTTGTTTTTTCAGTAGTAATAAATCTGCGGAATAGCTTGCTAACAAATATACCGAGAATGGACGATTCGCTATAAGTTGTGATACCTGCTAGATCAATGAAGTTAGAACAGATGAGCCTGTTTAACTTAAATAAGTGACTACTTAGAAATCTGTAACCGGGTACAAAGTCGTAGATGTTTAACTTCTCATTAATACCTTTGGGAAAGGTATGCATACATCCCTTCTCCTCTACTGACTAAATGACTTGGCTCTTTATATTTGGTTAAGCAACCAGTCTAGAGAAACACAAACGATCAATTCTAACCAATTGTACTTCGATAAAAAGGCCCTCATGTTGGATCATATCCTTAGTGAATTGAGTTAAAATAGCACAATTCGATGAAATCTTAATAACTGCATATTCTTTAAATCTGATAAGTATCACGTTCAGATTATATATATATATATATATATATATATATATATATATATTATATATAACTAGAAAAAATTGAGCCCGGGTTAGATTGTTGGAAAAATCACATAATAATATTATTTCACTAATTTAAAGTTTTCCCAAACTGTCCAAATAAGTTATCTAAAATGGGGTAAACTTTTTCATTTGACCAAAGTAAAACAAGAGAAGGGTCACTTAGTTAGTTTTTAATTATAGGTAATTAGGATTTTAATCATGGATATCTATGACAATATCTCGCCAATCTTACCCTATCCTTCATTTCTCTCAGAGGTCCTCTGCACAGCATCCACTATCTTAGCAGAGTTGGTCAATGTACGTATTTGCTCAACGGTCCACACTGGCGTGCCTGTGTGCTGGTTTCCATAGAAAATGTAATTTATAGTTTGTCCTAGATCCTCCAGCAGTGTCCAGCAAGTTTTGTTCATCTTACTCGGATGGTTTGTGTGATAAGTAAGTGGCCATACAGAGCTGGTTTCTCGTGGGTGTTGCTTCCACAACTTGTTTAAAATTACACATACGGCACTCTTGTGCAGTTCCCATCTAGCTTATTTTCTTGATGCTATGTTAGTGTCTAGTGGTGCAGTCGTAGAGTAGCAATGATACAACTATGGCTTGAAAGAAAACTTTTTTCACTTAAAGGGTGGCGGAGTCAAGGTTTGCACATTTGAATAAAATTCCATACTTTTTAAATATCTAGAAAACACATAACTACCTTTACTCAACGTGAAATATTTTTAATTAATCCATAAAACAACAAAAAAGGAAGTTTAATAATCATGTTACATCAGACATGTTTTCCGAATTTTATATATTCAATTTTTTTTATTAACAATTGTTCTCATTTATTTACAGTAGACTATAAAATACTGGAAGCAAATAAAAAAAATAGTCGGCTTCAGCTATGATTTTTCTTAAAAATGATTGTGCTACAGTAATTAGGGTCATCAACTTAAGCAGTAAAAACGCTTTTTGGGACGAATTTAATTGTTTAAAAGTGTATTAAATAAAATTAAACATGTAATTTAAATTTGATTTTCATTCTGATGCCCATTATGTTACTAATTTTCGTCTAAAACAAAAATCAGACCTTAAATAATGGATTTAAATAATTTTAATTCGTTCTTAAATTGAAAATGAGCCAAAATTTTGGTGTATATAGCATAAATGGTCCTGGCCTAAAAAAACGCTAAGCGGTGCCTGCTGAAAATCCGACCCGTGTTACTTATAAACTCCCTAGCTGTTTGAAGGCGTTTTTTTTCCGAAAAGTTAATGCGATATGAAAGCGATATTTTTTTACCCCAAGTCTTTTTCGACAAAAAATATTTTACCCGCCCCCTCTTTAAAATATTTTTTTAGCGGTTTGAAGGCGTTTTCATCGACAAATAACTTTTTAAGTGTTTTGAAGGCGTTAAAAAGTAAGCCACCTCCAGGGTTTTATCGACAAGCAAATGTATATACCCCCCCCTTTAAAAATATATTTTTATTTTTTCGGTATTTTCATTTTATTCTAATTCAAAACAACTGTCACGAATTTTTAAACAAATACGACTAGGTTTCGCATTGAATTTTTGGGAAAAAAAACGCCTTCAAACAGCTAGGGGGTTCATAAGTAGCACGGGTCGGATTTTTAGCAGGTATCGCATAGCATTTTTAGGGCAGGAGGCCAGGACGCATTTATGCGATAAGCGCCACAATATTTGTGAATGTCATTTTTGAATGTTAACTTTCTTTTATTTCGTATATATATATTATATATATATATATATATATATATAATATTATATTATATATATTATATTATATATATATATATATATATATATATATATATATATATATATATATAGTTCCGACATGACCATAATGCTTAATGAAAATAAGAACTAAGAAAAGTTTCGGTATTTTTGATTCTGAAGCATATTACCATTTTGTTAAAA
>CM042150.1:80923963-80928963 GCA_023376005.1 Doryteuthis pealeii
ATATATATATATATATATATATATAATCAATGGTATTATTATGGGTTTACACTCATAACTTGAAGATTCATGGTAATCCAATCATCAGATGAGTTCAATGGTTGAGATCTTAAAAACCAGTCGTGAAATGGTTGAAACTTTAAAAACCAGAGTTATATATATATATATATATATATATATATGTGCTTAATTGGAATCGTACCTAATTTTGAAAATTAATTAATTAATAATGAATTAGGCGGGAATACCTATTAAATTTATGGCTAAACAAATCGAGAAAAATCAATCTCTGTATGTACATTTCGGCCTATTAGGCCTCATCAGCAGAGCTATAGATCGGAAGACGCCCTGTGCGCGATTTGAAACCGGACTGCCAAGCTGACAGGCGATCTCATAACCCCTACACTAAACGAACTTCTTAGATTTTATGATTTGTTTAGAGTAGGTTAATATTCCTCTTCTAGTGACTTTTATTACACGAGATATGATAAGTTGTAAACAAGGTTTGTTTAGAATGGCTTTTTGCCGATAATTTTTGGAGAAATAAGTGCTTAATTGGAGTCGTACCTAATTTTGAAAATTAATTAATTAATAATGAATTAGGCGGGAATACCTATTAAATTTTATGGCTAAACAAATCGAGAAAAATCAATCTCTGTATGTACATTTCGGCCTATTAGGCCTCATCAGCAGAGCTATAGATCGGAAGACCGCCCTGTGCGCGATTTGAAACCGGACTGCCAAGCTGACAGGCGATCTCATAACCCTACACTAAACGAACTTCTTAGAATTAATTTCAAAATTAGGTACGACTCCAATTAAGCACTTATTCTCCCAAAAATTATCGGCAAAAAGCCATTCAAACAAACCTTGTTTACAACTTATCATATCGTCGTGTAATAAAAGTCACTAGAAGAGGAATATTAAACCTACTCTAACAAAATCATAAAATCTAAGAAGTTCGTTTAGTGTAGGGGTTATGAGATCGGCCTGTCAGCTTAGCAGTCCGGTTCAAATCGCGCACAGGGCGGCTCCGATCTTAGCTCTGCTGATGAGGCCTAATGGGCCGAAATGTACATACAGAGATTGATTTTTCTCGATTTGTTTAGCCATAATTAATAGGTATTCCCGCTAATTCATTATTAATAATTAATTTTCAAAAATTAGTACGACTCCAATTAAGCACTTATCTCCCAAAAATTATCGGCAAAAAGCCATTCTAAACAAACTTTGTTTATATATATATATATATAAGGGTGTGTCAAAAATTATCGAGATTGTTTGCATTTTTTGACACACAAAATCAACGTTCCATTCATTTTTCATTTCTATGTTAGTAAACAAAGTTTTAAACTTGGTACTTTTTGACACACCTTGTATTCTGAAAAAATAATGAATGTAACTTATTTTTTTTCAGAATCAAGGTGTGACAAAAATTTAAAAATCACGATACTTTTTAGACATTCCCTATATATATATATATATATATATATATATATATATATATATATATATATTACCCATAAAACCATACCCAAAGACAAGGCTTTTTTTAATATATCCCCTTCATTTAGCGACAATCGTAGTCAGAAACCATAAAATCCACTTCACATGACATTTTCCGTTATATACTTCCGAACAAATTTTTGATTTTTCACATTTTCCAAAAAATAAAAATAAAACCTTAAAACCTTCATACTTTTTTACTTTATATATAATAGAAAAACAAAAGACAGAAAATTTACAAAAATAAAAATTCTTTTTCTATAAATCTGTTGAAAACTAAACGTCAACACACTAATACTCATCCCGTTTTGAATAAGAGAATTCGTCTAGTGTCAAATCTTGTCAATATATCTCTTTTTTTTTTTAAAACTATTACAATAAGATACACATATCCTGATGACCGAGAAAAAGGCGGCGGAAGGGCGCACATTCGTAATTATTGTATAACTTTTTTCTTTTTTGCAACGTCAAGGTTTTTGTTTTGAACTCATATGACTTTCGTTTCCGCTCTTAACAACACGGATTATAAACAAGCTCTGATGACGATTTTCATAAAATCGGAATATTGTTCAATATCAGGTAAGTTATAAAATGTTTTCACTTTAACAGCTTTTTTGTGGTGTTTTCATATCTTTTTATATATACTCATATATCTTATTATAATGGAGATAGTGTGTTTTTCTGTCTGTAACCGAAACTATATTACTATTCAAGTCATAATTCCCTTAGTTATTGACATCACATTCTCCATGATTTTATTTTTATCTAAACCTCAATTATTAATAAAATTGTCTTACATTATTAATACTGTTAACTATGTCTACATACTGACAACATGCTATTATGTTTATATATACAACAAAATAGCGCTTTACAATGTGAACGGGAAGGCTAATTTGCATATTAACATTAAAAAATCGAATTTAATAAATATGTGCTTAGTATTATTGATTTCTAACTGTTTGGTTTTATTTTAATGAATATAAGCAAAAATATATTCAATGAATCTTAAATGAGATCCATTTACAAGATGAAATAACTGTCATTTTATTATTTACTTCCTCTTTTAACTAAATACTTAAATTAGAAAAAAATAACAATGAAAGACGAGAGTGATGGAAGAGTAAGTTTCAGTTGTTCTATTTTTTATTATACTCCCTCTGTTTCAAATCTTTTTATCTGCATTCTTATTTAGTTTCATTAGCCTTTCTTATTTAATACAATATTTTATTACATTAAAACTTAAATACTTGCACCCGGAGGGTGCATATATATTTGTTAGTATATATATATATATATATATATATATATATATATATATATATATATATATCTGTAAATTACATGTTTTTTTCACGCCAAATTACCCAACTACATTTTCTCTACAACTCTGCATTTTGCAACCGTTATTAGACTTACTACGTGTCATGATATCTGCTATCTATTTTCTTGTAAACGTTTCTAAGTATACGGACTCCCGGTTATCTACTGAACTCTCCTCCTGAGAAAAGCGGGCTTGGAAGACCCGTTCAGCAATAACACGTTTCTTCTTCTTCTTCTTCTTCTTCTTCTTCTCTTCTCTTCTTTCTTCTTCTTCTTCTTCTTCTCGATGATCTTAACCAGATCTTGGAAGTAGTCCATGAACGGTAAGCCCAGTTCTTTTCCAATCGATTTTCCACCCATGCTTTTGCTCCTCGGTGCGCTAAGTTGCTTTTCAAGGGCAATAGACAAAATCGCTCCCTCGGGCCAGCAACGATGTTTAAGATTATCTTAATTTTCTTTATTTCAATGGATACAAAGGGTTTGGCTCTAAGGACAATATCTACTTCCTCGAAATTAATAGGAGTAAATGTAAGTTGATATATGTTGTAGAGATAACGAAATATATTTGTTTTGTTCAAAAGAGGTTGGACACCCGCCGAAGCATAAACAAATGCACTTAGGACCATTCAACTAACGTTGTTCTTAAATCATTTTGTATTAGTAAACTGCACAGTACCCGTGAAAAATCTCAGGTTTATTGTTAGGTATCACCACTTCCTCAATTGGAAGAGCCCTGTGAGGTTTGAAGAAGTGACGAGAGAAAGGAGCTATCTGAAGAGGAGGAAAGAGGAAATCGCAAGGATCTGTTAAATGAATCAGCAATTACCCCAATCCGACGGGAGAGGAACGTTTGGACCATACTACCTTTAGGCACCCCCTTTTCATCTCCATTAAGAAAGGACATTTTTTTCATTTACACCGTCAATTTTCGGTTCTTTGTGTGAGGAGCTATGGTTAGGGGTTAGGGTTAGGAGTTAGGGTTAGGGTTAGGGTTAGTGGGAGTATCTGACCGCCATCCTTGGTTCCAGATGTAGTAAATAAGTAAGCAAGCCAATAAGTATCCGGTGTTATAGTATTCTTTGTAAGTCCGTCGTCCAAGATGATCCAAATAGCAATGAGCCAAGGTTAAGAATCAGACTAGTATAAATACAACAACAGCAGCAGCAGCACTGCCAGTGATTGGACAATAGGAATCTTTGGTGTCACGTGGTAGTCAACGAGTCTATATTTAGAAGTAGGCATCTGGCACACGCCTTATATCCAAAAAAACTCCAACAGTTAGGGGTTAGGGGTTAGTTTTATAATTTTTTTTAAATCTAAGAATCGTCTGTTAAAACAACCGGATATTGACGGTGTAAAGAAAAACATGTCCTTTCTGAATCGAGATCAAAAAGGGATGCTTAAAGGTCATATGGTCCGTACTTTTGTTTATTTCCAGTGTTCGTTCCAAGAAGCAACGCCTCTGACCATTTGACTAAAAGGATAGGGTAAGATTTAATGCTTGATTTGCTCCATAAATAGACATCTCTATTATCGTCAGGAATCACCGGTTTTGTCAATGCGTCTGTGGATGTTTTGCGGCAAACAAGGACTTCTCCTTCTTCTGACAGGAATATGCATGCGGAATTTGGGGACCTCTTGTAAATTTCCTATTCGTTGTTACTCTTTCCATGGGTAACTAACTATCTTGTTCGTTCGGGATACAGTGAAATCGTTGGATGGAGCCGGCTCAATTGACGCCGGGTGAATGCGATAACAACAACAACAACAACAACAACGACAACAAAAACAACAACAAATATGAATGCTGACGTGGCCGGGCACTTGTTATAAAATGGGATTTAGTAAATAGTGAATTATATCCTAAGTGGGTTTCCTTTATCAGAGTATGTGTGTGAGAGAGAGAGAGATGTCTCAAGAAGAAGAAGAAGAAGAAGAAGGAAGAAGAAGAAGAAGAAGAAGAAGAAGAAGAAAAGAAGAAGAAGAAGAAGAAGAAGAAGAAGAAGAAGAAGAAGAAAGAAGAAGAAAAGAAGAAGAAGAGAAGAAGAAGAAGAAAAGAAGAAGAAGAAGAAGAAGAAGAAGAAGAAGAAGAAGAAGAAGAAGAAGAAGAAGAAAGAAGAAGAAGAAGAAGAAGAAGAAGAAAGAAATGAAAAATACTGAAGAAGAAGAAG
>CM042150.1:80933963-80946463 GCA_023376005.1 Doryteuthis pealeii
AACTGCGGGTGTTTTTGACATCCATGTACGACTTGTCATACATTTTCGTTAATTGACGATGTACTTTAATCGGTTTAATGCCTTTTGCATACTCAAGCCGAATAATTGCGCAAACTTTAGACTTGGAAGTAGCGTCAATCTATAGCTCCATCAGAAACGACTGCTAAGACAAGACTGCGCAAAGCAGCGAGGCGCGCACAGGGACAGGCGTATGTACATGCACAACAAATACAACAGTGTTGCCAATAGCCACACGAACTGTCCCAAACATCCCCAGCTCTTTGGAGACCTTACTTTTGGGATTATCTTCGTATGTTATCTTGAAAGGCAGTTTCAAATATATCCAAACAAATTATCAGTCATATGAAGGTCCAATCTCCCTGACAAGCTGAAGCGACAGTTCTTCCAGGCTGTCGTTGTATCAGTGCTGCTATATGGTTGCACCACTTGGACTCTAACAAAGCGTCTTGAGAACAAGCTAGATGGGAGCTGCACAAGAATGCTGCGTGCAGTCTTGAACAAGTCGTGGAAGCAGCACCCCACGAGAAGGCAGCTGTACGGTCACTTGCCCCCCATTTCACAAACTATCCGAGTGAGACGGACAAGGCATGCAGGACACTGCTGGAGAAGCAAGGATGAGCTCATAAGCGATGTTCTACTGTGGAAGCCAACACATGGAAATGCAAGTGTGGGGCGCCCGGCAAAGACCGACATTGACCAGCTGTGCGAGGATACCGGCTGCTCCGCAGAGGACCTCCCAGATGCAATGAATGATAGGGAAGGTTGGCGAGAGATTGTCATGGATATCCGTGCTACAAGCACGACATGATAATGATGATACCAAAGCCAAGTAGATAATTTTCAACACGTGATAGGTGGTTATGTAAAATATATAACCAATAGATTCCTTTGATTTAATGACGTAATTTCAATTTTAGCATACGAGGAGATAGGCGTTGAATATCGTGCATTGATTGACCAACCAAATGGAGAAGCCTTAAACTGTAAAGAATATTATAAACTTTTCACTTAAGTATATCTCGTACACCGCTTCCCGGGCTAAATGGAATTTTGTTTATTTGATATTTTTTCTCTCTTTTCCTTTCATAATTATGGCCTCTAGTATTCGCAAAATCTTTTTTGTGTAAGATTGAGCCAAATTTTAAAAGTCTCGTCAGACATCGAAAAAATCAATAAATATTATAAAAAAGAGCCTTGTCAGCGATTTTAATGATACACATACATACAGATTATATATATATATATATATATATATATATATATATATATATATATATATATATATATATTGATTTCACAATGTTGGCTGAATCTTATATAAAAAAGATAGGGTTGGGTGGTTGGTTGGTTGGTTGGTTGGTTTGGTTAGTTGGTTTTAGCATCAGGACAACCATTCTAGGATTATTTAATGTTGACGTGAGTATTTTTAATGCAATTATATAATTTCATAAAACTAATGATAATCATTTGTAAACAACCATTGTTAATTATTCATAATACAGACAATTGTATGATTTTAAATCTTATTATAATGGAGATTCTGTGTCTGTCTGTAACAAAAACTACATCGCTGCTTACGTCACAATACCCGGAATTAATCGTGAATATATCACTAAAGTAATAATTTTTAATGGAAGTGGGCATGAATGCACACACACACACACACACACACACACACACACACACACACACATATATATATATATATATATATATATATATATATATATAAGAATGTGCATTGCATAAGTTTATCTATGATTATTAGATTTACAGTCAAAATCATTAATATTATAGAATGTCTTATTTATTAATGGTGTTTCTATGAAAATCTGAGTTAGATTTGCCTCAAAACAGTTCCTGTTATTAGTGTGTTTAAAATCCTGCAATGTGTCTTGTATTCCTAATACTCATAATTTGCTCCCAGTTATATGATTCCAAGTATCTATATGTAATACTTTCAAGTATTCCTATCTAATATAAATAATTGCATATAGTTATATGTTCTTACGTATTCCTATCGAATAGAAATAATTTAAGTATGGTTATATGCTTTCATGTATTCCTAATTTTCATACATTTATATGCTTACAAGTATTCTTCCCAAACAATTTCTGCACAGCAATATGTTTTCAACAATTCCTGTTTTACTTTTAAATATTTATACACAGTTATATATATTTACCAACCTCTCCGCATGAGCAGGATGTGACACAAGGTCAATTTCTTAAGCGGAGTTTAAAAGGTTTGAATTCAGAGTTTTCATTCTCCTAGACTGGTTACCTAGCCGATGGTTAAAGATCCTAGCCTGCCCTGCTATTTACCCATAATTGGGGGGGTATTGGATTTATACATTTCCCAAGGGTATTAGTGCAATTTGAGATTCAAACAGCTTCGTCCAGGAATTGAACTCGGGTCAACGAGTCCATTTTCCACGACTCTAACCATTAGAACACGCGCCTCCACACAGTTATATGATTTTCCCAACCCTATTGCCTTATGGCAAGCCACAATCCCTTATCATATGGGTGCTAGAAGGCGGTGGCTGCGGGTCTACATGTCCTGGGAATGACGTTATACTCTATCTGATGGTGAGGTTCCAGTTATGGAGGTTTGGAGGTTTCATCACCATTGCTCCCTGGTTCACTCTGACCCGGAGTGGTAGTAGTACCTGTTAGGGTCCCATCTATGGTTTAAATAGAAAACATAAGTATATAAACGAAATTGTACTATCCATTAAAAATGAATTTATTTCTAAACTTTGTCGGCATTAACCATTTTTGAATACCAAATTACCAATAGAAGTATTCGGCATACAATAACTGAAGGGGTTGACATGCCGTAAAACCCAACCACCCAAACCAAACCAAACAGTTATATGATTTTAATTATCTCCATCAATTATATAATTTCGAATAACTAATAACAATTCTTTATAAACACACAGATTTTAACGTAATTACTTTATACAAATAATGTGCTCGTAGGTATAAGGTCTCATGTCTTCCTGTCTAATATTAATTCTTTTCAAAGAAATATTTGACCCATAGATGGGAATCCAACAGGCACTACTATCCACTTTGGACCTGGAAGTAATAACAACGCAGAGGTTACTGCCGCTCTACTGTTTAACGTCATATCGAGAACACAATTTATCAAAGGAATAGTTTAGGAAGCGCGTGGAACGATAGAAAACCGGGTCGAAGGAAGTGCTGAACAACCAAGGGACTATTTTGAGATAGAAGATAAGGTTTCATTCATATTCATTGTTCATTTCTGCCTCGATATATTCTGCTTCTGACTCAAAATCTTTTTAACATATCATGTACACACACACACACACACAACACACACACACACACACACATATATATATATATATAATATATATATATATATATATATATATGTATGTTTTAAAAACGTTTTTGTTATGTATGTATATATTATATATATATATATATATATATATATATATATATATATATAATATATAAATCGACAAAAAATTGGGAAATTACTTCAGTATGATAAATGTGTTCATCTGTTCAGTTATCGAAATTTTCTCGAGTCTCTCTGGACATTTCGCACACTTCTCGAAATGAATTATCTAAGAAATAAAGAACCTCATTTCTATCAGTTTTTTCTTTTTTTTTTAAGAAAGCCATTTCACACCTTCAATTTCGCCGACATTTTGACTCGCACCTTGTATTCATCTTGTCAATGACTTCTCATGCAAACATTTTTTTTTCCAAAATGGTGATATCATTTTCGTGCAAGTATTTTGTATTTTTTGAAGTCCTTTGAGAACCGAAGGACGATTTCATAAAGTTCTTGATAGCGCTTTTGCGTTAGAGCTGTGAAGCTAAACCAATCGTTTTAGCAAAGCGTCAATTTGTATTTTCATCTCCCCACACGCCTAAACTCATAATTCTTCATTTAGCGTCGCTGACCAATTTTCCAGCAAGCAATTGAATCGTCAAATTCAATCTATACACACTATTAGAAGGCGCCAAGTCTTGAAGTTGGGGTTAACAAACAGAAATTGTTACTGATGACAACTGAGCTTGAACTCACTTGGTGCCTACCAAACACAGTAACTTGATAAAGCTTTGCTAGCATATTGTGGTGATGCTGTGTGTTAGTTCGCTATAACGATTTATTATGAATATGATTCCCTAACCTCTAGACACGAAATAATCCTAGATATATTTGAAAATAAAATTATTAAATCAAATTAGTGAAATAGATCACTAATTAAGACTGAGTATTTTCTAGTAGTGACACCCCAAGCGGAATTTTAAAAGGTTTGAATTCAGAGTTTTCCTTCTCCTAGTGCCTAACGTAGGATTAAAGAGTCCAGTCTGCCCTACTATTTACTCATAGGTGGAGGGACAGTAGTTGGATTTATACATTTTCCAAGGGTGTTAGCGCTATGTTAACTGTAGCTTCGTCCAGGATTTGAACTCGGGTCGATGAGTCCATTTCCTACGACTCTAACCATTTGACCACGTGCCTCCAAGTATTGGATACGAATACTTGAAACCACATAACTGAGTGCAAATTATTCGTACTAGGAATATTTGATAAGATATCAAGACGTCCTGGCAGTACAATTTCTCATTAATCTCTCTCTCTCTCTCTCTCTCTCTCTCTCTCTCTCTCTCTCTCTCTCTCTCTCTCTCTCTCTCTCTCTCTCTCTCTCGCTCCTGGCAAGTCTTCAGCACAGTATCCAGTACTCTTTTTACATTCATAAAGCTCTATGCTGACATTGGATTCACTGATAACTATATGCAAACAAATGATTATTAGGATTAGTTACTTGAAACCTCATAACCGTGCATAATTATTGGTATTTGATAAAAATACTTGTAAACATATAACTATGCTACTAATTCCTACTGCTACTATTTTTTTTAAAAAGAAACAATCTCACCAGTTCTACACCTGATGATGGCACTAAGTAGTACAGAAGTCGCACGTAGTAAAATAAATTTCTAAATCTAAACCTGTTAAAAATTGACCTTGTGTCGTATTCTGCTGGTTCGGACAGGTTGAATAAATAGATACGATGTTATGTCTGATGAATTCTCCTTCAAATATACAAAAATTAGCGCTTATTTTTTCGAGGCAGAGTATTTTATTTGTATAGATCAGGCATGAACCTTTTTACGAACAATGGGTCTAACAGGAGACAATGTCCAGCAAAGATTGGGCCACAACAAGAAAAAATTCACCAGTCAGCTATTATGGTTCCGCTTGTTAAAACCTCAAAATGTACTTTTCTGTGAATAAGTGCCTCTGTCTAATTTAAAATTAAGTGATTTTTTATGGATACCGATGCGAAGGTATGGGTCTCCTATTTCTATCTACTATTTATTTAGGTCAGTCTGGACCAGGAGGCGGCAACCCCGTGTCCGCGCAACCCCGAGTCCGCGGCAACCCCGAGTCGGCCCTCGATTGGTTTTCGTCCGGTCTCTGTCTATCCAATTAGTATCGAATAGAAATACAGTAGTTCGATTCAGGTTATCCCATTAAAGTACGGAGGCAAAGATTATTTTGATTTAAATCTTTAAAAAAAAAAGACTGCTTTTTGGACAAAGCGGTTTGAGTCCGAGAACATTTATTTGCAATATATTTAATACGATGGTCCTTCACCGAGACAAATGGCTCCCTCTCTCCAAACGTTTGCCGAGTATTCTTCAATTTGTAAACCCTGACTGAAAATCAGCTTATTTATGTTGTTCATAAAACCATGTAAAATCATCAGGTTAACATTTGCTTCTAAGAATTCATAATCCGCTGAGATAATCTTGGATTATTTCAAGTGCACTGGACTAAGTCAACCAGGAAAATAAAACATAAGATTAAATTCAATGTTAAACTTATGGACAATTCAACAGAAACACAGACTTATGGTGTGCAGGTGCTATCACGGGCACAGAATTAATGTTGCACTAAGAACGCGGTAATGGTTACCGTCGTAGGAAATGGATACAGCGAGACGAGTTCAATTCATAGATCCGGCTGTATGCATTTCACGTAGTGCTAATAACATTGGCAAATATACAAATCCATCTATTCTCCCTCCAGCTATAAATAAATAATAGGTTAAACTTGGCTCTTTAATCTTGGTTTTAGCAACTATTCTAGGAGAAGAAAAACTCTGAATTCAAACAAATGGACTTTCTCATTAGTCAAAATTAGTTTGAGAACTCTTCCTCCTCCACCTCTCCTTGATCTTTTAAAAATACTTTTAAAAATTATTTAAAATACTTTAAAAATACTTTAAAATACTTTAAAAAATAACTGTAAAATTAAAAGCGAATGTTTGCGATAATATTTTTTTTAATAAATCCAACAGTTAGAGGAGAACCGAGTTCATTGTGTCCTATAAATAACCTGTAAAAGGTGTGAATGACTGAAATTAACGTAAAGTTACAACCCGGAGAGTGCAAGGTGTGAATCAGAGTTCGGTGTTCCGTGAACTCCAATAAAAGTAGCGGACCACAAAACGTGTCCACAAATAAACTGAAAACTGACGAAATATCTAAAGACACGAGAAGTGCTGGTTTCTACATAAAAAATATCTACCTAGCACTTGGCTTCCATGTAAGGCCTCGGCCTCAGAAACAATGATGCGTCTAGATAGTATTGTTACGTGATTTCACATTTCCGTGTGCGTAAGTTTTATCATTTTTATTCTTAAGGCTGTGTCTTTATAGAAGGGGAAAAGGGTAAATTTTTAACATTTTAAATTATCAATTCCGTGTATGGGCTTATAATTTTTTTTCAATGTTTGTCTATAGTGCAGCATACTAGAATCAGTTTGTTACTGTCTGTGAGAAAAGCAGTCCCATTACGCAATTTATTCCTCCAGAAATTTGGAAACGGTATCTGTCCTCTTTGTCATTTTCACCGGAAGCTCAAATAAGAGATTTGAGTATCAATCCTGAGAGCAATACAGAGGATTCGAAAAGAGATGAGTCTAATGATGATTTCGAATATACGGCAGCTCCGAAGCCTAACCGTACTGATAATGTTACATTATTAGATTCCCAATACTTATGTACAGTAGTGTAGAAACCAAAATGGCTGTTATAAGTTGCAGCCAACGGCCTTGAAGGATTGAAGGACAAGGCTTGACATCATCCTGATCCTTCCGGTGGATACCGTGAGAATCGGTGGAGAAGACCCTCTTCCGGTTTAGATTAGAGAGAGTTTTAGTCAGATCGGCCAAAGCCACGACGGTGGTAAGTCGTGTTATGCACGGTGCCGACTCAATCTGCGCAGGTAGTCTGGTGGGGATTTCAGAATAAAATATGATCTAAGGTAAATCGAAGTCTTGTGTTATTATCTAAAAACTACCAATGACACAGGGCTTCTGATAAAGAAAATTCCCCAATGGAAGACCAGACATGAAGTCCCCAAGACGAAGTCCAGACGCTAGAAGAGACACTGGAAGAAGAACAATAAAAGTAAGAAAGTAAGGAAAGAGAGTATATAACAATAGGAGGAGAATGTTCGAATGTCTTGGTGAGTACAAGGCCATGATTGATAACAATCCCATCAGGTCAATTAGGTCCATAGCCAGTGACAAATTTCACGCAGATAGTTCATGAGAATATTTACTATTTCATATGCAGGAGAAGAAAGAGGCACTTTTTATCACAGGCCATAAAGAACAATGGGAAGGATTGCGCTGTAAAGATTTTCAACAAACTCAAGAAGCACCTCTGAATAATGAACAGGCTTTGTTTTTTTTCCCAGATGAGAAACAATTCTGCTATGAACAGATAGTGACTCATAGATCTTGCTGATAGTGTTTGAGGTTGTCAGAAGCGATAGTGACGTTATGCCTCCATTCATCTACGAAAAGGTCTAAGAGAAACACGGATACCTAAATCAAGTGACTAGATGAGGTAGTGCCGCCATGGATCGAGGGCGGTTGCTGGAAGACCAGTATGACAGTATGACAGTATGACGCTGTGCCATAATATATATATATATATATATATATATATATATATATATATATATATTTACCAACCCCTCCGCACAAGCAGGATGTGACACAAAGTCAATTTTTAAGCAGAGTTTAACAGGTTTGAATTCAGAGTTTTCCTTCTCCTAGACTGGTTACCTAGCCATGGTTAAAGAGTCTTGTCTACCCTGCTATTTACCCATAGCTGGAGGGAGAATTGGATTCATTCCGTTCCCAAGGGTATTAGCGCCATGTGAAATGCTTCGTCCAGGAATTGAACTCGGGTTGACGAGTCCATTTCCTGCGACTCTAACCATTAGTCCCACGCGCCTACAGTCAGGAAAAACCCAGTGTTGGCGGTCAGAAAATTCATTCGATAACATCACCCCTAACATCTGGCCGCCTAACTCCACAAATTGCAAGCTCTCCGGATGCGGTGCAGTTGAGCGAGAGACTAACAAAATGAACTGAAGGCAAGCCGTGAAAATAAACTGAAGGAAAGGATAACGACTTTCGGAAAGACTCCCAGGCGATTCCGAAGTCGTCTGTAGCTAATGGTGATTTCATTGAATGTATTTAATCAATAGGAATTCAATAAATGTTCATGTAATATTGATAAATATATCTCATTAAGTCATATGTCTGATATTAACGTTGTTGCGTAATTTTATATATATATATATATAATATATATATATATATATATATATATATATATATTAATATATATAGAGTAAGTAAATAAACAATGTGTTTATTTGATATGGCTTTTCAGCCGACAATTTTTGGAGGATATGTGCTTAATTGAAGTCATACCTAATTTTGAAAATTAATTAGTTAATAATTAATGAATTTAGGCGGGCATATATGTTCAAATGTAAGGCTAAACAAATCGAGAAAATGTCAATCCCTGAATGTACATTTCCACCTTGCTGATGAGACCTAATACGTCGAAATGTACATTCAGGGATTGACATTTTCTCGATTTGTTTAGCCTTACATTTGAACACATATGCCCGTTTAAATTCATTAATTATCAACTAATTAATTTTCAAAATTAGGTATGACTTCAATTAAGCACATATACTCCATATATATATATATATATATATATATATATATATATATATCAATTACGCAAAAACGCTAATATCCGACATCTGACTATATATATATAATATATATATATATATATCGGGGTTCGGTTAAAAATCATGTTCATTTAGGAGATGAATGTTCGATATCAGTGACAGTATATATGAAAATATGAACAATTTAGACAAAAAATAAATACACATACATATGTATTGATTCCTAACTTTCAGGCATTTGTTAATATATAGTTATTTACTAAGCCTACTTTAGATGACGGGCAAGGACAGATGTATGGGGTGCCCAGGCAGAATCGAAAACACAAACAATGGTCTGCGAATCTAGCTTGCTAACCATTACATATATATATATATATATATATATATATATATATATATATATATATATATATATATATATTGATAGATAGATTTGAGCAGACATAGGTAAATATGTTTATCTTTCTGATTCAATTAGCAATGAATACTATTTTGAAATATATTTTTATTCCATAACTTATCAATTATTATGTCTTTTAGGGTAAACATCAAAATTACTATTTGAATTACATTCGTTTATATAAACGTGATCTTTAAAGTAATTTAAATATGTCGCTAATTGAAAAGTAACGATAAAAATATCCGTACATTGTCTGGATGAGAACACAGATTGGATTGACTCTTGACTGGGCAATTCTACAACCGAGACACAATTATTCTTTGATGAATTGGGCGGCGTTCCCAGGCGAATAGAATGTGTGCAGACATAATTTTATTTAATTTTCAATTAACTTGCTTAATTAAATGCTGAGCGCGCTTCTATTCAAAGAACCAAAATACTTCCCATATATATGTTATGTTTTCTTAAATACTTATACACACATATATATGGAGGCGCGTGGCATAATGGTTAAAATCGTGGGAAATAGACACGTCAACCCGAGTTCAAATCCTAGACGATGCTGTTTGCATTTCTCATAGCGCTGATACCCTTGGGAATTGTAGGAAGCCATATATTCTACATCCAACAATGTGAAAAATAGTAGGGCAGACTGGGCTCTTTAACCTTGGATAGCAAACCAGTTTAGAAGAAATTAAAAATTCTGAATTTGGAAAAACCTGAGATCAGTCGTTGATTGGATTTGTGGTGTGGGGATTATCTTCCCTTTGCCGGGAAGTGTTATCTTCCCGTGGTGTTGCCGTTTGTTCCCACTAGGGGACCTCTGGTATTTAAGCGCCTGATTTAAACTTCTTTTCCTCTTTTCTACCTCTCCTCGTAGGTACCCACATGGGTTAGACAATTGTCATTCCCTTCTCGTTGGGGCTTCGGCCCTCAACGCCGGCTACTGGTCACTGTACCTTTATATTATGTGTACTTTAATATTATATTGTCCGTGACTTTTATGTATGTATGTTTATGTACAATCTTCTATTCCATCTTCTATTTTTTATGTATCTAGTTTATTCATGATTTATTATTATATAAAATGTTTTGTCTCAGAAATGTGTCGGAGTTGTATGTTCAATTATAACTTTGAACCTTACAGTGGTATTCCTTGTGCCCCAATTCTTTCCTATCGACAGAGCCTAAAAGTGTGGATGGTCCAACACAAGCACTCACCACTATAAACAAAATAGTTGTAGGTTGTTCATTGAATGAACCCTCATGGGGTTGAAATCGACGAGAGAGTCCATTTCAAATAACTATACACTTACACACACACAGACACGCATATATATATATATATATTATATATATATATATAATATATATATATATATATATATATTTGAAGATAGGATGGTTGGAGTAAATCCGACAGAATGTGGTAAGGATAAAGGGAAAATGGAATAACTCAAACAAATAGATGTAGGAGATATATTTCGTTCCGCGTTAAGCGGGACTTCATCACCAAACTCTCCCCCACCCTCTCACTTTCTCTTCTATAAATACAAATGTATGTACACTGCTGTAATAAATTTACTGATGAAGTCCCGCTTAACGCAGAACGAAATATATCTCCTATATCTATTTGTTTGAGTTATTCCATTTTGCCCATTTTCCTTTATCCTTGCCACCCCCCCCAATATATATATATATATATGTATATATACATATATATACATATATATATATATATATATATATATAATATATATATATATATATATGAGAGTACGTAAATAAACATTGTTTTTGGGGGATATGTGCTCAATTGAAGTCATACCTAATTTTTGAAAATTAATTAGTTAATAATTAATGAATTTTTAGGCGGGCATATATGTTCAAATGGAAGGCTAAACAAATGGAGAAAATGTCAATACCTGAATGTACATTTCGACCTATTAGGTTTCATCAGCAAGGTTATAGACATGGGAGACTGCTCCGTGTGTGACTCGAAACCACGACTGCCAAGCTGACAGGTATGTTTATGAATTAATATATATCAATATTATTGATAGAGCATGTAAACCAAAGTTAGGATAGCGTGAAAATAGACTCAACGACGCTTGTAACAGATAGTTTCTTGCCAATGCTATTTTCAAACCAAGTGGCTGTTTTTTTTATGTTTGTTCTCTTTTAGATAATGTAATGGTGCGTTTGGAAAACAGTGACTCGTTTTATGATTTTGTTGCATTGCTTTCTTTGTGAGGAATTTTATTGGCCGGTCTGCTGTATTCCTTTTACATTGTTGCTTTTTATTTTTATTTGTTTCTTTATTTTATAATGTGTCTCTGTTTAACTAGTTATTATTGTTATATCTATTTTGATTGTTATTTGTTTTTCATTTTTGCTTTTTATTAATGTTGTTCTCTCTCTCTCTCTCTCTCTCTCTCTCTCTCTCTCTATATATATATATATATATATATATATATATATATATATACGAATAGGAAAAGCGTGGTCGGCCACAAACAAATTATCAGTAATATGGAAATCCGATCTCACTTACAAGCTACAGCGACATTTCTTCCAAGCGATGGTTGTATCAGTGTTGCTGACGAGGCGCCTTGAGAATAAGCTGAACGGGAGCTGCACAAGAATGCTGCGTGCAGTCTTGAACAAATCGTGGAAGCAGCACCCCACGAGGAAACAGCTATATGGCCACCTGGCCCCCATCTCACAAGCCATTCGAGTGAGACGGACAAGGCATGCCGGGCACTGTTGGAGAAGTAAGGATAAGCTCATAAGTGACGTTCTCCTGTAGAAGCCAACACACGGACATGCTAGCGTGGGCCGCCCATCAAGGACCTACATTGACCAACTAAGGAAAGATGCAGGTTGCTGCGCAGAGGACCTCCCTGGGAAAATGAATGATAGGAAAGGTTGGCGAGAGATTGTCATGGATATCCGTGCTAATTGCGCGACATGATGATGATGATATATATATATATAAAAAAAG
>CM042150.1:80951463-80963963 GCA_023376005.1 Doryteuthis pealeii
CAGAAGAAGAATAGAAGTAAGAAGTAAGTAATGAGAAGGGTATGCAACACAATTCTCGTATTTAAACAGAGTGTGTAGAAAATTATATGTTTAATATTTAATAGCATCTTCTTTTACAGTGGATGACATATCTATACATGAATATAAAAAGACTTGAAATATTAAACATTGATTGTTTTATGTTATAGATGCTGTTAAAATCTGAGTCAAGATATTACATTACACAATGATATAATTTTTTCTGAACCGAACTATACATCTCAAGTGATATCAATATTTTAAAGGCCCTATATATATATATATATATATATATATATATATAATATATATATGTGTGTGTGTGTGTGTGTGTGTGTGTGTGTGTGTGTGTGTGTATGTATATATATATGTATATATATATATGTATATATATATATATGTATATATATATATATATATCGTTGTGTTCTGGTTGATAGCCAACTTCGATTTGTCTGGATGTAGGCCGGAGATCAAAGGAGAGGTGGTACCAAATCGAATTGTAGGTAGGGTCTCTGCCAGAAATATACCTTTTGATCTCACATTAACACTTTTTTAGATAGGTAACACGTTGCTAAAATAAGAAGAGGGTGACAGAAATTGTAACAATTCGAATTTTTAATCATTTTAATGAAAATTAATCAGGTTATTAGATTACAGAATGATATTTTAATTATAACAACCTGTTTTTTCTATTAATAATGGTGATTTGCTTCCGGTTTTTGTCTATTACAAAAACTACGTCACTGCTTACGTTACATTACCGAAAATCGTCATAACATAGGATAAATACCCTCAAAATTTGAACATGCAACATTAGACAGTCCTCATTGTTTTTTAAAACAAGTTTTGATAAATACATGACTGGTATTATATATCTGTATATAGTTTGTTTTATTTTAATACATATTTAAAGTTTACATTTCAAATTGTTTTATTTTTTAATCCTTTAATGAATTTGATGATTTTACTTACTTAGGGTACAAACTCGCTGACATTGAATTTTTAACTTCCACCCCTCAGGGCATATGTTTCAAAAATCTATTTTTACATCGCCCGGATTTTATTTTGTACTAGTTGTTATAATTACAATTTAATTTAATTTTTATCAAATAGGTTTTAGTGAGTAAAGATTTCAAATATATTAGTACCTTGACTTACGAATGCCTCGACTTACGAGTTTTCAGTGTTATGAGCTGTCACCAGTTCGATTTTTTGCTTTGTGTTGAGAGGTAAAATCTAAGGTACGAACGAGCTGAAAATACGCTTATGTTAAATCAAATAAAAACATTTAAATTTCAAAATTTTTACGTCAAAGATAATAATTATTCATAAAAAGATAAACATTACATCATATAATAGCACATAATTCCTTACATTATATTTTACTATTTTTCCTACACTACATGGCTATGTTTATTATAAAAAAACGTAACAAAAATAATCAGGGTGATTTAAACGGCAGGAATAGATTAATGGGATTTCAATTTTGTTGTTATAGAATATTCCACACTCTCTCTTACCAATGTTGTTTGACTATATATATAATGAGTACAGCATTATGCTGGGTTGGCTTCGAGGATTAGTAGCGTACCTCACTATTCCTTGTCTGTCTTATTGTATCTCTCTGCAATAAAACTCTTAAATCTACGAACGTGTTGACTGGTCCTTCCAGTCGACTACAACCTTGTCTAATTCTATCCCTTTTAAGGACACAAGAAATTTATTTCAAATTAATATTGATATACGAGAAAATTGATTTACGAGCGTAACGAATTAAACTCGTAAGTCAAGGTACCACTTTAAGTTAAAAAATAAAAAGCGAGAAAAGAATAAAAGAATAAAAGAATGTGGCATATACATGCTTTAAAATGTTCGGAAGCGCGTGGTGTAATGGTTAAAGTCATGGGAAATGGACTCGTCGACCCGAGTTCAAATCCTGGATGTGGTAATTGCATTTCACTTAGCGCTAATACCCTTGGGAAAGGTATGAATCCTACTCTCCCTCCATCTATGGATAAATAGCAAGGCAGACTGGGCTCTTTAACCTTGGTTAGGCAACCGGTCTAGGAGAAGGAAAACTCTGAATTCAAACCTGTTGAACTCCGCTTAGGAAATTGACCTTGTGTCACATCCTGCTCGTGCGGAGGGGTTGGTAAATATATACATGCTTTAAATAAGGTCTGAATCGTGACGACATAACATCTTCTGTTGACTTTTGGCGTAATATGGGAAAAGAGACACGAGAAGGACATTCCTTTAATCGCAGCTTGGACTGGATATTATCCGCAACTTCCCTCTACCAGCTGTCTTAGGCCACACCCTTTCAAATGGTTCTAGCTGTCGTGAGACTTATTCATTTAAATCCACTTACGCACATGCTATCACGAACATGCTCTCAAGAAACCATAGAATGGAGAACAAAAAATATGCAGCAGTTGCCTGGGTTTTATTTCTTCTTTTGAGGCGCATGGTGTAATGGATAGAGTCGTGGGAAATGGAATCGTCGACCCGAGTTCAAATCCTGGACGAAGCTACAGTTCACATAGCACTAATACTCTTGGGAAAGGTATGGATGCAACTACTCATAGGCTCAGTTCTAATTAGTGATCTATTTTATGAATGTAATTTAATCTAATTTGCTAATCTTAATTCCTTGTGCAATAGCGTGATTTATCTTTTAGATATATTACTAGTTCACAAATACTGAACATTGGCATCGGTAACATTTATCCCTGCTGGTTTTTGATGATGTTCTCTTTTTATTACAACCTGTATGTAATATGAGTTAATATTGCTAGAAAACTTTAATAAAAGTGACACTATTTCCTTTATTTTTGATAATGACCATCTTACAACCTGTATGTAATATGGGTTAATATTGCTAGTAAACTTTAATATAAGTGACTGTACTTCCTTTATTTTTAATAATGACCATCTTACAACCTGTATGTAATATATGTTAATATTGCTAGTAAACTTTAATAAAAGTGACTCTACTTATTTTATTTTTAATAATGACCATCTTACAACCTGTATGTAATATAGGTTAATATTGCTAGTAAACTTTAATAAAAGGGACTGTACTTCCTTTATTTTTAATAATGACCATCTTACAACCTGTATCTAATCAACCCTTCCGCCATGGAAAGAATTCGACACAAGGTCAATTTTTCAGCGAATACAGCTGGTTTGAATATAGAGTTTTTCATCAAGGCCGGGTATCTCACCAAGGCGAAAGAACTCGTTCCGCGCTAATATTTACACATAGCTGGAGGGACGATAACAAACGATTTATGCCTTTCTCAAAAGTATTAGCGCGAAGTGAAAAGCGATCAACTTCGTCCAGGATTTGAACCCGGGACACTAATTCCATTTCCTACGAGGATGACCGTTACGCTAAGATGACGTGTAGCCTGACAGAAATAATACCAGATATTATGTCTCCTTATCTTCCTATGACAAATTACTGATTTAACACGCAAGTTCCTCGTGGCTTTAAATCACATCTGTGTTACCAGCGCGCATGCGTACTCGATTTTTATTTCTCTAATCGCCTTCTACGGTGCGTCCTTGCGCGCGAAACGCAATTGCGGTATCTTTGTATAAATATTCAAACCATGATTCCTTCAATATCTGTTTTTATTTGTCACTACTAGTCAGTAAATATTCTTAATACAAATAATTTGTACACAGTTATATTTTGCAAGTATTCCTATCTAATATTAATAATTCATACACAATTATATTGTTTCAAATAACTATTCCTATTGTTATGTAATGGTCTCCTTCCAACAGCACAGCACCAACGGAAGTGTGGAGGCGTTGATGAACAGATGAGGTTTAAGGTCACTTCGATTCGAAACAATGATAAGAAACGTTTTGAGTTCGGCATTTGCAGTTCAGACAAACTACAGAGCACGCCTATTTTTTAACGGTAATTAGTCGATATAGATTTTTGGAAGATGCAGAGACGCACCTTTTTCTATGAAGAACGGTTTGGAAACTCGCTGAGCTGGCCGGACTGAATTATTAAACATTGATAAACGTGGAGACGAAACTGTAAATGCGTGTTTGTTGTTGTTTTTTTTCGTCGATTGAGATCAAGTTAAAATCTTAGAGAGATTCGATATGTAATTTTTAATGCAGTAAATGATTTTGAAATAGATTCTTTTTACTTCGCTAAGCAATAGAATATAAAACTCAGTAAAATAAATTGCTGATATATCTATACATTAAAAAAAAAACCTTTCATCATGCATATATATTGTTTTTTTTTTGTTTAATTGCATATCAACTCTTGCGGGTTATTTATTACCAAATTTTGTTTATACATACATACAGACCCCCCCCACACACACACATATATATATATATATATATATATATATGTGTGTGTGTGTGTGTGTGTGTGTGTATTTGGGCAGGATTCTTTCATTTATACATGTAGAATTAAACAAAAGACACATCTCCTGTTTAACCATTTTATTTTTTATCTTTTCGAGTTTTCTGGCCAACCTTTTAATATTTGGGTGGAATTCGTGGATAAGTCCACTAAAGTTCAGGTCCCGAGTACTTTCGGAACTTCAAAGTGCCATCATTAGGGGTGATGTGTTCCAGTTTTTTTTTAAATATATTAATGTGGAGGCTGGAAGGAGAAGAATTGGTGAGAAAGGTGCTATAGGCATTTTAAAATGTGTATACTGCATTGGAAATTAATTTTGTTAAAGGATGGTTTGTATTGTTTTATGTATAAAGCTTCAAGTATTTGGATTTTTTGTTTATTTTTTTCGTTGTGTAGAATATGTGTATTTTCCGTTAGAATATTTCGGTAATTAGAGTGGGGGGCATGAATGTAATTTTAGGTGTTGTGAAATAGAGCTATTATCCAAAGTATGTATTTTCATTTTCTGGGAGACTGCAATCTCCTAGGGTACATTTAAATATTTATACTACATTGGTCTCATTAAGTCGACTTGTCTGGGAAGATTCACCTAAGCCACATTGCCACGTCGTCTAACCCTCCATTTAACAGATAATAGCTCTATTTCACAACACCTAAAATTACATTCATGCCCCCACTCTAATTACCGAAATATTCTAAAGGAAAATACACACATTCTGCACAAAGAAAAAAAATAAATAAAAACTCCAAATACTAGAAGCTTTATACATAAAAAAATACAAACCATCCTTAAACAAAATTAATTTCCAATGCAGTACACACATTTTCAAATGCCTATAGCACCTTTCTCACCAATTCTTCTCCTTCCTGCCTCCACATTAATATAGTTTTTTAAAAACTGGAACACATCACCCCTGATGATGGCCCTTCGAAGTGCCGAAAGTACTTGGGACCTGAACACGAATTCCACCCAAATATTAAAAAGTTGGCCAGAAAACTCGAAAAGATCAAAAATAAAATTGTTAAACAGGAGATGTGTCTTTTGTTTAATTCTACACACACACACACATACACACACATACACACACACACACACACACACACACATATATATATATATATATATATATATATATATATATATATATAGTTTAAATGTTGTGTATTTTGGCAGCAAGTTATTTTTCAGGCATGTGTTATTGAATAACACGGATTACTTTTGCTTCATTATTTGTATCCAATTATTTCCAAATACCAGAAAGATCGCCAGACGACTGGAAAGGACACAAATCCAAATAATGAAGAAAAAGTACTCCGTGTTATTCAATAACACATTTCTGAAAAAATATATATGTATAAATGTAAGTGTGTCTATGAATATATGCATGTATGATTTGTTTAAAAATAATTTTCATTAACTTCATATGTATTAATAAATTGGAAAACATAATTTTCATTAATTCATGTGTATTAATAAAAATGGTCACCGCCTTCTAGCACCTATATGACAAAAAGGGCTGTGTTTGACAGAAGAGCAAGTGGAAGAATACGGTCGGGACAATCATATAGTTGCTAGGGTTTGACATGCCCAGTCAATTGATCGGTGAGACCTGTCCGACAGTTCGTTCTGCTCAGGTAAAGGCCGGTGAAGTGTTGCATGTTACGGGATGAATTTGGTACCTGGATCACAGACTTTTAAGCCACTAAAATCTTGTCCTCATGGATTATGGCTCACCACACACGGTCAACTGGTGACATCACTGGGGGATCTTAGCCTTGTGCAGAGATACAGTCGATGCATCCTCCCATTCCGCAAAAAAGGAGACCCAGAAATCGTTAAAAACTACAGGCATAACTCTTACTGCTATTGCAGCTAAGATATATAATGCCCTTCTTCTGAATCGCATCCGACCCGAAATAGAGAAAATCTTTAGGCAAAACCAAAACGGATTCCGGAGAAATCCATCCACAACCTCTCATATCCTGACTATACGACGGATCATAGAAGGGGTTCGAGCAAAGAATCTAGAGGCAACGCTACTATTCGTAGATTTTTCCAAGGCATTTGCTTCCATACAGAGGGAAATGGAACACATACATCTAGCATATGGTATCTCCAAAGAAACGGTTGCTGCTATAATGATGCTCTACAAAAACAGTAAGGCAATGGTATGTTCACCTGATGGCAATACAGATTTATTTGACATCGCCGCAGGAGTCCTACAAGGAGATACATTAGCACCATATTCATAATATGTCTAGACTATGTACTCCGAACATCATTATATACCATAAAAGAAAACGTTTCACATTAAGAAAGGCAATAAACAGGATATATCCCGCACAAACAGTCACAGATGCGGACTATACTGATGACCTCGCACTTATTTCTGATACACCGGTACAGGCTGAGTCACTACTACATAGCCTGGAGGAGGCAGCAAAGAACATTGGCCTCTATGTGAACTTTGATAAAACTAACTTTATGAGCTTCAAAAAGAAAGGACACATCTCCACACTTGACTGTAAGCCTCTTTAGCCAATAAAACAATTCACATACCTAGTTAGTAATATCTCATCCACAGAGAACGATATTAATACAAAAATAGGAAAGGCATGGTTGGCCACAAACAAATTATCAGTCATATGGAAATCCGATCTCACTGCCAAGCTAAAGCGACATTTCTTCCAGGCTGTGGTTATATCAGTACTGCTGTATGGCTGCACCACTTAGACCATAACGAAGCGCCTTGAGAATAGACTAGATGGAAGCTGCACAAGAATGCTGTGTGCAGTCTTGAACAAGTCGTGTAAACAGCACCCCACAAGGAATCAGCTGTATGGCCACATGGCCCCCTCACAAACCATACGAGTAAGACGAATTAGGCATGCAGGACACTGCTGGAGAAGCAGGGATGAGCTCATAAGCGACGTTCTCCTGTGGAAGACAACACATGGACATGAAAGTGTGGGGCGCCCGGCAAGGACCTACATTGACCAAATATGTGAGGATGCTGGTTGCTGCGCGGAAGAACTCCCAGGGCGATGAATGATAGGGAAGGTTGGCGAGAGATTGTCATGGATATCCGTGCTGCTTGCACGACATGATGATGATGATATGTGTTGTGCGGTAGAAGCAAATTAGGGAATATGTCTTATTTTTTGTAATTTCAAGAATCCTTAATATAAACAATATCTATATGCATTCCTGCCCAAAACAGACATGCTAAACCGAGCAAGCATGAACAGCATTTTTTACATCTGTGTGAGGCGCCTGCGCTGGCTTGAACATGTCAGGAGTATAGACAAAGGCTGCATCCCCAAAGACCAACTGTATGGTGAATTAGTAGGAGGCTCCCGACTGGTAGCGAAACCACGACTAAGCTACAAAGACGTCTGCAAGAAGAACATGAAAACATGCCACATCAAAACTAACACATGGGAGGATGGTGCAGAAGGTCGAACGGCCTGGCACCTCCTTGTCAAACAAGGCATGAAAAGGAGTGAAAAAGGAGGAAAGAAGCCACCACAGAAGGAAGGATATACAACCCCAGCAAGCATTGCTGTTTCTTTACAGTCACTGCACCAGAGATTGTCATTCAAAAATAGGACTGTTCAGCCACTCGCGCAGATACAGCTAACATAAAAAATAGACACTACACCATCGTCTTTAGCAGGTGGAGGGATGCAACCATGCACCGCTTCATACAAAAGTAAAACATTATTTACTAAACGTAAGTACATTAACAGTCTGGAGTTTCAGACATGATTCGACCAATGAGAAAGTTGCTGGAATACGCTGAGTTGGCGAGGGTCGGTATCGAACCAAGAACCTTGTGATTCCTAACCGAACACTCTACCGACTGAGCTAAACAGGCCATATAATATATATGTATGATGAAAGTATTTATTTTAATGTATAGATAGAGCAACAATTTATTTTACGGAGTCTTGTATTCTATTGTTTAGCGAATTAAAGAATATATATTTCAAAACAATTTACTGCATTAAAAATTACATATCGAGTCACTAAGACTTTTACTTGATCTCAAACGACGAAAAAACAACAAACATGCATTTACAGTTACGCCTCCACGTTTATCAATGTTTAATAATTCAGTCTGGTCAGCTCAGTGAGTTTCCAAACTGTTTTTCATAGAAAAAGGGTCGTCTTTGCATCTTCCAAAAATCTATATCAACTAATTACCGTTAAAAAATAGGCGTGCTCTGTAGTTTGTCTGAACTGCAAATGCCGAACTCAAAAAGTTTATCATCATTGTTTCAAATCGAAGTGACCTTAAACCTCATCTGTTCATCAACGCCTCCACACTTCCGTTGGTGCTGTGCTGTTGGAAGGAGACCATTACATAACAATAGGAATAGTTACTTGAAACCATAAACTTGAACTTAAATCTCATCAGTTCATCCAAGTGGGCTATATTGAAGAAAATTGACTTATCATTCATTGCTCATTTCTGTCTTTACATCCATATATACATACATACAGATAGGTATATTATTGGCTTAGATACATACATACATACATACATACATACATACAATGCCAGATACATAGATAGATAGATAGATAGATACATATATACCTGAATGCATGCATACATATACATACATAAAAATAGGCTAATAGAGATAGGTATATTATTGGCTGATATATATATATATATATATATATATATATATATATAGTTAGATAGACAGATACATCGATCCATCCATCCATATATACATACATGAATGCATGCATAAATATACATACATAAAAATAGACTAATATAGATAGGTATATTATTGGCTGAGATAGATAGATAGATAGATAGATCCGTCCATACATACATACATACATGAATACATGCATAAATATACATACATTAAAATAGATTAATAGAGATAGGTATATTATTTGCTGAGATAGATAGATAGATAGATAGATACATACATACATACATACATACATAGATGAATGCATACATATACATACATAAAAAGGCTAATAGAGATAGGTATATTATTTGGTGAGATAGATAGATAGATAGATGGGTAGATAGATAGATAGAGAGATACATACATACATGAATATATGCATACATATACATACATAAAAAGGCTAATAGAGAAAGGTATATTATTTCCTGAGATAGATAGATAGAGATATATATAGATACATACATACATACATGCATACATGAATGCAAGCATACATATACATACATAAAAATAGGCTAATAGAGATAGGTATTATTTGCTGAGATAGATAGATAGATAGATAGATAGATAGATCCATACATACATACATACATGAATGCATGCATACATATACATACATAAAAATAGGCTAATAAAGATAAGTATATTATTTACTGAGATAGAGATAGATAGATAGATAGAGAGAGAGAGAGAGAGAGAGAGAGAGAGAGAGAGAGAGAGAGAGAGATAGAGAAATAGATAGATAACAAGTACGGGACCTAAAATTGATAAAATGGACATTGGCTGTTCAAATATGTATGTGTCTATGTGTATGGACAGATAGATAGATAGATAATATGGACCGAGACAAATACCGAAGTTTGAAATAGATGAATGGAAATACGCAGTTCAATTATATATGTATATTTCTTAGTCCATATTATCTATCTATCTATTGAAACACCTTCAGTCTTGATACTTTCTGAATTCATTTCCTAGACCAAGTATTCAGGAATAGAAAACATAAATGAATGAGTGGGAGTGAAACTAAAAAGACAATCTATAGATAAAACGTTATTATACTTGTATTTTGTTGATGGCGACCGGCAGGTCCCAGGTTTCCAGTATTTGATTTAAATAGTAGGTAGCCCGCAACTTGCATAAAATCAACTTACTGTTTTTTTAATGATATTTCCCGAGGCACTCGGGTTTCTCCTCTCCGGGTAATATGCGGCAGGTTTTACTTGGTTACTTGGTAATAACAGCAGGGAGTGCTTCTTGGTTTGTTATAATGAGTAGAGGTGAATGCGTACATTGTATCCAAAGGCAATGGTGGGAAATGAGTACAATTATCTTGGCCCAAATTTGAACCCAGTTCACCGATTTCTGCACCTGCATACGTTTTTATTAGTGGTTAGGACCATATTACCTTTAGGCACCCTTTTTTTATCTCGATTAAGAAAGCACATGTTTTTCATTTACACCTTCAATATCCGGTTGTTTGTTGGGGGTTGTGGTTAGGGTTAGGGGTTAGGGTTAGGGTTAGGGTTAAAGGTTAGTTTTATCATTCTAAAAAAGTATGTAAAACAACCGGATATTGACGGTGTAAATGAAAAACATGTCCTTTCTTAATCGAGATCAAAAAGGGGTGCCTAAAGGTCATATCGTCCAGTGGTTATTATAAGCGTGTGTGTTGCCGCTGACATAATGTTGTTTTAATATTATATATTCTCTGGTCAGTTTAGATAAGTTCTGTCTCTTTTTTCATATTTGAGTAATATTCAGAAGCTGAAATTCTTACTAACTGCTGTTTTCAATTTTTTCTATATCAGTGAATATCAACAATGTCCTGGTGATGGTTTGCTAACGAAAACGAAACGTAATAACGCCGGCTCCTATAATAAAATATCACCCATCTGAATACATTGTTCTTTCATTTTTCTATATACTTACTTAAATAGTGAAAAGTATAATGTAATATTGATATTAATTAATATTAATGACCTCCCTGTTACTACTTACATACCCTGAATAGAAATAATACATCCTTACAAGAGCGTGTTGATTCGAAACATGTTTAGTTGAACACATTTAGCTGTTTATAGTAACCAAGATGATTCACAGGTAGACATCTTTATCGACTGAGCACAGGTATACCTCCGATATTTGTATGCAGATAGATTCATTTTATTTATTCCTTTTCTTTTCTTTTTGTTTGTGTGGGCCATGATGGGTGCACGTATGCCGACCAATATTTACCAGGGTGCATTGACGCGGCACCGGAAGCTATATACGTGTTTACGCATTTTTAATGATATAGATGAAGTAGGTATTGCATACTCTCCTACCTATCAACTATCAGATCAGAATACAGTTTCGCCCGCGGGTATCATGAGAGAACTTTTGATTTCTCTGAGTGTTGAGCGAACACAGTCTATTTTCCAATGCAGTCATTCAAGTTCTTACTTCAAGGAAAGGGATCCTCACCACTCTCACAACTTCCCCCAATATAAAGCTGGCCGTTCCTTTCTAACAGATATCGGTTTCCTTAAATAAAGGAGGCGACTAGTCACCGACAAAACTAGCAATGCCAGATAGATAGATAGATAGATAGATAGATACCTGAATGCATGCATACATATGAATACATAAAAAAAGACTAATAGAGATAGGTGTATTATTGGCTGAGATAGATAGATAGATAGATAGATAGATAGATAGATAGATAGATCCATCCATCCATATACACATACATGAACACATGCATAAATATACGTACATAAAAATAGACTAATACAGATAGGTATATTATTGGCTTAGATAGATAAATAGATACATACATACATACATACATACATACATACAATGCCAGATAGATAGATAGATAGATAGATACCTGAATGCATGCATACATATAAATACATAAAAATAGGCTAATAGAGATATGTATATTCTTGGCTGATATATATATATATATATATATATATATATATATATATATATATATACATATATAATATATATATATATATATATATAGATAGATAGATAGATAGATAGAGAGATAGAGAGATAGATAGATCCATCCATCCATATATACATACATGAACACATGCATAAAGATACGTACATAAAAATAGACTAATACAGATAGGTATATTATTGGCTTAGATAGATACTTACATACATACATACATACAATGCCAGATAGATAGATAGATAGATAGATACATACATACATACATACATACATATATACCTGAATGCATGCATACATATATATACATAAAATAGGCTAATAGAGATAGGTATATTATTGGTTGATATATATATATATATATATATATATATATATATATATAGTTAGATAGAT
>CM042150.1:80966463-81003370 GCA_023376005.1 Doryteuthis pealeii
ATATATATATATATATATATTGAGAAAAGGAAAGCGAGAGAAATGTGGAGGGAGAGATAGAATATATGAAATACAAGAAAAATAAATGATCAGTATGTTAATGACGCTACAGTTCCTAAAACATTTCAGATTTCTGAGGATTTCGTGACATCTTTGATAAAATCTCTGTGGTTGGCACAGTTCTTCTTTTCATATTGATGCGTGTATAAAAGTACACACACATACACACACACGCCCGCACACGCACACACATACACTCGTGCACACGCACGCGCGCACACACACACACACACACATATATATATATATATATATATATATATATATATATATACTGCATTTAGATGAACAAGTGATAAGACAAATAGTAATATTTCTTTATCTTAAATGAAAAAAAATAAATAACAATAAAATGAGTTTTTCATTTAGAATAAAGAAACATTCCTGTTTGTCTTACCACTTTTGTTCATCTCTGTACGTGTTCTGCATATAAAGGATCTAGGACATCTCACATTGTCTAATAGTTAATAAGCTGGATTACCTGGCCTTTATTAAAGAGTTCGATTCTCAGCGCGTGCCCTATATTTCCTAGCTTAACCTTAGCAAATAATAAATAAATAAATTTATATATATATAAAAGAGTTCTGCATAATCCCTAAGGATACGTACAACAACTTGGCATTCGAACACCTTAACAACAACGAACTCTATACAGAGGTCACAGATACAACGCCTACCCAAATAGAAAACCGCATAAACACCACATGGACCAAAATCTGCAAAAATAGAAAACTCCCCAACAGATACAAGAACAACTTCACTAGCAAAAATAGCACCCTACCAAGGTTTTACCATCTAATAAAAACACATAAAAAAATTCAACACCGCAAATTAGACCAATAGTCTCCAGTGTGGAAGGACCACTATATAAGACATCATGGCTCCTTTCAAAAATACTGAAACCAATATTAGCGACTCTCCCTGGACATGTCAGCAACTCTGACGAAGTCATTCACAAACTGCAACAAACCCAATCAAATATACTCGAAAATAATAAATACGCATTTAGCTTGGACGTTACCGCTCTATACACATCAGTACCAGCTCAACCAGCGGTCGACCTGTTGACTGAACGGATAGCATCATCCGGCCTATACTGCTACAACCTCACCCTCAAGATACACCAACTTCTATCAATAATCGTAGACAACACATACTTCACGTTTCAAGAACGAACATATAAGCAAATAAAGGGCCTGCCGATGGGATCCAGCCTCTCGGGCTTACTGGCCATCTCCTACATGGACAGACTTGAACGCCAAGCATTAATATTTGCCGCTCTTGTGCCTTCTTCACCAGGTATATAGATGATATTCTCATCCTCACATCTTCCCGTGAAGAAGCCAACAAAATCGCATCAACATTCAACAACATAGACAACAACATACATTTCACCATAGAAATCCTGACTGCACAGGATCATTATCACTGTTGGATTCCGGCTTAAGGTATTAAACAAGGGAGAAATCCACACCGACTTCTATAGAAAATCGGCCAGCAGAGACTTGTTCGTCACCACAAATCGGCACTCCCTTGGGGCAAAGACTGGATACATAAAGAACGAACTTGCCCGTATCCGAAACAAATGCAGCAAGAAGCAGGACCAGATCACACACACCAGACAATTTATATCCACAAAAAGACAATGGTTACCCCACTTCAATCAAAAATGACTCAAGCAAACAGAATCCAAAACACCATCTCACGTCCAATGCCTGTTTTTTTTAAGGTTACCACATTTCAACGAAAATATAACCACAGCAATACGTAGGGCGATACGGAAGGAGGGCCTGGATATACAACTTGCCCATTACGGACCATCACTCAGGAGAAAACTCTCCAAAAGCCGCCATAAGGAGGCCACTAGTTGTACACTAGCGAACTGCCCCATCCCGACACAGGTATGTGCCACGAAGTGAATGTGGTATACCGCACAAAATGTAATATATGTAACCAATTTTACATAGGTAGCACCACAAGACCACTACACATTAGAATCAAAGAACACTTACACACACAAGCATCCACTTTCCGTAAACACTTAGTTAAATGCAACAACACAGAAAGAATATATACAGTCAATATAGAGGCTCGAGAGAGAAATTTGGGTAATCTCAGAATTAAGAGGCCTTGCTAATCGCTAGATTACACCCAGAGATCAATAACAGGAGTGAACTCAGCGCAGAGTTCATCATACAATAAACCCACAACCAACGCACACATGTAACAGTATATGCACACACACAAAACACATACCCACATGCACAATGGAGAATTACTAATGAAACAAATCTACAACGAGAAGACTAATACGAAACACGCACTCAAATCTATAGCCCAACATCTCGCCCACACATACAAACACACAAGCCATTGCACACTAGTTGTTAAGGAAAAAAAATTAAATAAATAAATTAAATATAATATATATATATATATATATATATATATATATATTATATATATTTAAAATTATTATAAAATATAAAAAGATAAATTGAATTAGATATAAATAAGTAAATAAGCAAATAGATATGATAATATTAATAATAATAATAATATTAATAATATTAAATGATTAAATTGATGTAAAATCCAACAGGAAACGTCACAAAACACAAATACACTTTTTCATTCGCACATACCCACGTACAAAATCCCGCGCTAGGATACAGTCTTAACGTCACAGCCAACACGCATTTTCAATGTCACGCGCATTACAACATACGCACACGTCAAAAAAAAAATAAAATAAAAATAAACGCATTCACGCTCACACGGAATACAGTTATTTCAAAAATAACGTCATTTTCAAAAAAAAAAAATTCATTTAGGAAGAAATGCCATAGCTGTACTGCTTCAGTTCAATTCTTTGATAAAGAGGTATTACCTCGAAAATTCAAGAAATAATAAAAAAAAAATACAGGTCAACACACACCACCATTGTTACCGTATTATTATTTTTATTTATTCCAAACTGCATTGTGATGGCCTTCTAAATCAACCTCCTAACCAATATATATATATATATATTTACACGCACACACACACACACGTACACACATACACACAACACACACACACACACACACCACATATATATATATATATATATATATATATATATATATATATAATATATATATATATACATTCTTCATTTATACATGTAGAATTAAAAAAAAGACACATCTCCTGTTTAACCATTTTATTTTTATCTTTTCGAGTTTCTGGCCAACTTTTTAATGTTTGGGTAGAATTCGTGGATAAGTCCACCAAAGTTCAGGTCCCAAGTACTTTCGGCACTTTGAAGTGCCATCATCAGGGGTGATGTGTTCTAGTTTTTAAAAAATTATATTAATGTGGAGGCTGGAAGGAGAAGAATTGGTGAGAAAGGTGTTATAGGCATTTTAAAATGTGTGTACTGCATTGGAAATTAATTTTGTTAAAGGATGGTTTGTATTGTTTTATTTATAAAGCTTCTAGTATTTAGAGTTTTTGTTTATTTTTTTCTTTGTGCAGAATGTGTGTATTTTCCGTTAGAATATTTCGGTAATTAGAGTGGGGGCATGAATGTAATTTTAGGTGCTGTGAAATAGAGCTATTATCTGTTAAATGGAGGGTTAGACGACGTGATAATGTGGTTGAGGTGAATCCAATGTATGTATTTTCATTTTCTGGGAGACTGCAATCTCATATATATATATATATATATATATATATATATATATATATATATATATCAGTATAAAGTTTGTGAAAAAACAAAATAAGTCAAAGATCGACTTACAGAAAGCCGACGTTTAAGTGTTTCGGTTTTAATCCAACCATTAGCGGGGCCCAACTTGGTTAATGATTATAAATCGTGTGCAAAAAAATTGGTATAAAACAAGCAAAACCTTCTGAGCCTTAGTTTACAATGTTAAAAGGCTCAATTCGGCACTCGAAATGCAAGAAAAATGTAAAAACGAAACGTCACGCGATGTTAGGTTTCCACAATAAAAAAATTATGGGTTTAAAAAAGTTTATTGGAATTAATTAAATTCTCAGATTCCAAATTATCCAGTCGTCTTGTCTCATTAATGATTTCGGTTTACTTATAATAGGGACGTCCAATCGATTTTGCGTGGTACACATGACGGGAAAAGTTACAAAAAGTTTCTAAAAATCGTAAAAAATAGAAGAAGGTTCCCGAGTCCGAAAGAAATACCTGAAGAAGGCTGGAGGGTATATCGGCCGAAACATTGTACAAATAACAATGAAGATGGGGCCAATAGTCCGAATAACGCAGATAATACTAATCTTCAAGCCTCATCTCAAACATTCAGAGAAATAGCGGAATGAGAACAGGATACCCCCGTGGACTAAATTACGGGTTAGGTTTAAAGTTCCGTGATGGCTCTCGAATACGACAAGAAAGTTCCCGAGTTCGAAAAGAATATTCCAGTGTCCGAGAAGGTTCCCGAGTCCGACAAGAAATACCTGAAGAAGGCCGGCGGGTATATCGGCCGAAACGTTGTACAAATAACAATGAAGATGGGGACAATAGTCCGAATAACGCAGATAATACAAATGTAGGGGGTTCCGGAAATACCGAATCCTCATTTATCCTTTTCACTGCGGCATTTTTCCTCACACTGACTGCCTCGAAATCGATCTAATCTGCATGATATATGTAAGCCATTTCTGACATAGCCAACAAATTTTACTGATATGGTTTTACATTCATTCCTCCAAACGTGTTGAGGGTACTCTTTCCCCTGACCCTTAAGGGACATCGTAGAATCGTATAAATTATATATAACATCAATTTTTTTAGGCCAGCATCCCTACTGCTTGTTTTTTACCGCATGAAAAATATTTTGGCGGAATCATTTAATTCTTTTCTTTCTTGACAGCCACTTAAATGATATTAAAAATAAATGCTGAGTTCTTTTTTTTTTAATATTTGAAAAGTCTTTTACTGGGCAGACTTTATTTAGATAAAAATTTAACAAAACCATAATACAAAAAATAAAAAAAAGACGTCCTTAAATATTCTCATGATTCAATAAATCTTTCAATCTATTTATTATTTCTTTATTTTGCCTTATTCGATTTACAGATTGATCACATCGACCTTGTGATATCACATGAAAAAAAAAACACCGGTTTTCCGTATTTTTTCAGGCAATTTCATTTATTATTAATTTTACTCTATTTTATTTTTGCCGCCTTAAATTTTTTTATTGCCTTTTCCGCACTACTCAGAATGTTTTGTATTCTAAAACTGTGAAGGGAATTACTTGAATTGCAAAGAAAAACGTTACAAAATCAAAGTAATTCAAAAATCAATGATCATCAAAGAAATTCAAACAACTTAAGACTATTACGTATAATTATAAACTATTCAATACCGGCCCTCGCCAACTCAGTGTATGAGTATCACAGGGATCTGTGCGGTAATGGCAGGAGCTGATGATGGGTATGGCGCCCCAGCTCAGATGCAAAACCAATCTCCTTGGTCTAGCACTAGTGAAAAGAGGAGAGTCTCCCTCGCTGTCTAGCTGATACCGACATTAGGCCACCCTGACGACTTTACTATTTATAAACTAATACGAAAGATGCAAAATGAAAGAGAAATAGTAAAACAATAACAGTGACTAGACGTTACCATGGATTTTTCACGGAATACCTGCATAGTAATTGCACAATTTTCACCAATAAATAATATTCGACAGTAAATATTTAACGCTTTTTAACAAATATATTGACTTAATAAGTTATGGACTAACAAAAATAAATTAAATATAGTGTAGGTAGCAGGCCCCGACACTTAACTTTTTTCATGACCGTCCCGAACAAAAATTATCAACCGTCCCAAATGGGGTTTGGACCGTCCCGAAATCAAAATATTTTTGTTTAATTCATTAGCATCATCTATACTTGTCAGTCAACAGTAGCATAAGAACATGTAATAAAACATTAAGAAAAGCTGAAGCAGTGATAATTCTGGATATTTGTTTTGAGCTAAAAAAAATACTTTTTTACTTTAAGTTACCAAATTTTCATGTAATCATTGGTTTCCTTTTTCGGGAAGGACATGCTGAACCTTTTGAAATTTTTACCGTCCCCGGAAAACTGTCCCAGATGACGTATTGATCGTCCCGGATGTAATTTTTATCGTCCCCGGGACGACGGGACAGCGTTAATGTCGAGCCCTGGTAGGTAGTATCTAAAATTAGTGATATTCTGTGTAAAAATACAGTACCAGGTATAAGTCCACAAAGTTCTTTGACAGACAGGTTTTAACTCAAGCTTCATCCAAAGCAAGCCTCTCAGATTGGCTTCGGAGGTCACGTAGTCGGCTGAACCTGAGAAAGCAAGATTTAGATTCAGAATCGACCAGAGAGCCCTGTTTGGTGGATAATCACCGTGTTGATGATTTTCCCTCATGTGTGTAATGAAATGAGATCAGGAATTGAATAAAAAAGTGTGTATACCAAGAAAATGTCTCCTTGTTCTTCATTTAACGAGAACAGAAATGGAACTCGGAACGAGAGAGAGAAAGAGAGAGAGAGAGAGAGAGAGAGAGAGAGAGACCCCATCCCGATGACGAAGAACCCATAGATAACCCGATACAGCAGCGGAAGTAGAATTTATGTAAAGAACACAGAAGATAATAGAATGAGAATGCAGCATTTGATTTGCTACTATTTTGAATAGTCTCAAAACAAACATTGTTGTTAGATTAGAATACTTTTTTCTATAAACTATTTCCAATCAAGTCAGAGTTTATATTCATGTGCAATTCTTTTTAATCATTATATTGATGACCCTATTAAGACCACCTTATATTATGTGATATGTTCTTTAATATAAAATATTAAAATATTATGTGATATGTTCTTTAATATAAAATATTAAAATATTATGTGATATGTTCTTTAATATAAAATGAAATAGAATGAAAAAGAAACACAAAATTGGTAGCCATTAATTTAAATTTTAGATGATGAATATTTTATTTACTCGGTTTGGTTTGGTTTGGTATTGTTTTATTTCATGTGTTCCTATCTAAAGAAATATATTTGACCAATAGATGGGGCAATCTCAGGCACTGCCAGCCCGGACCAGAGGGAACACGGGTGGAATGCCAACAACGGGGTACTCTAAACTTCCCTGATCTCCAAAACTGGAACCTTGCAACCGGATATAGTTTAGTGTCCTACTCAGAATAGTCCTTTGATTTCATTTTCAAGGAAAGTGAGTATCCTCTTTACTTGAAATAATTGCTTATGACTTGGTAAATAAATGGCCAGTGAAGATAAGTCGGAAAAGAGAAACAACATAATAAATAAGAAAAGAAAAGAAAAAAAGTGGGAACCACTTAGTTGTATAGCCGACTACTACCGGCTACTGGACTTCAATAAACAACATATACGTATATACAAAAATAGGACCCGTCTTTATTTTCTTCGGTGTGTGGGTGGTAAAGGGGCGACGAGTGTTTACAATGAAAATGCCCGAGCGATGGTGAGTGCGGCGACGAGTGTTCACAATGGAATGCCCGAGGGTTGACGGGAGACGAAGTTATCTTCTCGGCTGCTGCTGGGATCTCTGACTTTCGGCTCGAATCATCTGGCCTTTATATCGATAAATACGCCTAGGCATCTTTATCTTTTGATCTGGTCTTTACATCTGCTAATATGCCTACGCATTTTTATCTTTTGATCTGATAACGGACATTTGTTATATATTTCTTTATCTTCTGCCTGCTTCTTTGACCGGAAAACCGCTCTTCCGTTTTCCCTTTTTTTAAATATATTTTTTTAAATTTCTCTTCATCTTTTTGCCGGAAGCTCCTCTTCCGGGCGATGATAATACAACAACTTGTGAGATGTGTAGAAAATTAAAGAAATAAGGAGGAAATATATGAAAGGGTCGGTTTAGCTCAGTCGGTAGAGCATCCGACTAGGAACCACAAGGTTCCGGTTTCGATACCGGTCCTCGCCAACTTAGCGTATGAGTAGCTCAAGGATATGTGCGGTAAAGTGAGGAGCTGATGGTAGGCATGGCCCCGCCTCAGAAGCCAAACATGACAATATTACGACCACCTAATATTGATATATCGGTAATTCCATGAGAAATCCTCCATAAAAAAAGGAAATCTGTCAATCACCCTATTCAATTTTTCTGAAATTTTTTCCAGGTGTGGACTATGTTAACATTAGACAATCCCCAAAATATGAGCTTCCAATCTCCTTGGTTTAGCGCAAGACAAAAGGGGGATAGACTCCCTCGTTGTCTGGCTGATGCTGGTTTCGGCCACCCCGATGACTTTACTTTACTTTTATATGAAGTAAATAGCGAGGTAACAAGCAAGGACTAGAGCGAGAACAGAGTGTGTGTGCGCGGACGTAAGGAAAATGTTATTTCGTGTAGGTGATTCCGTACAATTGTTAAGTCACACTGTACCGCATGACTGTATTATCAACTCGCTGCAATATGAACCATAGTTAAATGTTTTTTGCTTGCTTGTTTTTTTGTTTGTTTTTTTTTATCTGTTTTTTTTGGGGGGGGTGTCTTTATTTGTCTTTTTTTACCAGCTATCCTAGAAGTGCAAGGTCGAGTTAAAATAGGCGATACTTATGCGTTCTTTTAAAAATATTTTTCTAGGGTCGGTTTAGATCAGTCAGTAGAGCGTCCACCTAAGAACCACAAGGCTCTTGGTTCGATACCGGCACTCGCCAACTCAGCGTATGAGTAGTATAGGGATATGTGTGGTAAAGTAAGGAGCTTGTGGTAAGAATGGCGCTCCACCTCAAACCCCAAAACAATCTCCTTGGTCTAGCGCTAGTGGAAAGGGGATTTCACTATCTGGCAGATACCGACTTAAGGCCAACCCGACGACTTTAGTTACTTATATATATTTAACAACCCCTCCGCACGAGCAGGATGCGACACAAGGTCAATTTCTTAAGCGGAGTTTAACAGGTTTGAATTCAGAGCTTTCCTTCTCCTAGACTGGTTGCCTAACCAAGGTTAAAGAGCCCAGACTGTGCTACTTTTTACCCATAGCTGGAGGGAGAGTAGGATTCATACCTTTCCCATGGGTATTAGCGCTAAGGGAAATGCAATTACCATGTCCAGGATTTGAACTCGGGGCGACGAGTCCAGCGAGCCTTTCTTGAAATGACCAAGTTACCTGCATTTATGATACGGTTATGGATGGGCGATATGCTTAGGATCAAATGAGTCTTTACGGAATCCTCTTAATGGAAATTTTTTTTACATTTTTGAGAAAATTCGACTCAATTATTTAGTGAGTGTGTGTGTGTGTGTGTGTGTGTGTGTGTGTGTGTGTGCAATTTATTTAATTTGTATGTTAATCATTTTAGTACATTGGTGTGCATAGTGTCTTTGCGAGTGCATTTTGGTGTATATATGTGTTTCAAAGGACTGGGTTAGGCCAGTCAATAGAGCATTCGGCTAGAAACCACAAAGTTTCTAGATCGATACCGGTTCTCGCCAACTCAGCGTATGAGTAGCACAATGATCTGTGCGGTAAAGTAAGGAGCTGATGGCAGGTGTGGCGCTCCACGCCAGAGGCAAAAACAATCTCCTTGGTCTAGCGTTAGTAAAAAGGGGATAGAATCCCTCGCTGATTGGCTGATACTGACTTTAGGCCACCCCGACTACTTATATTTTCTGTGCCAGTATTTTCAATGTGTTATGTTGTATTTTTATGTGTATTATTTTCTGTGGTATGAATTACCAACATATGTACGTGTATGTGTGTGTACGCGTGTGTGTGCGTGTGTGTGATTGTCTGTAATTTTTTACATATGTGTAATTGTGCTTGCATTAGAGCCGGTTTAGCTCAGTCGGTAGAGCGTCCGGCTAGGAATCATAAGGTTCCTGGTTCGATACCGGCTCTCCCCAAATTAGCGTATGAGTAGCACTGGGATCTGTGGGGTAAAGTGGGGAGCTGAAGGTACGCGTGTCGCTACACCTCAGACGCAAAAATAATCTCCTTGGTCAAGCGTTAGCGAAAAGGGGATAGAGTCCCTCGCTGTATGGTTCGAACCGACATTAGGCCGTTTATTTTGTGTGTTCTATTTACTGTATGTTATTATGTATGTATGTATGTTGTATTTCGTTTGTATGTCTTATTTTGTGGCCCCTTCCCTTTGTTTTTCATTTTGTCTGTGTTATTGCGTATAAGAGATATTTGTATTGTGTGTGAGTGTGTTTGTGTATGTGTGTTTATGTATATATGAGTGTGTTTTTGTGTGTCATCGTGTGTGTGTTATCTTAAACGTTTTAGGTTTTGTATATGTTACCGATATTTTGTTTGTGTTATCTTATGGATATTATTTTCTGCTTGTCGTTAATTGAAGGTTAATTTGCGTGTTTAATTACGTGTGTTCATGTGTGCGTATATATATATATATATATATATATATATATATATATATATAAGTGGAGAAAAGTAGACAAACACGGGATGTTGTGGAAACTTGATGTTTATTGTCGACGGTGCAACGTTTCGGTCTTTTAATAGACCATCTTCTGGACTTGAATATAGTTCTTACTCCAATGATGGAAATTCTCAAAATGCTGAAAACGGAAGGTCGTCAGTAGGGGGAGGTGTAGTTGGGGGTGGTTAGTGGATTCTTTTTCTCTCTGGAATGGGGAGTGCCGAAATGGTGAATGGTGGTACCACAGGTGTTAGATTGTGGGGATTGGTTAGCTAACACCTATGGTACCACCATTCACTGATAAACAAGGACTATCATTTGCTTTTCTCGTTATTCTGTGATAAAAAAATTTTTATCACCTTCCATATACCAACAAATGTCCTGAAGATGATCTAATTAATAGATCGAAACACTGCAGTGTCGGCCAATAAACTTACCACTCAGCTTATTTAAACCTGTGTTTTTTCAATTTTCTTAATATACTACATACCGCCGGATTCACTTCCATCTCTTCACACACACACACACACACACCACACATATATATATATATATATATATATATATATATATATATATATATATATATACGTGCGCGCGCGCGTGTGTGCGTGTTTGTGTGTGTATGTGTTATATTTTGTATCTGTTGTCTTGATCTGTTGTTGTTTAGGACTATTTCATCTCTGTGTATTCATTATCTTGCGTATTAGTTATTTTTTGTGCGTGTGTTATTCTATGGTCTGTGTGATTTTTCAATATGTATATGTATGTATATGTGATTTCTGTACGTGTGTGTCTGTATGTATAGGTGTATGTATGAATATGTATGTATAAGTATATGTTTATATGTGTGCTTTCTGTAACCATGTTTTGTGTGTGAGAGAGAGAGAGACAGACACAGAGACAGAGAGTGTGTGTGTGTGTGTGAACATGTGCCTGTATTTGTGTATGTGCATATGTGTGTGTGTGTGTATGTGTGTGTGTGTGTGTGTGTGTGTTATTTTGTATCTGTTATTTTGCTGTGTTATTGTTTTGGGACTATTTCATATCTGTACATACATTATGTTGTGTATGTTTGGTATCAGGTTTATTGTGTGCGTGTGTTGGTGTTTGTGTGTTATTCTAATGTCCGTGTATGTATATGTATGCATATGATTTCTGTACCTAAGTCTGTGTGTATGAGAGTATGATTATATGTATGTATGTATGTGCGTATGTATGTGTATGTTTGTATAAATGTTTTCTGTCAACGTGCTTTGTGTGTTAGTGTGTATGTGTTCGTGTGTGTCTGTATGTCTGTGTGCTCGTGATAGCAGTGAAGTACAAAACATATCATAAACTCATAATTAGGGGGTGGGTATAGCGAAATCAAAATTATGGCTACTACTTGAATCACACCGATGCTTCTTTTCAGTACGTCAAGTGCATCTGACTCAAAAGCACCAGCTGAACCGTTTTTTTTTCTTTTGGCTTCTTATTCGTTTTGTTCTCTTGTTAAAACATCTGACTACATAACTTATTTATTTATAATTGTTTGACTGTAGAGTATCAGAAATCATCATAGCCAAACGGTCCAATGATAAAAGGAGAATGATACTCGTTATTTGTTACATAAACAGAAACGTATCCTCACCATATCGAAATCTATGACAGTTCATTATGAGTAATTTCAATGACTTCGAGGCTGGTTTTTAGAACAATACCTATGAATTGACACACACACACACACACACACACCATATATATATATATATATATATATATATATATATATATATATATATGATAAGTTGTAAACAAGGTTTGTTTAGAATGGCTTTTTGCCGATAATTTTTGGGAGAATAAGTGCTTAATTGGAGTCGGACCTAATTTTGAAAATTAATTAATTAATAATGAATTAGGCGGGAATACCTATTAAATGTATGGCTAAACAAATCGAGAAAAATCAATCTCTGTATGTACATTTCGGCGGGAATACCTATTAATGATGAGGCCTAATAGGCCGAAATGTACATACAGAGATTGATTTTTCTCGATTTGTTTAGCCATACATTTAATAGGTATTCCCGCCTAATTCATTATTAATTAATTAATTTTCAAAATTAGGTCCGACTCCAATTAAGCACTTATTCTCCCAAATATATATATATATATATATATATATATGTATGTATGTATGTATGTATATGAAAGTAAGTAAACAAACGATGTGTTTATTTTTTATATGGCCTTTTTAACCGACAATTTTGGGAGGATATGTGCTGGTTACCTACCCTAGGCTGAAGGGCCCAGTCTGCCCTACTATTTAACCCATAGCTGGAGGGAGAATATATGGATTCATACCTTTCCCAATGGTATCAGCGCCATGTGAAATGCCAACAGCTTTGTCTAGGAATAAACTCGAATCGACGAGTCCATTTTCCCCGACTCTAACCACTAGCCCACGCGCCTCCATATATATATATATATATATATATATATATATATATATATATATATATATATATATATATATATATATATATATATATATATATATATATATATATATATATATATATATATATATATATATATATATATATATATATATATATATATATATATATATATATATATATATATATATATATATATATATATATATATATATATATATATATATATATATATATATATATATATATATATATATATATATATATATATATATATATATATATATATATATATATATATATATATATATATATATATATATATATATATATATATATATATATATATATATGGAGGTGCGTGGGCTAGTGAATGGAGGTGCGTGGGCTAGTGGTTAGAGTCGTGTAAATTGGACTCGTCGGTTCGAGTTCAGTTCCTAGACGAAGCTGTTGGCATTTCACATAGCGCTAATACCCTTGGGAAAGGTATGAATCCATATATTCTCCCTCTAGCTATGGGTTAAATAGTAGGGCAGACTAGGCTTTTTAACCTTGGGTAGGTAACCAGTCTAGGAGAGGGATAACTCTGAATTCAAAATTCCTGAGGTCAGTCGTTGATTGGGTTCGTGGCATTCCTTGATGCACCATTTCTTTCCTATCGACTGTGCCAAAAAGTGTGGAATGGTCCTACACAAGCCTTCACCACTATAAACAAATCACTGTGTTGGTTGTTCTCTGATGAACACCTATGCGTCGAAAATCGACGAGATAGTCCATTTATATGTATATATATATATATATATATATATATATATATATATATATATATATATGTGGGTATATATTTGTGTTAAGTTTCTGAGTTATGTAATCCTACGTAGTGTCAAAGGTCCAGTGATATAATCCTATGTTCCGTCGTCCAAGAAGGTACAAATAGTTATGAGTAGGTATGACCAGAACAGCCGGTATAAATATCAATATCAGCAGCAGAGTACTGCCAATGATTGGCCAAGAATATGGTAACATGATTATCGCCGAGTCTATAACTAAGGGTGGGCATCTGACACACACCTTATATATAAAAAATCTCAACAATTTGGCCAGCATATTTCTTTAACTCTTAACATCCTGTTGAGATTTTTCTAAGTCCAGAGCATTCCTATAAGGATGTATAAAAAATGGCTAAAAATGACCTTTGCATCTAAAGTTACCTATTATTTCCCTTAAATCAAAGATTTCTAAATATGTTTAGTATTAAATTTAAACAAAGGCTATTGTTTAGGGCTGATTAGTTAAAACGAATGTGACTTCCACCCGGGTGGACTGATGTGGTATAGGACTTTAAGAGTTAATGTACACGGTATTGAACAAGATGAACTCGTGTCTGACGAGTTTCTTTTCGATCTTTTTAAGTTTTTGGGCTAATTTCTTAATATCAGTGTGGAATCTGTTGAGTAGTATACCAAAATTTTCATCGATAGTACTTTCGACACTCCGAAGTGCCATCATCAAGTGTGAATGTATTTGACTGTATTCCTGGTTCTATTTAAACATGGAATGGCGTTAAACGATCAAATAATATTTGGGTAAGTAGGAGACATAATCATAGAAATTATATGAAAGGGTATGAGGATTAGAAGGAGGAGAATTGTCGGTAAGTAAACGTGTCGTTGCTGTTAGTAAGCAAATAGCTAAGTAGTAATAAGTTACCTGGCTCGACTCCAGTTTACAGATTAGGTAAAGGTTTCATTACCTTGTAAAGTTTGTCTTAATATGACCAATGCCTTATTAGTCACATAGCTGTCTTCTAGCAGTCATTAAAATCAAACTTATATAACTGTTATTTATCTTCTCTGTCCGATATATGAACATCTTTATATACTATTTCTCTGAATGTTTGAGATGAGGCTTGAAGATTCGTATTATCTGCGTTATTTGGACTATTGTCCCCATCTTCATTGTTATTTGTACAACGTTTCGGCCGATATGCCCTCCGGCCTTCTTCAGGTATTTTTGTCGGACTCGGGAACCTTCTCGGGCTCGGGAACTTTCTCGGACTTGGGAACTTTCTTGTTTTTAGAAAAAACAAAACAAAAAAAAAACACACACACAATATGAGTCTAGGTAAAAAAATCATACACAAGTAAATAGGTAGATATTCTAGCCAAATCAAGACATTAGGTTTATAAGTTCCCAAAATTCACACTCAATTGTCCAATTAGACACATGGCCTAGTGGATAAGGTAATTAGGTTAAGACAGTTTTAAGTAACAGTTATCTGTGGATCCCGAGTTCAATCCTGAGTAGAGACAGTTAGAAAAATAATTAACACAACTCCTACCCCAGCATTGGTTAGCGGAATGAGAACACGATACTCCCGTGGACTAAATAAAGGGTTAGGTTCAAAGTTCCGCGATAGCTCCCGATTACGAGAAGAAAGTTCCCGAGTTCGAAAAGAAAGTTCCCGAGTCCGAGAAAGTTCCCGAGTTCAACAAGAAATACCTGAAGAAGGCCGGAGGGTATATCGGCCGAAATGTTGTACAAATAACAATGAAGATGGGAACAATAGTCCGAATAACGCAGATAATACTAATCTTTATATACATGCACACAGTAGGTATTTTTTAATGTGGACGAAGCATTGTCATTTACTAATTTTCTATTTTAGTTTCTTTCATTTTAATTTCAGTTTCATTTTGTCAAACACTCATTTTAGTAAGAACCGAGTTCAAATCCTGGACGAAACCACAGTTCACATAACGCTAATATCTGTAGAGAGGTATGAATCCAACTATTTTCCTTCCAGCTATGGGTAAATAGTAGTGCAGACTGGGTTCTTTAAACTTGTTTCGGCAACCAGTCCAGGAGAAGGAAAGTTATGAATTCAAATGTCTTAAAATCTCCGCTTGGGGCGGTCACTACTAGAATAGGTTCTTAGTGATCTATTTCAATTCTTTTTTTAAATAAAAAAAAAAAAGAATATAAGCAATGTACGGTCAGAAATAAAGGAGAAATAGGTTTGAGTCACAATAGTGGCTGTCAAGTCTATTTAATGCTGATTTTCAAGGCTGATCAGCTACATTAAGAAAAACATTGATCCTAATATTTTTTCGTCGGTTGGCCTTGTGTCAGATTTGGCTAGGCTATTAATAACGAAAATTAATTAGTATCGTATATTGTTACTTATTTCCAGTGAAATATAATAACATTTGAATGTCAAAGTATCAAATTAACGAGCGGATAAGGTGGCAGTTCTAAATGAAATTCCATTCGAGATTCTCTTCGTCAGAAATGTCAAATATGCTGATGGGATCAAATATTTGAACTTGTGATATCATAGGAATCATACTTCATATAAAAAAAAAGGTCTTGTGGACAGGTTCTTGATAGAAAACAGTGAACAAACCACAAGTTTCCGGGTTCGATACCGGACCAACTCACCAACTTAGCACATGAGTAACTTGTATCTGTTTGGTAAAATGCGAAGGGATAGATTCTCGCTAGCCGGCTTATACCGACAATAGACCATTTCCGCCCACATAGCTTATATATATATATATATATATATATATATATATATATATATGTATGTGTGTGTGTGTGTGTGTGTGTGTGTGTGTATATATATATATATATATGGCGAATCTGTTCTCAGTGTGTACATATCATACTAGTATATATCTTATGTATATATATTTGTCTATAATATATATTATTTGGGGATTTAGTGTGAAGCATTGGGTGTGAAATATATATAAGAAAATCAGTTTGTGGGATATTAAGTTTCGTTTTATTCCATTTAATATTTCGAAGACATGACTCTCCTTCGTCAGATATATATATATTATATATATATATATATATATATATATATATATAATAATAATAAAATTCGAAGGCAATACAATGCGTAAAAAATAAAGACAAAAAGATGTTTATATGTCTAATCGATTTCAAAGCGAAGCTTTATCGTCAGAGACGGATTTCTGAAATCCGTCTCTGACGATAAAGCTTCGCTTTGAAATCGATTAGACATATAAACATCTTTTTGTCTTTATTTTTTACGCATTGTATTGCCTTCGAATTTTATTATTTTATAACATACTTAACAATGCTTCAAGCAAATTACCAATTACTTTTATATATATATATATATATATATATATATATATATATATATATATATATATATATATAATGTGTATTTAGACAGTAGATTTTCTTTTAGGCATATTATTTAATAAGTAACAGTGATTTGGTGATGTATTGGTTGTTTTTTGTTGGTGAGTGACTGTGGTCGAAACCAGTTTAAAAATTGCAAGTATTTATTGGTGTACTTCGATTACAGGCTCTTTCGATCATATTTGGTCCTTGTAGATGGTGTAGGTACTTATTTGTTCTGTGCTCAGTGATTTTTTTAGTGGACTTTGGTTCATTAGCGTAGGTTGAGTTTGGAGCCGTGCTGAAAATTGCAAATTAACATAAAAAGTCATTACACAAAATATTTTTCTTCAAAACTTTGTCCTCATTTGAGGAAATGAATGTTAAAGACATAAATAATCGTAAATTTCATTATTCGGTGTTAACCATAAAAATTAATCTCGTGTCTTGAAAAAAAAAAGAAAGAAAATACGTTTAATTTATTTTTGGATTGCAATAATCAAAATGTTCTTAATAAATCGAATAAAAGATTTTTTTTAATTAAACAGGAGAATATCTTATTTAAAATACAAATAATTACAAATGCGCCCTTTTTTTTCTCTGGATATTTTATCATATAGAAATTATCCCCCTTTAACTTTTTGAATTTTTACATTAAAATAAACTTAATTATTAAAGAAAGGGCTTAATAATCAGTTTTTATTTTTCATTCGCAACGTTGTAGTGTTCACATGTTAATTTACCAACTTGGATTCATTCTCTCTGGTTGTTATGATATTTTTCTAATTTTATCATATCTTATTATAATAGAGATTGTCTGTAACCGAAACTATATCACTACTCAAGACATAATTCCTTTAGTTATTTACGTCACATTCTCTATGATTATATTTTTATTTAAACCACAGTTATTGATAAAATTATTTTACATTACTAATACTGTTGACCATATCTACATGTATTTGCCTCTCATCCCACTTAAGAGGGCGTGACACAAGGACATTTTTATGTGGGCTCACCCACAAGCCGAAGCTAATGGGTGGTAGGTGGAAAAATTGCGTCGATACCGTCGGCATTTCCCCTCAAGAGGGGCGCCTCAGGCGGTGGGCAATAAACCCAGCGCTGTCCCTTTAAATCAAGGGGATGGGTATTGCCTGGGGGATATTCCCCTGGGATCGACGCTATTAACTTGTAAAGATCCAGGGCCGAAGCCACTGGACCCCTGGCGTTGGCCAGAGTTACATATTAAGAACATGCAATTGTATTTATATATACAACAAAATAGTGATATACAGTGTGAACGGAACGCTAATTTGCATATTGATATAAACAAATGATTTTAATAAACATGTGCTTAGTTTTATTGATATTTTGGGAATAAATCTTAATAGAAATCAATTAACAAAAAGAAATAGTTGTAATCTTATTCTTTATTTCCTATTTTAACTAAAAAGTTAAATTTGGAAAATTTAACATGGAAAGACGGAAGTGATGGAAAGGTAAGTTTCAGTTCGATTTTTCGATTATACCCCCATCTGAGTCAAATCTTTTCATCTGCATTCTTATTTAGTTTCATTAGCCTTTCTAATATAATAATTTTATGTAAATTCTATGATATTTTATTACATTACTACTTAAATACTTGCATATATATATATACCAGAATGTGTCTGTCTGTCTGTCTGTGTGTATTGAATATATATTTCTGTGTATTATTTTCCCTACTTGGTGAAAAAGTGTTCATTATTTTTTATTTCCTCTTTTTTTTTTTCGTTTTAGGTCGGGAATCTTCGGGATTAAATGAATTCCTCTTCGTAGCTCGATACCTTACTGAGACTGAGAGGTTCTTGATACATATAGGGAAGAAGAACCGAACTCTCACAACGATTACCAAATGTGCTTAAGTGCTTTCATATGGACACTCTTTTACAATGAGTGGGAAAGGAAAACATAGGGGGGTGAGAAGAGAGAGAGGAGAGAGAGAGAGAGAGAGAGAGAGAGAGAGAGATTACGTAAAAACAGTTTGAAGAGAATCAACATATATCTTTTAAGGCATAATCTTTAAAGATCCTGCACCGCTGTCAATATACGCTGGTCGGGTGGACACTTCATATGAAATGATATAGAAATAAAAATGTGTTGCTTCCAAAAACTTATGTCTGTGGATTGAGTTATGTTTTTACATTCTTTGTTTTATTTTAAAAAAAACGCGTGAAACTAATAGCAAAGGAATAAAGAAATACGATATAAGAATTATTTTAGTTTTTATACTGCTCTGCTTGTTGGAATCTGAGCAATTTATTATATGCAACGTTCTGAAACGAATATTTTTATATTGTTGTTATTGGGGAGTTTGTGTCTGTTTTTGCAGAATATTGTTTCTTTTCCTCCGTTGTTTATATATATATATATATATATATATATATATATATATATATATGTGTGTGTGTGTGTGTGTGTGTGTAAATATATAAGTGTATGTGTTTGAGTGTGTGTGTGTGTGTAAATATATAAGTGTATGTGTTTGTGAGTGTGTGCTGCGAGAGAAAAAAAGAGAGAGAGAGAGGGAGAGAGAGAGGGACAGAGAGGGAGAGAGAGAGAGAGTGAGAGATTAGGAATACAATAAGAGAATGGAGCAGACAAGCCAAAATCTGATCGTGTTATCTTTTTTAAGATTAATATCTTTTTCTCGATCTCAATCCAAGTAATGTACAATAATTTAATTTCTGTCTTTCCTTCAAGTCTGAGATTCGGTAAAATGATTGTTATCAATTCTCTCTCTCTCTCTCTCTCTCTCTCTCTCTCTCTCTCTCTCTCTCTCTCTATCTCTAACACACACACACACACATACACATACACACACACCACTGAATACGTGTACTGTTTTGGCAATCTCTAATTCTATAAAGTACACTACAAGTTCTTTGCAATAAGTTTACCTGGCCACTTTACTTAGGCGTCCCATTATGGTGTAATAGTTACCAAACTTGTTTCGTAGATCCATTACTACTGAATAGCAAGTTTGATCCACGCCGGATGATCCATATATGAAATCTTGTGTCAATCTTCTACCCATGGCGCATTGGTTGGGATAATACCTACTTTTACCTGCCTCACAGACTGTAAATGAGTTAAAATAATTTGCATGGTACCAGGGGACCGTACCCAACGCCAGGGTAAGAGTCGGGTTTATTACCCGGTGGTAAAGAGATAACACTTAAAGGTTTACCGACGGGACAACACGTTTTTCTTTTTTACATTGGCCATTGCATGAGCTTGTATGGGGCTCCTCAGGTTAAAAGGGTCTTATTTTAATCCGATCTGGTGGGAGACCAAGAAAATATTCATCTGCACCCTTTTCATTATAACCTACTTGAATTTTTACCTGTACCCTTTTCATTAAAACCTACATGGATTTTTACCTGCACCCTTTTCATTAAAACCTACATGGGTTTTTTCCTGCACCCTTTTCATTAAAACCTACATGGGTTTTTACCTGTACCCTTTTCATGAAAACGTACATGGATTTTTAGCCGCACCATTTGCATAAAAACCTACATGGATTTTTACCTGCACTTACCTGCACCCTTTTCATTAAAACCTACATGGATTTTTACCTGCACCCTTTTCATTAAAACTACATGGATTTTTACCTGCACGCTTTTCATTAAAACCTACATGGGTTTTTACCTGCACCCTTTTCATTAAAACCTACATGGATTTTTACCTGCACCCTTTTCATTAAAACCTACATGGATTTTTACCTGCAGACTTCTCATTAAAACCTACATGGATTTTTACTTGAACCCTTTTCATTAAAACCTACATGGATGTTTAACTGCACCCTTTTCATTAAAACCTACATGGATTTTTACCTACACCCTTTTCATTAAAACCTTCATGGGTTTTTACCTGCACACTTCTCATTAAAACCTACATGGGTTTTTATACATGTAGCTTTTTAGTTATATTCTCTATTTGCATTGCCTTGTTGTTGGCTACAAAATGAATTATCATGGTTATGGTGTAGGAAACATTAAACTTTATAATCTTGGTTGGGCCGAATAAGTCTGAGATTGACAGTTGATCTCGGACAGAACCGTCGATTTTTTACGTCATGGTGGTGCAAAGATATTGATAAACGTTTCTTTCTTCTTTTTTTTTTAAATATTCCTACGTTAGGAGGCGCGAAGTATAATGGTTATCGTCGTAGGAAATGAACTAGGTGACACAAGTTCAAATCTTGGACGAGGCTGTTTGCCTTTCACGTATGACATGAGTAAGGTATGCATACAACTATTCTCCCTCCAGCTAACAAACCCATATCATGGTAACCCTTGGGGTTCAGATTATAACTTTTGGGGGAGTTTTAATGCAACTGCCTTTGATTGAGTAATCTCTCTCACATAAATGGATTTCCAATCCGGAAGAGAATGACCCCCGACCTTCGGATTGCGAAATCAGAAATTTCTGACCTTAGGTCACGCGTCTGTGAAAACTATGACATCAGTGTCCAAATATTTCATAGTATTGTAGGCTTCGGTTGGAGATATAAGTGATAGTCAGGTAGTTACTAAGAAACTAGGCAACCATCCTCTAATTCTGCTAATATCTTAGTTTTTACCAGGGGTAGTAATCTTATGCATTTTCTCGTTAAAGTGCAAAACACATTTTTCGAGTATTATCGCATAAATGCGTCCGGGCCTCCTGCCATTAATAAACGCTAAGCGGTGTCTGCAGAAAAACTAACCCGCCTTACTATTGAACTCCCAAGCCGATTTTCAGAAAAGTTAGTGCGATATGAAAGCGATATTTTAACAAAAAAAAAACCTCTGGGTGGTGGCTTACTTTTAAATTCTTCAAACCAGGAAAAAAAGTTATTTGTCGATCAAAACGCCTTCAAATCACATAAAATATTTTAAAGAGTGGGAGGGTTAAAATATTTACATTTAGTTGTCGAGAAGAGACTTGAGATGGGTGGGAAATATCGCTATTATATCGCATCAATTTTTCGTGAAAAAGGCCTTCGAACTACTAGGTAGTTCAATCGTAGTGCGGGTTATTTTTTCAGCAGGCACCACTTAGCATTTTTTAGGACAGGAACCCTGGACGCATTTATGCGATATGCACCCATTTTAATACGTTAACTAAACAGGAGATGTTAGCATTAACGAAGGTTCAAAGATTAGCGTCGGTACATAAGCCAATGATACTTAGCTTCTTCAAGAAATCTTCTTCAAGAAATCATTGTATTAATCAATCTACCGTTTCAACTTACTTTTTCCAATAATTCTTCTGTTTTTCTATTGTTCTTATTTAATCGATTACGTCTCGATATATGCATACAACACCATCCAATTTTTCTGATGAAATTCGCAAACAACAAAGGCATTTCCATTTACTTCTTTTCTAATTCCTCATCTTTCTTCGTAGTTTACACGCCATCCAACCACCACCTTATTCCCCATTTGGAATTTTTGATTAACAAAAATGAAAAAGAAAAAAAAAAGAAAAAGAAAAAGAAAGAAAGGAAAAAAAAAATGAAAAAATATCCAGTTACCGCCAAAAAACAAACTGACCGCCATCTTGATTATTTGCACGTTCGTCTGGTTCGTCTGATTCTCACATCTCACACATTTTTCTAAATGATGATAAAAATATATTTTATTCCATGATTTTAAGGGAGTGGCTTTACTGATAGAAAAGTGCAGTGCACTCATTTCCCAGGTGAAATGCGTTCGGAATAAAATTGTTTTGGTCTTCGCCCAGTTGAGTCCTTGAATTATTAAAGGCAATTCTATATTACATTCAGTCTTAATATAACGTATTTTCCATCCTGTTTTGCCATACTTAAAGAACGTGTACCTACTAAATTACCGAAGTAGCGATTAGACTAATAAGTACTGAGTCATCCTAACGGTTGAGGCTGTAGAATACACAGACTGCACCTGTGCAGAGGGGTAAGATCCCCCGATTAGACCACCTGTTAGCTGTGGGTGATAACTTGTATTGCTTTAGGGTAGAATCCTGGTGGCTTAGGTCTATGATATGCAGCACTCTACTTTGGCGCCTACTTGGGCTAGACGGATTGTCGGAGAGGCCCTATCCGATCAATCGGCTGGTCACGTCCTAGCACCAATATGCTTGCTCCGACCATATTATCCTTATGGCACGCCAACCCTTTTATCATCTATATATTAGAAGGCGGTGGTTTGGGGTCTTAGTGTCCTGGGTATGACGTTAAATTGCATCTAGTGATAAGGTCCAAATCCTGGATCTTTGGGGATTGTGGAGTACCACTTCATTGCCATTACAACTAAATACACTCCAACTCGAAGGGATAGTACCTGTTAGGGACTCATCTATGAGTTAAATAGAAAAGATGATTAAAAAAATGTGTGTTTTATAAAATTGAGTTTGAATACCACCAAGAATGAATAAAACATAACGTCTTCGGCATGAAATAACCCAACAACGGTTGACATGCCGTAAAATCCAAACAACCAACTATTATCAAGAACATCATTTATTCACTGTGAAAATTTAATTGAAGAAATAAAGAAATACCAAAATATACAAAGAAGCTTATACTTAACTGAATAAAAGTAAATGTTCAAATATGTAAGTAGTATTGAGGCAGTTGTAAAAAGAAGGAAGTTTTAAAACTAACACGTGTAGGCATGTGTTCTCGTGTACCGTACGACACGAGGTTGTTCAAGAATCCCCCCTGTTACATAGAAGATACTGGTATGGGTTACCTTGTCGAGGCTAAAGGTCAGAGAGAATTTTGACTTTGGTGATTCTATATGTATAAGCAAGCAACGACACCTAGCGACTAAATTACCATCTATATGAATAAGGAGTCTGAATGATGTTTTCAAAATGAGTTTAAAAAATTGAATACCCAAAAAGAATGAATAAAACAAATACGTATTCGTCATGAAATAATCTAAGCGTTGACATACTGAAAAATTCAACCAGCCACCCAACTTAGTTGGGTGACTGCCTAATGTTTATATACCCCTTTACTTGGGTGGATATAATCGGAGAGAGAGAGAGACAGAGACAGAGACAGAGACAGAGAGAGACAGAGATAGATAATAGATGATATGATGATCTTACTTGATATTTTTCTGTTTCTACTTGTTGACTCGCTGTTTACTGCTTCTACTGGTTCTAACTTGTCCGCTATCTTCTCTTGTTGTTAAGGGTTGGTTTTCGTTGTTGATTCTTCTTCGTGCTGGGCTGGTAATTGTTATTAATATTCAATTAACAAACAAGACTTGATTGTTTTCTTGATCAAGATTTATTTCGCAACCCTGTACATTTGATTCCACCGCGGGGGGGGGGGCGGGAGAAGTGACACCAGAGTCACGACCTACACGTCGGTTTACTCTTAAATCTCTGCCGAATATAAACTAAACTCACGCGTCCAATCGGGCACTTTCAAGAGATCAAGCAGAAGGTTAGTAGACGTCAACAACTGTCGGGTAACTTTCCATGGACGCTGTAATTCTAAATCTAACGGACTCTAATTCAACATTCTAACTACAGTACCTGTAGTTAGAATGTTGAATTGGACCACCTGTTTGCTGTGGGTGATAACTCGTATTGCTTTGGGGAGAATCTTGGTCTATGATATGCAACACTCTACTTTGGCGCCTACTTGAGCTAGACGGATTGTCGGAGAGGCCCTATCCGATCAATCGGCTGGTCAAGTCCTAGCACCAATATGCTTGCTCCGACCATATTAATCTTATGGCACGCCAACCCTTTTTATCATCTATATATTAGAAGGCGTTGGTTTGGGGTCTTAGTGTCCTGGGTATGACGTTAAATTGCATCTAGTGATAAGGTCCAAATCCTGGATCTTTGGGGATTGTGGAGTACCACTTCATTGCCATTACAACTAAATACACTCCAACTCGAAGGGATAGTACCTGTTAGGGACTCATCTATGAGTTAAATAGAAAAGATGATTAAAAAAATGTGTGTTTTATAAAATTGAGTTTGAATACCACCAAGAATGAATAAAACATAACGTCTTCGGCATGAAATAACTCAACAACGGTTGACATGCCGTAAAATCCAAACAACCAACTATTATCAAGAACTTTATTTATTCACTGTGAAAATTTAATTTTTGGGTCATAATTTATTAACTGCTTGTAAATTATGTAACTGATAACATGTCAGCAGCCAGCCGAACTTAGAACATCTAAGAAGATTATGTACTGTAAGCAATCCGAGGTCTCCTTGTCTAAATAAGCAAAGCTTGATAAACTATAAGACATCCTGAAGGTAATATTTCCCGATAATTTACTGAAGTCAAGCAGCAATGACCTAGCTCAGAATTTAGATGAGTGACCATCTACGAAAATTATGTACTGTCATCAAAATGAGCTGGTTTATCCTTAGTATCTACTTTCGATGTGAATTTTCTAAGGCTTTGCTTAATCTGTTACACATGCCTCCGGTTGCTTTTAAAGAGAATGCTCACTGTTACCCATTGTTTTTATGGTCGGAGAGGATTCTATGCTTTTTGCATTACTCACAGGCTTCAAGTTGATTACTGTACCTGATCTTAGATGGTCACCCATTTGTGTTTTGATCAGGATCATTGCTGCTTAACTTCAGTCATTTAGCAGGCAATTAAGCTTTTAACATTATTTAAAATTTTCTAAGCTTTTCTGCTATTAGTTTATGTAAACTAACCGGATCTCAAAGTTGTTTTATGTGGTCTCATTGTTTAATGGCATCTCAACCTTCGTGGGTTATTCAAGGCCGACGCTGTCCTTGTAGAAGAAGAGAAATGATACTATTTAACCCATAACTGGAGGTGATAGGGTTCATGCCTTTCTCAAGTTTATCAATTCGAAAGTGAACGTAATAGCGAGAGTGGAGTTTGAACTCGCTTACTGAGATGACGCAGTCTGGTGCGTTAGGTATGGACCGCTGTAGTAACAATGTCTGTTTTACATAGAGATGGAAAGACACAATTATCTTTTGATAATTCATATATCTTTTATTCATGGTCTTCAGAAAAATTTTAGGTTATGGGTTTACAAATCTGTTGTTTAGGAGAGAAAAAAGCTATTCCAATCGGTTAATACTAACCCGGACTAGAACCCTCTCTCCGAGTTTGTTCTCTAGATGTCTGTGTTGTAATGGAATATTTCACACACTCTCTCTCTCTCTCTCTCTCTCTCTCTCTCTCTCTCTTCTCTCTTCCTCTCTCTCTCTCTCTCTCTCTCTCACCCATGTGGTCTGACTATATATATAGTGAGCGCGGTATTATGCTGGGTTGGCTTCGAGGATTAGTAGCATACCTCACTATTCCTTGTCTGTCTTATTGTATCTCTTTGGAATAAAACTCTAATCAGTGTGTGTGTGGGGGGGTGGTCACAGTCAAGTCTGACGCAAGGTTCCAGTCGATAGTCCCAACTGTTTCACGCTCCAAAATCCAATATCCAAAATTATTTCTTTGTCCCGCTCGTCAACAAAATACTGCTGCAGTCGTTCTCCCTGGTCTGTGAGAATAAGCCCTTTAAATACACCTCAATTTTACCACATTCGGGCTCCTCACTCATAATTATCCGTGCAGCACGTGCGACACTCGTCAGCACGGCGCGACCACCTACATCCGGGCCACTATACTATTTCTTATTTCACTGATCATCCACAGCATTCACATTCTGAAGGAAGCGGGTTTGACTCTAGGTCAGTCCTACACGCCAGGCAAAGCCTAGCCCGCTTTCTTCGAGAATATGGCAAGTCTTCACGCCCGCCACTCTCTCTGTCATACCGTGTTGCGCGAGGTAGGTCTCCTCTCTCACTACAAAAACCCTCTATCTTACATCTACGAACGTGTTGACTGGTTCTTCCACCCGACTACAACCATGTCTGATTGTATCCCTTTTAAGAACACAACAGTCTGTCTGTCTGTCTGTCTGTCTGTCTGTCTCTGTCTCTCTACCTCTCTCTGGGTGAACAAGAGGTTCACTTGTTATGTCTGTCTCTGTCTCTTCTTCGTTGTCCCTGTCGGTGTCGGTGTTACCCAGTTAGCCTCTCGCCACAATTTGTATTTCCTTATTAGATGTGTGACTTATTTACTTACCTTCTAAAGGTCACCCACAGGTCACCACATTCGTTTTCATGTAACAACAGAGCTAACATAACAAACATACTCAGTTGTAGTTAATAGAAGATTCCTGAAGATATTTAATAAATGATCGACTGTCTAGATAAACAAATAATTACTAGTCATTAGTTTTTATTTTGCAGATAAATGGATTTCTACCGCAACGAATTGATAAGATAAAATATGCTTATAAAATTAATTGAATAATATTGATCGAGAGAAATTCATTTTGCTTTCTTTACTCACTGGATTTTCACATCAATCATTTTAGTTTGGTTTTGATTCAGTTGATTGGTTGTTTGCTTTTATGGCATGGAAATCCTTGTGAGGTTATTTAACGTCATTGCCGGTTTTTCTATTACAGGTAATTTTGTGATTTAAAGTAGATAATAAAGAGAAACTGAATCACTAATAATTGTTGCACAAAATAACGCCATAAGGACAAACTATATCAAAGCGAAAGTTGATAAGACCCAACAAAGACCAAGTATTGATTAAATCGAAAAAGGGAACTTGTTAACTGCTAGATCGTTTAGTCCCCACAGATCACAGGCTGATAGTGAAAGGAAACGAAAAGATTAACAAATACCGGTACCTTGACAGAGAATCGAAAAAAATGTGGAAATATGAGAGTAACAGAGATACCAATTGTGGTTGGTGCCATGAATTTAAAAAATAGAATAGAGGAGGTGAAAATCAATGAAGCGATCCAGACCATCCAAACAACAGAATTAAGATCATCTAGAATAGTCAGGAGATAACCGAAGACGTTTAAATGCTTGTTGTCACTCAGACTTCAGTGAATGACCATTAGCTTTCATTTGTGAGAAAAATTTGCAAGGGGGGGCAATAATAATAATAATTATTATTATTATTATACCATCCAGAACACTGCACTGCTGCAATCTGCCAGAATACTCAGAAGAGTCCTGGAGATCTGAGGAGACTCGTTGTCACTCAGATTCCAGTGAAATACCACCAGCTAACGCTGGTGCGTAAAGCTCTATATGATAATAATAATAATAATAATAATAATAATAATAATAATAATAATAATAATAATAATAATAATAATAAAGTACATCAAAGCCAAAATTGAGGACAAACTACATCAAAGCAAAAATTGATAAGACCCAACAAAATAGTAAATGTAGACTTTGCGGGAATAGAGATGAGAATGTTAACCATATACTCTGCGAATGTAGCAAACTAGCACAACGAGAATACAAAACTAGACACGACTGGGTTGGGAAGGTGATCCACTGGGAATTATGCAAAAAATTAAATTTTGACCATACAACAAAATGGTATATGCATAAACCAGAATCTGTTCTTGAGAACGAAACGCATAAAATTCTCTGGGACTTTGAAATAAAAACGGATCCCCTTATCCCAGCAAGAAGACCAGACCTAGTGTTGATAAACAAAAAAGAAAGAACTTGTCAACTGGTGTTTTTTGCAGTGCCAGCAGATCACAGGATGAAGCCGAAGGAAAATTTTAAAAATGGACAAATATTTGTACCTTGCCAGAGAACTGAAAAAATTATGGAATATGAAAGTGAAAGTAATACCAATTGTAGTTGGTGCACTTGGAACAGTCCCAAAAGGATTGGAAAAAGGGTCTGGAATGTTTCGAAATCAGAGGAAGGATTGAAACCATTCAGAACAGTGCACTGTTGCAATCTGCTAGAATACCCAGAAGAGTGCTGGATACCTGAGAAGACTCTCACTCAGACTCCAGTGAAAGACCATCAGCTAGTGCTGATGTGAAAACTCAAAAAGAGCAAATAATAATATTAATAATGATAGGAAGAAAAACAACTATAATGATACTTCAAACGACAGGGTTTTGCCCCTTTTGCAAAAGATGCAGTTAATGTATTTTATAGGAAGCCATTTAACTAAGTGCAAATTATCTGTATTTAGAATAGTTACTTTAAACTATATCTATTTACAAATAATTATTATCATTAGTTAATTGAAACAAAATCAATCTTTGCGAAAATGAAAGACTTCAGTATTAAATAAGAGAAGGGTTGGAAAGTCGTAAATCAACCAAACTATCAAACAACCAGCCAATCGTATCAACTAACGAACTTACTTCTGTCAATTGTTTTACAATGCTTTTTCCCGCTGTTCCAGGATGCCCCTAATGATAGATAAATTTGTCACTTTATACAATGAATATTAATTTCAGTTCTTTGGTAAAGTTCAGATATATAACCTAATTTCATATCTATTAATTATTATTAATAGATATGAAAACCAACTGTACTCCACTTAACAATTGACCTTGTGTCACATCCTGCTTCCGGGTTTTGTCTGTAACAGAAATTACGTCACTGCTTACGCCACATTACCCGAAATCGTCATAACATAGAATAAATACACTCAACATTTGAGCATGCAACATTAGACAGTTCTCATTGTTTTTTAAAACAAGTTTTAATAGATAAATCCCCAGTATCATATATTTATATATAGTTTGTTTTATTTTAATAGATATTTAAAGTTAATAGAACTTAGTTTCGATTTCAAATTGTTGTTTTTTTTTAATGAATTTGATAATTTCATGGTTTATGGTTCAAACTCCCCGACATTTAATTTTTACTTCCACCTCCTCAAGCAATATCTTTCAAAAATTTATTTTTACTTCGTCCGGAGGGCATTTTTTTATTTTGCTAGTTTTATTAATTTTTTTTTTTTCATTTGTTACTTTTTGCCGGGTTTGTGTACAAAGAGGGAATGACCAAAAGTGGAGGACTTCCAAAAAATCAATAAAAAGGTGCGCTTAACGTAACAGTTATCATCGTAAGAAATAGAATCAGTGAGCCGAGTTCAAATTCTGGACGAGATTGCTTGCTTTTAACTTCGCGCTAATGCCCCTTGGAAAAACAGGTATCTATATATTCTTTCTCCGGCTATGGGTAAATAGTAGGACAGGTTGAGTTATTTAGCATTGGAAGGCAACCTGACTAAGAGAAAGGAAACTCTGAATTAAAACCAACTGTACTCCACTTAACAATTGACCTTGTGTCACATCCTGCTCGTGGTGGAGGGTTTGAGTAAATACCAACATATTGTAGGAATTACATTCCTTACTATACAAGATTACCTCCCGTGTTTCCCTCGTTAGGAGCTAGGTGTCGTTGCTTGCTTATACATACAGAATCGCCAAAGTCAAAATTCTCTCTGACCATTTAGCCTCGACAAGGTAACCCGTACCAGTATCTTCTGTCCATATGACAGGGGGATTTTTACCTCAACAACCTCGTGTCGCACAATACACAAGAACACATGCCTACACGTGTAAGTTTTAAAACTCCCTACTTTTTACAACTGCCTCAATACTACTTACATAATTGGACATTTACTTTTATACAGATAAGTATAAACTTCTTTGTATATTTTGGTATTTGTTTTATTTCTTCAATTAAATTTGCTCAATGAATAAATGAGGTATTATAATAATTGGTTGTTTGGATTTTACGGCATGTCAACCGTTGTTTGGTTATTTCAGGCCGAAGACGTTATGTTTTATACATTCTTGATGGTATTAATTTTTTTTTTTACAGACTCAACTTTTGAAAACACACATTTTTAAACTCATTTTTTCTATTTATCTCATAGATGGGTCTCTAACAGGTACTGCCACTCCGGGTCAGAGTGGACCTGGGATTAATGGCAATGAAGGGGTACTCCACACTCCCCAGAGATTAAGAATTAAAACTTCATCGTTAGATGCATTTGGACGTCATACCCAGGAAATAAGACCCCCAGCCACCGCCTTATAGCACATATATGAAATAAACTGTTGGAGGCTTTCCTCGACGGTAAGCAGATCGGGACAATCATATAGGTGATATGGCTTGACTTGACCAACCGATTGACCGAAGGGAGCCTCTCCGACAACCCGTTTCGCCTAAGTATGCTCAGCTCCCAGGACCCCGTCCTTAAGCATCAGGGATCGCCACCCATGACTCCATTGAGGGGATTTTACCCTTCTGCAGAGGTGCAGTCGGTGTATTCTACAGCTCCAGTGGTCTTGTTAATTCGTCAGGAAATATCTTTGTATAGTAAAATATATTTTACTAAACACAAACTAAAACAACAAAGGTGCGGGTTTGTTTAATTACAACTAAAAATGTTACCGGCGAGGTGTGGTTATCAAAACTGACAAACATACGAAGACAATCTTCTTACGTCAAAACCATCTCTTGTCTCTGTAGTAACGAGTCGAACTTACCTGACTCAAAGCATCCTAGATGTCTGGCCTGCGAAACTGTCCCTGGCAAGGAAAGGAATGTGGTCGGGGAGGAAGGAATGTGGTACGCCATTATGCCCACTCTGAGTAAGAAATGTCAAGAAATTGGAGGGGGCAGAATGGACTTTTTATAGAGGTTGCGAGGAATTATGGGTGACTACCCATAGTGCATTGCAACTTTTATTTGACTATAAAAGCGACCTATTTTGGCCTGAACGACACACTGCATATTTGTTCTTCAGTAACAGTGTTGAGAGAGCAGAAGAGGGAGTGAAAGAAGAGGAAGAAGAAGAGGAAGAAAAAGAAGAAGAAGAGAAAGAGAAAGAGAAGCTGCTGGTACACTATCAATAAAACATTTTTAGAATAATTCATCTGCTCATTGGTTAGGCTGAGAATTTTCACAGCCATCTTGTACAAGCGAGTAAACGTTATTGTGTCTTTCAGATTGTTTTGTATTGGTCTCATCAAAATTACGTTGCACTTCATATAGAATGGAAAAAAATTCAAAGATTAGGCAAAAAAGACAAGTCTGTCTGTTTCTTTGATTGCACGAAAATACAAAGAAAATATGCCGTAAGCGTCAATATTAACTTCGCAAAGAACTACCAAATTCTATTCAGAACTTCATTAAATGGCACACCCATTCACAGGTATTTTATTTGCAGTTACTTAGTACGGACTTTCAAATTGAAAACATAATGTTTGCTTTTGATAAAGCTTGTCTGAATTTATGAGATGAAAGATTTTCATTATTTCTCAATGTCCAAACACGTCGTTTTATCCTTCGTTTCTTTAGTAAACGATTTTTCTGTCTCCTGCTTTTCAACTTATTGTCTGGATTTCTGAGACGAAGAGTTTTCACTATTTGATTAACTAGTGCTGTAGTGTTTGCGGGGAAAGTTGGCGGACGCGAAGAGGCAATGAAAAGATGACGAAATGAAGACTAGATGTGGTTGTTCAATCAGGAAAATAAAAGCCAGACAAGTGGTCAAAGAAAAATACCATTCCCTTTATTGCTGAACCGGTCTTAAAAACAGAAAGACATGAAGTGGTCGAACTACTGCAGCCCACCCTCAAATTTAGGTCGGTACTTGTCGCTTACCTGGTAATTAACGGATTTACCACTTTTTAGAAATCTCTAAGTATAATGTTTATCCGTCTTTTGAACATACACTGAGAGATTTTTTATTGATCTTTTGTTGTTGAACACACTGCTGAGCACCAGAGTCACTAGTGGTAAAAAATGACCACTAGATTACATTACCCACATCTAAGCCAGAAAAGCCAGACAAGTGGTCAAAGAAAAATATCATTCCCTTTATTGCTGGACCGGTCTTAAAAACAGAAAGACATGAAGTGCCATTTACAAATCGAACTACAGCAGCCCACACTCAAATTTAGATCGTTACTTGTCGCTCACCTGGCAATTAACTGACTTAGCTTTTTTTAGAAATCTCTAATCTCTATTATGTTTATCCGTCTCCTGAACATATAGTAAATATTTTTTATTGACCTATTGTTGTTGAAGCACCAGTCACTATTGATAAGAAATGACCATTAGATAACAGTATCCACATCTACACTGTATTTAACAAATGTTTGTTTCTTTGTCTATTTGATTATCAAATGATGTTTGTGGTTCTATTTGAAACATTGTAGTCACTGACTAGGTTTAGTGTAGTTTGACACAGCGCTAGAAATATGGAGGAGCCACTGAAAACCTATCTTACCATCAATGTCTGACCGTTTCTTGAACACACAGTGAGAATCTAGCTCATTAACCATTCCACTACGTAGGAATCCCAGAACATCTTTCTTTGTCATTCATTTTTCCACATTTCAGTTTCTTTATCCTCGGGATAAATGTAATGCATTATGTATCATTTAAAAGGTTCGTTCTCTAAAGTTGAGAAAGAAATATTGTATATATATTTACCAACTCCCCCGCACGAGCAGGATGCGACACAAGGTCAATTTCTTAAGCGGAGTTCAACAGGTTTGAATTCAGAGTTTTACTTCTCCTAGATTGGTTACCTAGCCATGGTTAAAGAACCCAGTCTACCCTGCTATTTACCCATAGCTGGAGGGAGAGTAGGATTCATACCTTTCCCAAGGGTATTAGCGCTAAATTAAATGCAATTACCACGTCCAGGATTTGAACTCGTGGCGACTAGTCCATTTACCATGACTTTAACCATTACACCACGCGCTTCCTACTTCCTAAAGAAATGTTGTATAGACTGTCACTTGATCTTGAACAAATTCCTTGTTGTAAAAAAAACACTCGCATATATTTTGGATGCTACATTGTTCTTTTTTCACTGGTCTTACAAACTAGAAAAAGTAGGGCGTTTCTGTTCATTCTTTCATAAACCGTATCGCACTCCTAACAGATGACGTAGTGTCGTTTTACCTCCAAGATATACATCTATTTAACTCTGCGTTTAAAATTCAATATTTTACTTTATTGAATTTAATTTTCTTTATTCGTACGTGACTGTCCACAGCCAAAAACAAGTAAACTCATAGATTCACACGGCTGGGGATTTCAACGTTGACCCTCGGCCTGTCAGTCACTCCTACAAAAAGGGCTCGCCACATAGGGTAGAAACTGGTAGGAGAAACTATTACATGATAGATGTCTGAATCACTAAGATAATGCATCAGGGTAATCATTTTTAGCGTTGCTCGATTTATTATTACGAAGCATTGTAATTATTTAGCTAAGTATTATCCTAAACATTTTTGTGTTTATTCAAACATTGTAGGCAGTTTTGTTTGGTTTGTTCTGTTTTACGGCATATCAACCTCAGTGGGTCATTTAATGCCGATAAAGTTTTGAAATAAATCAATTCTTAATGGATAATACAATTTTTTTATAAATACCTTTTTCTATTTAACCATAGATGGGACCCTAACACGGTACTACCACTCCGGTCAGAGTGCACCAGGGAGCAATGGTGATGAATGGGGTGCTCCACATTCCCCAAACCTCCAGAACTGAACCTCACCATCAGATAGAGTTTAACGTCATTCCCCAGGACATGTAGACCCGCAGCCACCGCCTTCTAGAACCCAAAGGGGTTGGGGCTTACCATAAGGGAAATAGGGTTGGGAAAATCATATAGGTACTAGGGCTTGACGTGACCCCAGCCGATTGATCGGAGGGGCCTCTCCGACCGCCGTCTAGCCCAAGATAGGGCCAAAGTGGAGTATTGCATGTCATGACTGCTCATCCACCTGGGCTCTATCTTAAGCATCACGGTCACCACCCACGGCCAACAGGTAGCCCCATTGGCGAGTCTTACCTCTCTGCAGAGGTGCAGTTGGTGCATTCTAACGCCCCAGCCGACAGGGCGGAGGAAGTTTTGATTCAGTTTTTATCTAATACTGTCTGAATTTTGGAGATGAAGTATTTTCATTTTTGAAAATGTCAGGAATTAATAGTAAATAAGACGTTGATTTTCAAAATAGTACTGTTAGCATTTAGTACAATAATAGCAGCAAGTTTTCCATTGGTCGAAGCACCCAACAAACTCTTCTGGTAGGAATCTTCTCTGACATATTGTTGAGAAACTGATCCCGGTAATCAATTTCAAGTAATTGAGTTCTCGTCCAACGACAAAATTCCAATACTGAAATCTACAACAATAATATAGCAGGCTTCCACGAACAAAGTGCTGGCAATACCAAGTAAAGAACAACTTTTAAAAATGTCGTTTATTCAGTCGACTATACTCTTTTATTCTGTGGCTGATCTCGGGAAAATTTGCACACGCCACAGCATAATCTCGCCAATTCTCTTGGATCGAGATCATGTCTCTTAAATTATGCTTTGGGAACGGACATGTTTTTCGTTTTCTGAGTTTTGTACGCCAGCTTCGTTCCCGGAGGTAACCATACCTTCTATTCCATACTTATTTTCTTTTAATTTCCTCCATGTGATGGTTGAGATGAATTTTAAGGCGTGAAATTTTTTAAAATCTCCCACAGAGGACAGTCTGGCTGTGTATAAAGATTTTGCCATTTGCAACAATCTTTTTTTCTATAAAATATGATGGTCAAAAAGTATAGGAATTCATTGCCCGCACCTAACGACAGAAGTTTATATATATAATATATATATAATATATATATATCATATATTATATATGTGGGTGTGTGTGTGTGTGTGTTGTGTGTGGTGTTGTGTGTTGCAAAAAAATAAAAATTAAACGAAAGAAAGTATAGAATGGATAAAATAGGAATTTTAATCAATTTTACTTACACGTGTTTCGGTTAGGGAGTTTACCATGTGTACATTATTCAAACTTATTATTTTTTAAATTAACAATGAAATGAAATAATAATAATAGAAAAATGTAGAAATGTTCCGCACACAAAGAAAATTATCAAACTAGGGTAAATTTCTATGCAGAGTTTAAACAGATTTAAATTCTAAGGTTGTCCTTCTCCTAGACCCGATTGCTTACCAAGTTTAAAGATATCAGGTCTACCCTATTATTTCATACTTTTAGGGGAATAAGTGGATTCATACCTTCTCAAAGGGATTAGAGCTATGGAAATGGAAAAAGCCACGCCCTGGATTTGAACTAGGTTCACCGTGTCCATTTCCTACGACGATAACCATTACACAACAAAACACCCACCAGTGTAAATATACGCCATTTGCGCTCATTGGTAGAATATTTTGAACTGTTATTATGATAGGAGGAGGACTTATGAAATAATAAAATTTAAACCGGAAATCTGTTAAATCAAAATCCACAATTTTCCGAAAGAAAAAAGAATACTGTTCAAAGTTTACTGACCTTGAAAAAAATTGTAAAAGTTTTAAATAAAATAACTATGATTATTATTTATTCATTTAACATATCAACACTGAAAATTTTCATTAAATTCAGTTAATTCCTGATTTTGGGTTTTTTTTTTCTTCCCGCAGCGGTGACATACTATAGTGAATTTAGTCCGTTAGTTCGGTTAACCTGGGAATTCGTTAATTATATACAATAAGAAGGTATAGAAAAAAGCCTTTCAAAAAAATTTTAAAATTCCAAAGTTTTTTTATATGATATACTAAGAGCTTGTTTTTTTTATTTTTCCGTATACAATGATATATAGCTTGATTGTGTAGTTCATTCTTCATTAAACACCTTAAATCTTGTAGTTATTGACAAAGTAATTTAAGTTCTCGAGGCATATCTCCATAGTTTTATCTTTACATTATTACAGGAGAGAAATACCTGTTAGTTTTCAGGAGAACTTTATCAGAATTCATACAAAGGCATATAATTTAGAGGAATCGGAGAAAAAATTATAGATTACACACAGCATTATGGTTAGAGATGATGCACGTCTGTTTATTTGTTTATCTCTCTCT
>CM042150.1:81003470-81005970 GCA_023376005.1 Doryteuthis pealeii
AACAGAGAGAGATGTTCATAAAACCATGTAAGAATCATAGGTTAACAAATTTGCTTCTAAGATATTCATAATCCGCTGAGATAATCTTGGATTATTTCAGTGCACTGGACTAAGTCAACCAGGAAAATAAAACATAAGATTAAATTCAATGTTAAACTTATGGACAATTCAACAGAAACACAGACTTATGGTGTGCAGGTGCTATCACGGGCACAGAATTAATGTTTGCACTAAGAAACGCGGTAATGGTTACGTCGTAGGAAATGGATACAGCGAGACGAGTTCAATTCATAGATCCGGCTGTATGCATTTTCACGTAGTGCTAAATAAACATTGGCAAATATACAAAATCCATCTATTCTCCCTCCAGCTATAAATAAATAATAGGTTAAACTTGGCTCTTTAATCTTGGTTTTTAGCAACTATTCTAGGAGAAGAAAAACTCTTGATTCAAAACAAATGGACTTTCTCATTAGTCAAAATTAGTTTGAGAACTCTTCCTCCTCCAACTCTCCTTGATCTTTTAAAAATAGTTTTTTAAAAATAGTTTTAAAAATACTTTTAAAAATAGTTTTAAAAATACTTTTAAAAATAGTTTTAAAAATACTTTAAAAATACTTTAAAATACTTTAAAAAATAACTGTAAAATTAAAAGCGAATGTTTGCGATAAATATTTTTAATAAATCCAACAGTTAGAGGAGAACCGAGTTCATTGTGTCCTATAAATAACCTGTAAAAGGTGTGAATGACTGAAATTAACGTAAAGTTACAACCCGGAGAGTGCAAGGTGTGAATCAGAGTTCGGTGTTCCGTGAACTCCAATAAAAGTAGCGGGCCACAAAACGTGTCCACAAGATAAACTGAAAACTGACGAAATATCCAAAGACACGAGAAGAGCTGGTTTCTACTACAAAATATCTACCTAGCAAATTGTCCGTTACTTGGCTTCCCTGTATGGCCTCGGCCTCAGAAACAATGATGCGTCTAGATAGTATTGTTACGTGATTCCTTAGACTTGAAGAATAACATTTCCGTGTACGTAAGTTTTATCATTTTTATTCTTAAGGCTGTGTCTTTATAGAAGGAGAAAAGGGTAAATTTTCAACATTTTAAATTATCAATTCCGTGTATGGGCTTATAATTTTTTTTCAATGTTTGTCTATAGTGCAGCATACTAGAATCAGTTTGTTACTGTCTGGGAGAAAAGCAGTCCCATTACGCAATTTATTCCTCCAGAAATATGGAAACGGTATCTGTCCTCTTTGTCCTTTTCACCGGAAGCTCAAATAAGAGATTTGAGTATCAATCCTGAGAGCAATACAGGGGGTTCGAAAAGAGATGAGTCCCAATGCTGATTTCGAATATACGGCAGCTCCGAAGCCTAACCGTACTGATAATGTTACATAATTATTAGATTCCTAATACTTATGTACAGTAGTGTAGAAACCAAAATGGCTGTTATAAGTTGCAGCCCACGGCCTTGAAGGATTGAATGACAAGGCTTGACATCATCCTGATCCTTCCGGTGGATACCGTGAGAATCGATGAAGAAGACCCTCTTCCGCTTTAGATTAGAGAGAGTTTTAGTCAGATCGGCCAAAGCCACGACGGTGGTAAGTCGTGTTATGCACGGTGCCGACTCAATCTGCGCAGGTAGTCTGGTGGGGATTTCAGAATAAAATATGATCTAAGTAAATTGAAGTCTTGTGTTATTATCTAAAAACTACCAATGACACAGGGCTTCTGATAAAGAGAATTCCCCAATGGAAGACCAGACATGAAGTCCCCAAGACGAAGTCCAGACGCTAGAAGAGACACTGGAAGAAGAATAATAAAAGTAAGAAAGTAAGGAAAGAGAGTATATAACAATAGGAGAAGAATGCTCGAATGTCTTGGTGAGTACAAGGCCATGATTGATAACAATCCCATCAGGTCAATCAGGTCCATAGCCAGTGACAAATTTCAAGCAGATAGTTCATGAGAATATTTACTATTTCATATGCAGGAGAAGAAAGAGGCACTTTTTATCACAGGCCATAAAGAACAATGGGAAGGATTGCGCTGTAAAGATTTTCAACAAACTCAAGAAGCACCTCTGAATGAACAGGCTTTGTTTTTTTTCCCAGATGAGAAACAATTCTGCTATGAACAGATAGTGACTCATAGATCTTGCTGATAGTGTTTGAGGTTGTCAGAAGCGATAGTGACGTTATGCCTCCATTCATCTACGAAAAGGTCTGAGAGAAACACGGATACCTAAATCAAGTGACTAGATGAGGTAGTGCCGCCATGGATCGAGGGCGGTTGCTGGAAGACCAGTATGACAGTATGACGCTGTGCCATAATATATATATATATATATATATATATATATATATATATATATATATATATATAAGTAAAGAAATAACAAAAGACTTAGAGATTGAGCATTATAGTCTATTTCAGAAATAACTATAATGCTCAATCTCTAAGTTTTTTGTAATTTCTTTACTTATA
>CM042150.1:81010970-81018470 GCA_023376005.1 Doryteuthis pealeii
ACACGAATAGGAAAAGCGTGGTCGGCCACAAACAAATTATCAGTAATATGGAAATCCGATCTCACTTACAAGCTACAGCGACATTTCTTCCAAGCGATGGTTGTATCAGTGTTGCTGACGAGGCGCCTTGAGAATAAGCTGGACGGGAGCTGCACAAGAATGCTGCGTGCAGTCTTGAACAAATCGTGGAAGCAGCACCCCACGAGGAAACAGCTATATGGCCACCTGGCCCCCATCTCACAAGCCATTCGAGTGAGACGGACAAGGCATGCCGGGCACTGCTGGAGAAGCAAGGATAAGCTCATAAGTTACGTTCTCCTGTGGAAAGCAACACACGGACATGCTAGTGTGGGCCGCCCATCAAGGACCTACATTGACCAACTAAGCAAAGGTGCAGGTTGCTGCGCAGAGGACCTCCCTGGGAAAATGAATGATAGGAAAGGTTGGCGAGAGATTGTCATGGATATCCGTGCTAATTGCGCGACATGATGATGATGATATATATATATAAAAAAAGAATATATACATATATAAAAATAGAATACACACACACACACACACACAGACACACACACATATATATATATATATATATATATATATATATATATATATATATATATATATAGCACCATTCTACAAGATATATGGGAAAACAATTTTAAATTCAGCCACTTGGTTTGAAAATTGCATAGAATAGACACTGTCAGTTATCAAATGCCGTTTACTTCATCTACACACCTCTCTAACTATCAAGACAGTCCTTACGATGAGACAGAGAGTAATAAAAGGATTCTTCCAGTAGTGCGTAGAAGCGGGACAGAGAAGGATGTTTACGGTCGATTCACAGGGAAACATCAGTTTTTGTTGGATCACCAAAGTTAAGCAATGATGAGCCTGTCCCATACTTAATTGGGTAACTAATTAAGCAATAGCAGGTGTTGTTGTTACGATTTTAGCGGCGATCCTTTACGCTTCAAGAAAGAGCGCTTCTCCAGCGAAGATCCTTTGTGTTAAGCAGAGCGCGATCCTTAGTAAAGAATCCTTTGGTTGTTCCTTGGTGCTCCTCAGTCTTGCAGGTCCTTCGGCAATGATTGCAAATGGATGTCTCTCAGTATCAGCGATTAAATAGTTAACCAGCCTTTGTAATCGGGCTGTTGATTGGCTGAGGTAGAAAACAACCCACCTCGCTTAGTCTATAAATTTATGTGGTGTATTGTAGCACACCTTATATCACCAAAATATTCCAACAATTCTAAGCAAACTGAATGCTTTGTGTATCAAAATGACTTTATTCGGCAATAAAATACCCGAAAAAGGACGATATTCAGTAAAATAAAAACAAAACCTGTTCAATACTTAATTGTGTTATCATTTGAGCAATAGCAAGTTTATAAAAATGACATGATTCGGCATTAAATGTACAGAAAATGATTGCTATGTCGTAAAACAAAATATGTTCAATACTTAAGTGGATGACCACTTAAAAATATAGCAGGTATTAAAAGCATTATGAGTCCATTGTTTATCAAAATGATTTGATTCGGCATTGAATAATCCGAAAACGTTTCATATGCTGTAAAAAAACAACCAAACATACAAACAAAACATATGATAATTTTAATAATTATATCCTTAAGAAAGAGAACAAAATGCTTGAAAATATTCTTAAAGGTCAACTGGAGGTTCGATAATCTACTACATAACTATATATATATATATATATATATATATATATATATATATATATATTTAGAATTAAACAAAAGACACATCTCCTGATTAACAATTTTATTTTTGATCTTTTCGAGTTTTTCTGGCCAACTTTTTAATATTTGTGTAGAATTTGTGGATAAGTCCACCAAAGTTCAGGTCCCGAGTACATAAAACAATACAAACCATCCTTAAACAAAACTAATTTCCAATGCAGTACACACATTTTAAAATGCCTATAACATATTTCTCATCAATTCTTCTCCTTCAAGCTTCCACATTAATATAATTGAAAAAAAAAAAAATTGGAACACATCACCCCTGATGATGGCACTTCGAAATGCCGAAAGTACTCGGGACCTGAACTTTGGTGGACTTATCCACGAATTCCACCCAAATATTAAAAAGTTGACCAGAAAACTCGAAAAGATCAAAAATAAAGTTGTTAAACAGGAGATGGGTCTTTTGTTTAATTCTACATGGATAAATGAAAGAATGCTGCCCCAATACAAACACACACATACACACACACACACACACACACATATATATATATATATATATGTGTGTGTGTGTGTGTGTGTGTGTGTGTTGAAAGAATTAATAAACAAAGGGATGAAAATGTTTAATGGATAAAATTGATTTAATTGATTTTCTTTCCATTCAACATTTTTTGCTTTTATTTATGATTTTCAACATATTGTCGGATTCACTTCCATTATTCAACATACACACACGCGCGCGCGCGCGCACACATACACACACATATATATATATATATACTACTGTGAGAAAACTTAAGTCGGTAGTTTTTAAACCATTCAATTTTAACATATATATATATATATATATATATATATATATATATATATATATATATATATATATACTACACTACAGTACACTACACTACACTACTGGATGCAACATAAGGCCTTTGTTTATCAAAATGACTTGAGTCGGCATTAAATGACCCGAAATGTGTTGACATGTCTTTAGAAAAACAACCAAAACAACCAACAAGCGTAGGAGGGGTAAGTGCATCAAATTGGATGGGGGAGGGCACCTTTAAAGAGAAACACTGTAGTTTGTTGTTTGGAATTGAAATAAATGATGATACCATAAGAAAAGAGACAACCTAATTATGTTGATTTATAGGATTGTTTTTAAGTTACATTCAAATCACATTAAAAAAAAACATCATATAAACACAAGTATAGACATATATCAAATTAAGATAGAAATTGATTTTTTTCTGGGAAGCCAACCAAGGATTATTTGAAAGAAAGTAAGATCATTTGCATAAAAGCCACGGACTCATTGATATTCAAGAGTCTTTGATAAATGGCACAAAGCTTTCGTTTCCTGAGCGCCCACACACACACACACACACACACACACACACACAAACATACACACATTCTCAGAGTTCCGAAATGGCAGTTAAATTAATTTCTGAAACAGATTAATTTTTATCGTCTTAAAGAAAAACATGAATATATTCTCGCGAAAATCTCATGTTATAAGATAAGCTCTTCCTTTACTTCTAAGGGTTCTCCCACTGAACATATTCATTGTATTACTTAGACATCTTAATTTGAAACATTTATTTGCGATGCTTTAATTTTTAGATAAAATAGCAAAAATAAAGGCTTTGTCATGATTTTTTGACTGGCGAGTTTTTATTATATCTCCTCAAATGATTGATTTGTTTGTTTTTACGGCATATCAACCTCAGTGGGTCATTTAATACCGATAAAGTTTTGAAATAAATCAATTCTTAATGGATAATACAATTTTCTTTATTAACAAATCTTTCTATTTAACCCATATATGGGACCCTAACAGGTACTACCACGCCGGGTCAGAGTGGACCAGGGAGTAATGGTGATGAAGGGGTGCTCCACATTCCCCAAAACTGGAACCTCACCATCAGATAGAGTTTAACGTCATTCCCAGGACATGTAGACCCTCAGCCACCGCCTTCTAGCACCCATATGATAAAAAGGGCTTGGGGCTTGCCATAAGGGCAATATCAAATGATTGAGCTAGATCGATTTGTTGATTGATTTAAATGACATGTCAACTCGTCTAGGGTTATTTCATGCAGAGATGTCAGGGAATTGCGTTACTTGTACGTTCTATATTTCCTCAAATGATTAATTTTGATTGATTGATTATAATGGCATGCCAACCTGTCTAGTGTTATTTTATGCATAGATGTTAGGTAATCGCGTTTATTTTACGTTAATATTTACATTTTTGTGCAGTTGTTTGTAAAGAGTTTTTTTTTTTTTTTTTTTTTTGTACACAGTCCTATTGAATACGAATATTTTTTAAATAGAGATATCTGACTTATAGGTGGCAACAAGTACTCCACGCTACCCAAATCTTCAGAACAGGATTCTCACCACCAGATACAGTTTAGTGTCATAACCAGGACACCTTTTTGTGAGGGTCTTACTCTTCTACAGGAGATGCAGTCAGCTTATTCGAAGCCCTGATAGTTCGATGATTCATTTTGGTGTCGGTTCTTATATTAAACTCCGATTAACGTAACTTGTTCCAAGAGGAATTCTTAATTTAAAAATCAACTTAACCTACTGTGTATGTCTTCATTTATATTTCAAATCAGATATAATTAAACATCTAAACCGCAAACCTTTTATCTCATCTCATATAGTGAGTTTAATACACTGTGGGAACACAATTCACACAGCCTTGTGGCGAACTTATTGTATATATTCTCAAGTAGTACATAAGAATTGGACTACTGATCATGAAATAGGTTACGATACTTTTATTTACATATTAATGATAAGACATACAGGCATAATACAGGGTGTTTTTAAAAATTGATACCATTTGAGATGTACAAGGAGTTTAAGAAAAATTATATATGCTTTTATTATCTGATAACTTGACCAATTGTTACATAATTATTAGATAACTAATATTTATGTGCAATAGTGTAGAAATCAAAATGGCTGTTATAAGTTACAGCCCACGGCCTTGAAGGATGAGCGACAAGGCTTGACCTGTCCTGATCCTTCCTTCCGGTGGATACCGTGAGAATCGGTGGAGAAGACCCTCTTCCGATTTAGATTAGATTTTAGTCAGTTGGCGAGAAACCACGACTGCTTTTCTCCCAGACAGTAACAAACTGATTCTAGTATGCTGCACTATAGACAAAGATTGAAAAAAAAATTATAAGCCCATACATCCAGAAATTTGGAAACGGTATCTGTCCTCTTTGTCCTTTTCACCGGAAGCTCAAATAAGAGATTTGAGTATGAATCCTGGGAGCAATACAGAGGATTCGGAAAGAGATGAGTCTAATGATGATTTCGAATATACGGCAGCTCCGAAGCCTAACCGTACTGATAATGTTACATAATTATTAGATTCCTAATACTTATGTACAGTAGTGTAGAAACTAAAATGGCTGTTATAAGTTGCAGCCCACGGCCTTGAAGGATTGAATGACAAGGCTTGACCTCATACTGATCCTTCCGGTGGATACCGTGAGAATCAGTGGAGAAGACCCTCTTCCGGTTTAGATCAGAAAGAGATTTTTAGTCAGATCGGCCAAGACCACGACGGTGGTAAGTCGTGTTATAAACGCTCCGACTCGATCTGCGCAGGTAGTCTGGTGGGGGATTTCGAGAATAAAATATGATCAAAGTAAATCGAAGTCTTGTTATTATCTAAAAACTAACAATGACACAGGGCTTCTGATAAAGAGAAATCCCCAATGGAAGACCAGACACGAAGTCCACAAGAGAAGTCCAGACGTTAGAAGAGACCTAGAAGAACTTAAGATGTCAGAAGAACAGAAGAAGAATAGAAGTAAGAAGTAAGTAATGAGAAGGGTATGCAACACAATTCTCGTATTTAAACAGCGTGTGTAGAAAATTATATGTTTAATTTTTAATAGCATCTTCTTTTACAGTGGATGACATATCTATACATGAATATAAAAAGACTTAAAATATTAAACATAGATTGTTCTATGTTATAGATGCTGTCAAAATCTGAGTCAAGATATTAGATTACAAAATGATATAAATTTTTCTGAACCGAACTATACATCTCAAGTGATATCAATATTTTAAAGGCCCTATATATATATATATATATATATATATATATATATATATATATATGTGTGTGTGTGTGTGTGTGTGTGTGTGTGTATATGTATATATATATATGTATATATATATATATATATATATATATATATGTATATATATATATATCGTTGTGTTCTGGTTGATAGCCAACTTCGATTTGTCTGGATGTAGGCCGGAGATCAAAGGAGAGGTGGTACCAAATCGAATTGTAGGTAGGGCCTATGCCAGAAATATACCTTTTGATCTCACATTAACACTTTTCTAGATAGGTAACACGTTGCTAAAATAAGAAGAGGGTGACAGAAATTGTATCAATTCGAATTTTTAATCATTTTAATGAAAATTAATGAGGTTATTAGATTACAGAATGATATTTTTATTAAAACAACCTGTTTTTTCTATTAATAATGGAGATTTGCTTCCGGTTTTTGTCTGTAACAAAAATTACGTCACTGCTTACGTCACATTACCCAAAATCGCCATAACATAGAATAAATACACTCAAAATTTGAACATGCCACATTAGACCGTCTTCATTGTTTTTTAAAACAAGTTTTAATAAATGCATGACTGGTATTATATATCTCTATATAGTTTGTTTTATTTTAATACATATTTAAAGTTTACATTTCAAATTGTTTTATTTTTTAATCCTTTAATGAATTTGATGATTTTTCTTACTTACAGTACAAACTCGCTGACATTGAATTTGTAAGTTCCACTCCTCAGGGAATATGTTTCAAAAATCTATTTTTACATCGCCCGGAGAGTGTTTTTTATTTTGTACTAGTTGTTATAATTACAATTTAATTTAATTTTTATCAAATAGGTTTTAGTGAGTAAAGATTTCAAATATATTAGTACCTTGACTTACGAATGCCTCGACTTACGAGTTTTCAGTGTTATGAGCTGTCACTAGTTCGATTTTTTGCTTTGTGTTGAGAGGTAAAATCTAAGGTACGAACGAGCTGAAAATACGCTTATGTTAAATCAAATAAAAACATTTAAATTTCAACATTTTTACGTCAAAGATAAAATTATTCATAAAAAGATAAACATTACATCATATAATAGCACATAATTCCTTACATTATATTTTACTATTTTTCCTACACTACATTGCTATGTTTATTATAAAAAACGTAACAAAAATAATCAGGGTGATTTAAACGGCTGGAACAGATTAATGGAATTTCAATTTTGTTGTTATAGAATATTCCACACTCTCTCTTACCAATATTGTCTGACTATATATATAATGAGTACAGCATTATGCTGGGTTGGCTTCGAGGATTAGTAGAGGACCTCACTATTCCTTGTCTGTCTTATTGTATCTCTCTGCAATAAAACTCTTAAATCTACGAACGTGTTGACTGGTCCTTCCAGTCGACTACCACCTTGTCTGATTCTATCCCTTTTAAGGAAACAACAAATTTATTTCAAATTAATATTGATATACGAGAAAATTGATTTACGAGCGTAACGAATTAAACTCGTAAGTCAAGGTACCACTTTAAGTTAATAATAAAAAGCGAGAAAAGAATAAAGAATAAAAGAATGTGGCATATACATGCTTTAACATTTTAGGAAGCGCGTGGTGTAATGGTTAAAGTCATGGGAAATGGACTCGTCACCCCGAGTTCAAATCCTG
>CM042150.1:81023470-81028369 GCA_023376005.1 Doryteuthis pealeii
AGAATAGGAAAGGCATGGTGGCCATACAGCTGCTTCCTTGTGGGGTGCTGTTCCACGACTTGTTCAAGACTGCACTCAGCATTCATGTGCAGCTTCCATCAAGTTTATCTCAAGGCGCTTCGTTATGGTCTAAGTGGTGCCGCCATACAGCAGTACTGATATAACCACAGCCTGGAAGAAATGTCGCTTTAGCTTGGCAGTGAGATCTTATTTCCATATGACTGATAATTTCTTTGTGGCCAACCATGCCTTTCCTATTCTTGTATTAATATCGTTCTCTGTGGATGAGATATTTCTAACTAGGTATGTGAATTGTTCTATTGGCTAAAGAGGCTTACCGTCAAGTGTGGAGATGTGTCCTTTCTTTTTGAAGCTCATGAAGTCAGTTTTATCAGAGTTCACATAGAGGCCAATGTTCTTTGCTGCCTCCTCCAGGCTATGTAGTAGTGACTCAGCCTGTACCGGTGTATCAGAAATAAGTGCGAGGTAATCAGTATAGTCCGCATCTGTGACTGTTGTGCGGGATATATCCTACTTATTGCCTTTCTTAATGTGAAACGTTTTCTTATGGTATATAATGATGTCGGAGTACATAGTCTAGACATATTATGAATATGTAAGGTTAATGTATCTCCTTGTAGGACTCCTGCGGCGATGGCAAATAAATCTGTATCGCCATCAGGGTGAACGTACCATTGCCTTACGTTTTTGTAGAGCATCATTATAGCAGCAACCGTTTCCTTGGAATACCATATGCTAGAAGTATGTGTTCCATTTCCCTCTGTATGGAATCAAATGCCTTGGAAAAATCTACGAATAGTAGCGTTGCCTCTAGATTCTTTGCTCGAACCCCTTCTATGATACGTCGTATAGTCAGGATATGAGAAGTTGTGGATCGATTTCTCCGGAATCCGTTTTTGGTTTTGCCTAAATATTTTCTCTATCGGGTCGGATTGCGATTAAGAAGAAGGGCATTGTATCTTAGCTGCAATAGCAATAGAGTTATGCCTGTAGTTTTTAACGAATTTCTGGGTCTCCTTTTTTTGCGGAATGGGGAGGATGCATCGACTGTATCTCTGCACAGGCTAAGATCCCCCAGTGAGCTCACCAGTTGGCCGTGTGTGGTGAGATGTAATCCATGAGGACAAGATTTTAGTGGCTTAAAAGTCTGTGATTCCAGGTACCAAATTCATATCCCGTAACATGCAACACTTCACCGGCCTTTACCTGAGCAGAACGAACTGTCGGACAGGCCTCACCGATCAATTGACTGGGCATGTCAAACCCTAGCAACTATATGATTGTCCGACCGTATTCTTCCACTTGCTCTTCTGTCAAACACATAGCCCTTTTGTCATATGGGTGCTAGAAGGCTGTGACAGAGGGTCAACCACCATTTTATTAATACACATGAATTAATGAAAATTATGTTTTCCAATTTTATTAATACATATGAAGTTAATGAAAATTATTTTAAACAAATCATACATGCATATATTCATAGACACACTTACATTTACTTACATATATATTTTTTCAGAAATGTGTCATTGAATAACACGGAGTATTTTTCTTCATTATTTGGATTTGTGTCCTTTCCAGTCGTCTGGCGATCTTTCTGGTATTTGGAAATAATTGGATCCAAATAATGAAGCAAAAGTAATCCGAGTTATTCAATAACACATGCCTGAAAAATAACTTGCTGCCAAAAATACACAACATTTAAACTATATATATATATATATATATATATATATATATATATATATATATATATTATGTGTGTGTGTGTTGTGTGTGTGTGTGTGTGTGTGTATGTGTGTGTGTGTGTGTGTGTGTAGAATTAAAACAAAAGACACATCTCCTGTTTAACAATTTTATTTTGATCTTTTCGAGTTTCTGGTCAACTTTTTAATATTTGGGTGGAATCGTGTTCAGGTCCCAAGTACTTTCGGCACTTCGAAGGGGCCATCATCAGGGTGATGTGTTCCAGTTTTTAAAAAAACTATATTAATGTGGAGGCAGCAAGGAGAAGAATTGGTTGAGAAAGGTGCTATAGGCATTTGAAAATGTGTGTACTGCATTGGAAATTAATTTTGTTTAAGGATGGTTTGTATTTTTTTATGTATAAAGCTCTAGTATTTGGATTTTTGTTTATTTTTTTCTTTGTGCAGAATGTGTGTATTTTCCGTTAGAATATTTCGGTAATTAGAGTGGGGGGCATGAATGTAATTTTAGGTGTTGTGAAATAGAGCTATTATCTGTTAAATGGAGGGTTAGACGACGTGGCAATGTGGTTGAGGTGAATCTCCCCAGACAAGTCGACTTAATGAGACCAATGTAGTATAAATATTTAAATGTACCCTAGGAGATTGCAGTCTCCCAGAAAATGAAAATACATACTTTGGATAATAGCTCTATTTCACAACACCTAAAATTACATTCATGCCCCCCACTCTAATTACCGAAATATTCTAACGGAAAATACACATATTCTACACAAAGAAAAAAAATAAATAAAAAACTCCAAATACTAGAAGCTTTATACATAAACAATACAAACCATCCATAAACAAAATTAATTTCCAATGCAGTACACACATTTTAAAATGCCTATAACACATTTTCTCACCAATCCTTCTCCTTCCAGCCTCCACATTAATATAATTTTTTTAAAACTGGAACACATCACCCCTAATGATGGCACTTCGAAGTGCCGAAAGTACTCGGGACCTGAACTTTAGGGGACTTATCCACGAATTCCACCCAAATATTAAAAAAGTTGGCCAGAAAACTCGGAAAAGATTAAAAATAAAATGGTAAACAGGAGATGTGTCTTTTGTTTAATTCTACATGTATAAATGAAAGAATGCTGCCCAAATACACACACACACACACACACAACCACAACCATATATATAATATGTGTGTGTGTGGGGGGAGGTCTGTATGTATGTATAAACAAAATTTGGTAATAAATAACCCGCAAGAGTTGATATGCAATTAAACAAAAAAACAAAACAATATATATGCATGATGAAAGTTTTTTTTTTAATGTATAGATATATCAGCAATTTATTTTATTGAGTTTTATATTCTATTGCTTAGCGAAGTAAAAGAATCTATTTCAAAATCATTTACTGCATTAAAAATTATATATCGAATCTCTCCTAAGATTTTACTTGATCTCAAACGACGAAAAAAACAACAAACACGCATTTACAGTTTCGTCTCCACGTTTATCAATGTTTAATAATTCAGTCCGGCCAGCTCAGTGAGTTTCCAAACCGTTCTTCATAGAAAAAGGGTCGTCTCTGCATCTTCCAAAAATCTATATCAACTAATTACCGTTAAAAAAAATAGGCGTGCTCTGTAGTATGTCTGAACTGAAAATGCCGAACTCAAAAAGTTTCTCATCATTGTTTCAAAATTGAAGTGACCTTAAACCTCATCTGTTCATCAACGCCTCCACACTTCCGTTGGGCTGTGCTGTTTGAAGTAGAACCATTAATAACAATTAGAATAGTTATTTGAAACCAATATAATTGTGTATGAATTATTAATATTAGATAGAATACTTGCAAAATAAACGGTGTACAAATATTTGTATTAAGGAATATTTACTGACTAGTGGTGGACAAATAAAAACAGATATTGAAGGAATCATGGTTTGAATATTTATACAAAGATACCGCAATTGCGTTTCGCGCGCAAAGGACGCACTGTAGAAGGCGATTAGAGAAATAAAAAATCGAGTACGCATGCGCGCTGGTTAACACAGATGTATATTAAAGCCACGAGGAACTGCGTGTTAAATCAGTAATTTGTCATAGGAAGATAAGAGACATAATATCTGCGTATTATTTCTGTCAGGCTACACGTCATCTTAGCGTAACGGTCATCCTCGTAGGAAATTGGAATTAGCGTCCCGGGTTCAAATCCTGGACGAAGTTGATGGCTTTTCACTTCGCGCTAATACTTTTGAGAAAGGCATAAATCGTTTGTTATCGTCCCTCCAGCTATGGTGTAAATATTAGCCGGAACGAGTTCTTTCGCCTTGGTGAGATACCCGGCCTTGATGAAAAACTCTATATTCAAACCAGCTGTTATTCGCCTTAAAAATTGACTTGTGTCGAATTCTTTCCATGGCGGGGGTTGATTAGATACAGGTTGTAAGATGCGTTCATTATTAAAAATAAAGGAAGTACAGTCACTTTATATTAAAGTTTACTAGCAATATTAACCCATATTACATACAGGTTGTAGATGGTCATTATTAAAAATAAAGGAAGTAGAGTCACTTTATTAAAGTTTACTAGCAATATTAACCCATATTACATACAGGTTGTAAGATGGTCATTATCAAAAATTAAAGGGAAATAGTGTCACTTTTATTAAAGTTTCTAGCAATATTAACTCATATTACATACAGGTTGTAATAAAAGAGAACATCATCAAAAACAGGCAGGATAGATGTTACCGAGCCAATGTCAGTATTTGTGAACTAGTAATATATCTAAAGAATATGAACCACGCTATTGCACAAGGAATAATAGATTAGCAAATTAAGATTAAATTACATTCGAAAAATAGAGATTCACTAGAATATAGAACTGAGCCTAGATAGTTGGTCCATACCTTTCCAAGAGTATTAGTTGCTATGTGAACTGTAGCTTCGTTCCAGGATTTGAACTCGGGTCGCGATTCCATTTTCCCACGACTCTATCCATTTACCACGCGCCTTAAAAAAAGAAGAAATAAAACCCAGGCAACTGCAGCATATTTTTTGTTCTCCATTCTTATGGTTCTTGAGAGCATGTTCGTGATAGCATGTGCGTAAGTGGATTTTAAATGAATAAGTCTCACGACAGCTAGAACCATTTGAAAGGGTGCTGCCCT
>CM042150.1:81028469-81098469 GCA_023376005.1 Doryteuthis pealeii
TCTATTGAAACACACAAAAACACGCATTCAGTTCCACCATTATATATATATATAATATATACATAAATACATATTAAGATAGATATATATATCTCAGCGTATAAGTGGTACAGGGATCTGTGCGGTAAAGTAAGGAGCTGACGGTAGATGTAGCGCTTCCAACGCAGACACCAAAACACCACAAAATATATATATATATACAAACACATTTCGTTTAACAGAAAAAGATCTTGATGACTGAATTTTCTAAGGATTTTTTTATTTCATCATTATTCCAGTCCAAAATTCGGAGTACTTACATAAAACCATTATCAAGATCATTTTATATTATACTTACTTGCATATATACATATTATTTCATATATTAATATATATATATATAATATATATATAATATTATAAATAATATATATATATATATACCGTCGGATGTATTTTATTAATGATTTTACTTATATGTATTATGATTAATTCTATATAAATATATAATATATTATAATATATATAATATATATATATATATATATATTATATATATAAGAGAGTTTTATAATTTGCTTGATGCATTGTGTATATATTGGTTTTGGAGGTTTATTTTGAAGGCTATCACAATGCAGGTGTAAAGAATAAGGTAGAATGGTTGTTGTGTGTTAACCTGTATTTTATTCTTGATTTTTGAGATAAATCTCTTTTTCAGAAGATCACTGGAACTGAAGTTGTCTTGTTATGGTATTTCATGTTAAATTTATCTTTTAAATCTTTTAACTAAATTGGCATAACAAAAAACTTCAGTTCCAGTGATCTTTGGAAAAAAGAGATTTTATCGAAAAATTAAAGAATAAAATACAGGTTAACACACAAGGCATTGTTACCTATTCTTTACACCTGCATTGTGATAGCCTTCAAAATCAACCTACAACCATATATATATATATATATTATATATATATATATAATATATATATATTGAGAAAAGGAAAGCGAGAGAAAATATGGAGGGAGAGATAGAATATATGAAATACAAGAAAAATAAATGATCAGTATGTTAATGACGCTACAGTTCCTAAAACATTTCAGATTTCTGAGGATTTCGTGACATCTTTGATAAAATCTCTGTGGTTGGCACAGTTCTTCTTTTCATATTGATGCGTGTTTGAATTACAACACACACACACACACACACACACACTCACTCACACGCACACACACACACACCACACACACACATATATATATATTATATAATATATATTATAATATATATATACTGCACTTAGATGAACAAGTGATAAGACAAATAGGAATATTTCTTTATCTTAAATGAAAAAAAAATAACAAAATGAGTTTTTCATTTAGAATAAAGAAACATTCCTGTTTTGTCTTATCACTTTTGTTCATCTCTGTAGTGTTCTACATATAAAGGATCTAGGACATCTCACGTTGTCTAATAGTTAATAAGCTGGATTAGCTGGCCTTTATTAAAGAGTTCGATTCTCAGCGCGTGCCCTATATTTCCTAGCTTAACCTTAGCAAATAATAAATAAATAAATATATATATATGTATATATTATATATTTTACACGCACACACACACACACACACACACCACACGCACTTATACATATTATATTATATATATATAATATATATATATATACTATATTTTCATTTTTTTACATGTAGAAATTAAACAAAAGAACATCCCTGTTTAACCCTTTATTTTGACTTTTCGAGTTTACTGGCCAACTTTTTTAATGTTTGGGTAGAATTCGTGGGATTAAGTCCACCAAAGTTCAGGTCCAAGTACCTTCGGCACTTCGAAGTGCCATCATCAGGGGTGATGTGTTCCAGTTTTTTTAAATTATATTAATGTGGAGGCTGGAAGGAGGGAGAATTGGTGAGAAAGGTGTTATAGGCATTTTAAAATGTGTGTACTTGCATTGGAAATTAATTTTGTTAAGGATGGTTTGTATTGTTTTATTTGTAAAGCTTCTAGTATTTAGAGTTTTTGTTTATTTTTTTCTTTGTGCAGAATGTGTGTATTTTCCTTTAGAATATTTTGGTAATTAGAGTGGGGGCATGAATGTAATTTTAGGTGTTGTGAAATAGAGTTATTATCTGTTAAATGGAGGGTTAGACGATGTGACAATGTGGTTGAGGTGAATCCAATGTATGTATTTTCATTTTCTGGGAGACTGCAATCTCCTATTATATATATATATATATATATATATATATATATATATATTATATATTCAGTATAGAGTTTGTGAAAAAACAAAATAAATCAAGATCGACTTACAGAAAGCCAACGTTTAAGTGTTTCGGTTTTAATCAAACCATTAGCGGGGCCCAACTTGGTTAATAATTATAAATCGTGTGAAAAAAAATTAGTATAAAACAAGCAAAACCTTGTGAGCCTTAGTTTACGATGTTAAAAGGCTCAATTCGGCACTCGAAATGCAAGAAAAATGTAAAAACGAAACGTCACGCGATGTTAGGGTTCCACAATAAAAAAATGATGGGTTTAAAATAGTTTATTGAATAATTAAATTCTCAGATTCCAAATTATCCAGTCGTCTTGTCTCAATTAATGATTTCGGTTTACTTATAAATAGGGACGTCAACGATTTTGCGTGGTACACATGACGGGAAAGTTACAAAAAGTTTCTAAAATTCGTAAAATAGAAGAAGGTTCCCGAGTCCGAAAGAAATACCTGAAGAAGGCTGGAGGTATATCGGCCGAAACGTTGTACAAATAACAATGAAGATGGGGCCAATAGTCCGAATAACGCAGATAATACTAATCTTCAAGCCTCATCTCAAACATTCAGAGAAATAGCGGAATGAGAACAGGATACCCCCGTGGACTAAATAAAGGGTTAGGTTTAAAGTTCCGTGATGGCTCTCGAATACGACAAGAAAGTTCTCGAGTTCGAAAAGAATATTCCAGTGTCCGAGAAGGTTCCAGAGTCCGACAAGAAATACCTGAAGAAGGCCGGATGGGTATATCGGCCGAAACGTTGTACAAATAACAATGAAGATGGGGACAATAGTCCGAATAACGCAGATAATACAAATGTAGGGGGTTCCGGAAATACCGAATCCTCATTTATCCTTTTCACTGCGGCATTTTTCCTCACACTGACTGCCTTGAAATCGATCTAATCTGCATGATATATGTAAGCCATTTCTGACATAGCCAACAAATTTTACTGATATGGTTTTACATTCATTCCTCCAAACGTGTTGAGGGTACTCTTTCCCCTGACCCTTAAGGGACATCGTAGAATCGTATAAATTATATATAACATCATTTTTTTAGGGCAGCATCGCTACTGCTTGTTTTTTACCGCATGAAAAATATTTTGGCGGAATCATTTAATTCTTTTCTCTCTTGACAGCCACTTAAATGATATTAAAAATAAATGCTGAGTTCTTTTTTTTTTTAATATTTGAAAAGTCTTTTACTGGGCAGACTTTATTTAGATAAAAATTTAACAAAACCATAATACAAAAAATTAAAAAAAGACGTCCTGAGGTTAAATATTCTCATGATTCAATAAATCTTTCAATCTATTTATTATTTCTTTATTTGCCTCATTCGATTTACAGATTGATCACATCGACCTTGTGATATCACATGAAAAAAAAAAACACCGGTTTTCCGTATTTTTTTCAGGCAATTTCATTTATTATTAATTTTACTCTATTTTATTTTTGCCGCCTTATATTTTTTTATTGCCTTTTCCGCACTACTCAGAATGTTTTGTATTCTAAAACTGTGAAGGGAATTACTTGAATTGCAAAGGAAAACGTTGCAAAATCAAAGTAATTCAAAAATCAATGATCATCAAAGAAATTCAAACAATTTAAGACTATTACGTATAATTATAAACTATTCAATACCGGCCCTCGCCAACTCAGTGTATGAGTATCACAGGGATCTGTGCGATAATTTCAAGAGCTGATGATAGGTATGGCGCCCCAGCTCAGACGCAAAACCAATCTCCTTGGTCTAGCACTAGTGAAAAGAGGAGAGTCTCCCTCGCTGTCTGGCTGATACCGACATTAGGCCACCCCCACGACTTTAGTATTTATAAACTAATACGAAAGATGCAAAATGAAAGAGAAACAGTAAAACAATAAAAGTGACTAGACGTTACTATGGATTTTTCACGGAATACCTCCATAGTAATTGCACAAATTTCAGCAATAAATAATATTTGGAAGTAAATATTTAACGCTTTTTTACAAATATAATGACTTAATAAGTTATGGACTAACAAAAATAAATTAAATATAGTGTAGGTGGCAGGCCCCGACACTAACTTTTTTCATGATCGCCACGAACAATAATTATCAACCGTCCCGAATAGGGTTTGGACCGTCACGATATCAAAATATTTTTGTTTAATTCATTAGCATCATCTATACTAGTCAGTCAACAGTAGCATAATAACATGTAATAAAACATTAAGAAAAACTGAAACAGCGATAATTCTGGATATTTGGACCAAAAATCCATTTCCTAGTGTGTTTTGAGCTAAAAAAAATACTTTTTTACTTTAAGTTACCAAATTTTCATGTAATCATTGGTTTCCTTTTTCGGGAAGGACATGCTGAACCTTTTGAAATTTTTACCGTCCCCGGAAAACTGTCCCGGATGACGTATTGATCGTCCCGGATGTAATTTTTATCGTCCCCGGGACGACGGGACAGCATTAATGTCGAGCCCTGGTAGGTAGTATCTAAAATTAATGATATTCTGTGTAAAAATACAGTACCAGGTATAAGTCCACAAATTTCTTTGACAGACAGGTTTTAACTCAAGCTTCATCCAAAGCAAGCCTCTCAGATTGGCTTCGGAGGTCACGTAGTCGGCTGAACCTGAGAAAGCAAGATTTAGATTCAGAATCGACCAGAGGGCCCTGTTTGGTGGATATTCTCTGAGTCACCGTGCTGATGATTTTCCCTCTTGTGTGTGATGAAATGGGATCAGGAATTGAATAAAAAGTGTGTATACCAAGAAAATGTCTCCTTGTTCTTCATTTAACAAGAACAGAAATGGAACTCAGAACAAGAGAGAAAGAGAGAGAGAGAGAGTGAGAGAGAGAGAGAGAGAGAGAGAGAGAGAGAGAGAGAGAGAGAGACCACACCCCGATGCGGAAGAACCCATAGATAACCCGATACAGCAGCGGAAGTAGAATTTATGAAAAGAACACAGAAGATAATAGAATGAGAATGCTATATTTGATCTGCTACTATTTTGAATAGTCTCAAAACAAACATTGTTGTTAGATTAGAATACTTTTTTCTATAAACTATTTCCAATCAAGTCAGAGTTTATATTCATGTGCAATTCTTTTTAGTCATTATATTGATGACCCTATTAAGACCACCTTATATTATGTGATATGTTCTTTAATATAAAATATTAAAATATTATGTGATATGTTCTTTAATATAAAATATTAAAATATTATGTGATATGTTCTTTAATATAAAATGAAATAAAATGAAAAAGAAACACAAAATTGGCAGCCATTAATTTAAATTTTAGATGATGAATATTTTATTTACTCGGTTTGGTTTGGTTTGGTATTGTTTTATTTCATGTGTTCCTATCTAAAGAAATATATTTGACCAATAGATGGGACAATCTCAGGCACTGCCAGCCCGGGCCAGAGGGAACACGGGTGGAATGCCAACAACGGGGTACTCTAAACTTCCCTGATCTCCAAAACTGGAACCTTGCAACCGGATACAGTTTAGTGTCCTACTCAGAATAGCCCTTTGATTTCATTTTCAAGGAAAGTGAGTATCCTCTTTACTTGAAATAATTGCTTATGACTTGGTAAATAAATGGCCAGTGAAGATAAGTCGGAAAAGAGAAACTACATAATAAATAAGAAAAGAAAAGAAAAAAAGTGGGAACCACTTTGTTGTATAGCCGACTACTACCGGCTACTGGACTTTAATAAACAACAGATACGTATATACAAAAATAGGACCCGTCTTTATTTTCTTCGGTGTGTGGGTGGTAAAGGTGGACGAGTGTTCACAATGAAAATGCCCGAGTGGTGGTGAGTGCGGAGACGAGTGTTCACAATGGAATGCCCGAGGGTTGACGGGAGACGAAGTTATCTTCTCGGCTGCTGCTGGGATCTCTGACTTTATATAGATAAATACGCCTACGCATCTTTATCTTTTGATCTGGTCTTTACATCCACTAATATGCCTACGCATTTTTCTCTTTTGATCTAATAACGGATATTTGTTATATATTTCTTTATCTTCTCCCTGCTTCTTTGACCGGAAAACCTCTCTTCCGTTTTCCCCCTTTTTAAAAAAAGAATATATTTTTATATTTCTCTTCGTTTTTTTGCCGGAAGCTTCCTCTTCCGGGCGATGATAATACAACAACTTGTGAGATGTGTAGAAAATTAAAGAAATAAGAAGGAAATATATGAAAGGGTCGGTTTAGCTCAGTCAGTAGAGCATCCGACTAGGAACCACAAGGTTCCGGTTTCGATACCGGCGCTCGCCAACTCAGCGTATAAGTAGCACAGGGATCTGTGCGGTAAAGTGACAAGCTGATGGTAGGCATGGCGCCCGCCTCAGAGGCCAAAATGACCTTATTAAGATCACCTAGTATTGATATATCGGTAATTCCATGACAAATCCTCCAGAAAAAAAGTAAATCTGTCAATCACCCTCTTCAATTTTTCTGAAATTTTTTCCAGGTGTGGACTATGTTAACATTAGACAATCCCCAAAATATAAAGCTTGCAATCTCCTTGGTTTAGCGCAAAAGAAAACGGGGATAGACTCCCTCGTTGTCTGGCTGATACTGGTTTTGGCCACCCCGATGACTTTACTTTACTTTTATATGAAGTAAATAGCGAGGTAACAAGCACGGAATAGAGCGAGAACAGAGCGTGTGTGCGCGGACGTAAGGAAAATGTTATTGCGTGTAGGTGATTCCGTACAATTGTTAAGTCACACTGTACCGCATGACTGTATTATCAACTCGCTGCAATATGAACCATAGTTAAATGTTTTTTGCTTGCTTGTTTTTTTGTTTGTTTTTTTATCTGTTTTTTTTTTGGGGGGGGAGGTTTGTCTTTATTTGTCTTTTTTTAACAGCTATCCTAGAAGTGCAAGGTCGAGTTAAGATAGGCGATACTTATGCGTACTTTTAAAAAATATTTTTCCAGGGTCGGTTTAGGTCAGTCGGTAGAGCGTCCACCTAAGAACTACAAGGCTCTTGGTTCGATACCGGCCCTCGCCATCTCAGTGTATGAGTAGTATAGGGATATGTGTGGTAAAGTAAGGAGCTTGTGGTAGGAATGGCGCTCCACCTCAAACCGCCAAACAATCTCCTTGGTCTAGCGCTAGTGGAAAGGGGATTTCACTATCTGGCTGATACCGACTTAAGGCCACCCCGACGACTTTAGTTACTTATATATATTTAACAACCCCTCCGCACGAGCAGGATGCGACACAAGGTCAATTTCTTAAGCGGAGTTTAACAGGTTTGAATTCAGAGCTTTCCTTCTCCTAGACTGGTTGCCTAACCAAGGTTAAAGAGCCCAGACTGTGCTACTTTTTACCCATAGCTGGAGGGAGAGTAGGATTCATTCCTTTCCCAAGGGTATTAGCGCTAAGTGAAATGCAATTACCACGCCCAGGATTTGAACTCGGGGCGACGAGTCCAGCGAGCCTTTCTTGAAATGACCAAGTCACCTGCATTTATGATACGGTTATGGATGGGTGATATGCTTAGGATCAAATGAGTCTTTACGGAATCCTCTTAATGGAAATTTTTTTACATTCTTGAGAAAATTCGACTCAATTATTTAGTGAGTGTGTGTGTGTGTGTGTGTGTGTGTGTGTGCAATTTATTTAATTTGTATGTTAATCATTTTAGTACATTGGTGTGCATAGTGTCTTTGCGAGTGCATTTTGGTGTATATATGTGTTTCAAAGGGCTGGGTTAGGCCAGTCGGTAGAGCATTCGGCTAGAAACCACAAAGTTTCTAGATCGTTACCGGTTCTCGCCAACTCAGCGTATGAGTAGCACAATGATCTGTGCGGTAAAGTAAGGAGCTGATGGCAGGTGTGGCGCTCCACGTCAGAGGCAAAAACAATCTCCTTGGTCTAGCGTTAGTAAAAAGGGATAGAATCCCTCGCTGATTGGCTGATACTGACTTTAGGCCACCCCCGACTACTTATATTTTCTGTCCAGTATTTTCAATGTGTTATGTTGTATTTTTATGTGTATTATTTTCTGTGGTATGAATTACCAACATATGTACGTGTATGTGTGTGTACGCGTGTGTGTGCGTGTGTGTGATTGTCTGTAATTTTTTACATATGTGTAATTGTGTTTGCATTAGAGCAGGTTTAGCTCAGTCGGTAGAGCGTCCGGGTAGGAATCATAAGGTTCCTGGTTCGATACCGGCTCTCCCCAAATTAGCGTATGAGTAGGACTGGGATCTGTGGGTAAAGTGGGGAGCTGAAGGTAGGCGTGTCGCTACCCTCAGACGCAAAAATAATCTCCTTGGTCAAGCGTTAGCGAAAAGGGGATAGAGTCCTCGCTGATGGTTCGAACCGACATTAGGCCGTTTATTTTGTGTGTGTTCTATTTACTGTATGTTATTATGTATGTATGTATGTTGTATTTCGTTTGTATGTATGTCTTATTTTGTGGCCCTTTCCCTTTGTTTTTCATTTTGTCTGTGTTATTGCGTAAGAGATATTTTGTATTGTGTGTGTGTGTGTTTGTGTATGTGTGTTTATGTATGTATAGTGTGTTTTGTGTGTCATTGTGTGTGTGTTAATTTAAAACGTTTTATGTTTTGTATATGTTACCGATATTTTGTTGTGTTATCTTATGGATATTATTTTCTGCTTGTCGTTAATTGAAGGTTTATTTGCGTGTGTAATTACGTGTTCAATGTGCGTATATATATAATATATATATATATATTATATATATATATATATATGTAGTATATTAAGAAAATGAAAAAAACACAGGTTTAAATAAGTTGAGTGGTAAGTTTATTGGCCGACGCTGTAGTGTTTCGATCTATTAATTAGATCATCTTCAGGGCATTTGTTGGTATATGATAAACAAGGACTATCACTTGCTTTTCTTGTTATTCAGTGATAAAAATTTTTTATCACCTTCCATATACCAACAAATGCGCTGAAGATGATCTAATTAATAGATCGAAACACTGCAGCGTCGGCCAATAAACTTACAACTCAACTTATTTAAACCTGTGTTTTTTTTTCAATTTTCTTAATATACTACGTACCGTCGGATTCACTTCCATCTCTTCACACACACACACACATATATATATGCGTGTGTGTGGGGGGGTGTCTTTGTGTATCTTTGTGTGTGTATGTGTTATATTTTGTATCTGTTGTCTTGTTGTGTTGTTGTTTAGGACTATTTCATCTCTGTGTATTCATTATCTTGCGTATTAGTTATTTTTTGTGCGTGTGTTATTCTATGGTCTGTGTGATTTTTCAATATGTATATGTATGTATATGTGATTTCTGTACGTGTGTCTCTGTATGTATAGATGTATGTATGAATATGTGTGTATAAGTATATGTTTATAAGTGTGCTTTCTGTAACCATGTTTTGTGTGTGAGAGAGACAGAGACAGAGTGTGTGTGTGTGCGTGTGTGTGTGTGTAAACATGTGCCTGTATTTGTGTGTGTGCATATGTGTGTGTGCGTTTGTGTGTGTGTGTGTGTGTGTGTTATATTTTGTATCTGTTATTTTGCTGTGTTATTGTTTTGAGACTATTTCATATCTGTACATACATTATGTTGTGTATGTTTGGTATCAGGTTTATTGTGTGCGTGTGTTGGTGTTTGTGTGTTATTCTAATCTCTGTGTATGTATATGTATGCATATGAGATTTCTGTACGTATGTCTGTGTGTATGAGAATATGATTATGTGTATGTATGTACGTATGTATGTATAGGTTTGTATAAGTGTTTTCTGTCAACGTGCTTCGTGTGTTAGTGTGTATGTGTTCGTGTGTGTCTACATGTCTGTGTGTGCGTGTTAGCAGTGAAGTACAAAACATATCATAAACTCATAATTAGGGGGTGGGTATAGCGAAATCAAAATTATGGCTACTACTTGAATCACACCGATGCTTCTTTTCAGTACGTCAAGTGCATCTGACTCAAAAGCACCAGCTGAACCGGTTTTTTTTTCTTTTGGCTTCTTATTCGTTTTGTTCTCTTGTTAAAACATCTGACTACATAACTTATTAATTTATAATTGTTTGACTGTAGAGTATCAGAAATCATCGTAGCCAAACGGTCCAATGATAAAAGGAGAATGATACTCGTTATTTGTTACATAAACATAAACGTTTCCTCACCATATCGAAACCTATGACAGTTCATTATGAGTAATTTCAATGACTTCGAGGCTGATTTTTAGAACAATACCTATAAATTGACACACACACACACACACACATATATATATATATATATGTATATATATATATATATATATATATATAATATATATATATGATAAGTTGTAAACAAGGTTTGTTTAGAATGGCTTTTTGCCGATAATTTTTGGGAGAATAAGTGCTTAATTGGAGTCGGACCTAAATTTTCAAAATTAATTAATTAATAATGAATTAGGCGGGAATACCTATTAAATGTATGGCTAAACAAATCGAGAAAATCAATCTCTGTATGTACATTTCGGCGGAATACCTATTAATGATGAGGCCTAATAGGCCGAAATGTACATACAGATTGATTTTTCTCGATTTGTTTAGCCATACATTTAATAGGTATTCCCGCCTAATTCATTATTAATTAATTAATTTTCAAATTAGGTCCGGCTCCAATTAAGCACTTATTCTCCAAATTATATATATATATATATATATATATATATATATATATATATATATATATATATATATATATATATATATATATATATATATATATATATATATATATATATATATATATATATATTTCTTAATGTACGGTATTGAACAAGATGAACTCGTGTCTGACGAGTTTCTTTTCGATCTTTTTAAGTTTTGGGGATAATTTCTTAATATCAGGGTGGAATCTGTTGAGTAGTACACCAGAATTTTCATCGATAGTACTTTCGGCACTCCGAAGTGCCATCATCAACTGTGAATGTATTTGACTCTATTCCTGGTTCTATTTAAACATGGAATGATGTTAAACGATCAAATAATAGCTGTGTAAGTAGGAGACATAATCATAGAAATTATATGAAAGGGTATGATGATTTGAAGGAGGAGAATTGTCGGTAAGTAAACGTGTCGTTGCTGTTAGTAAGCAAATAGCTAAGTAGTAATAAGTTACCTGGCTAGACTCCAGTTTACAGATTAGGTAAAGGTTTCATTACCTTGTAAAGCTTGTCTTAATATGACCAATGCCTTATTAGTCACATAACTGTCTTCTAGCAGTCATTAAAATCAAACTTATATAACTGTTATTTATCTTCTCTGTCCGATATATGAACATCTTTATATACTATTTCTCTGAATGTTTGAGATGAGGCTTGAAGATTAGTATTATTAGTGTTATTCGGACTATTGTCCCCATCTTCATTGTTATTTGTACAACGTTTCGGCCGATATGCCCTCCGGACTTCTTCAGGTATTACTTGTCGGACTCAGGAACCTTCTCGGACTCGGGAACTTTCTTTTCCAACTCTGGAATTTTCTTGTTTTTTAAAATAACAAAACAAAAAAATCACACAATATGAGTCTAGGTAAACAATCATACACAAGTAAATAGGTAGATATTCTAGCCAAATCAAGACATTAGGTTTATAAGTTCCCAAAATTCACACTCAATTGTCCAATTGGACACATGGCCTAGTGGATAAGGTAATTAGGTTAAGACAGTTCTAAATAACAGTTATCTCTGGATCCCGAGTTCAATCCTGAGTAGAGACAGTTAGAAAAATAATTAACACAACTCCTACCCCAGCTATGATTAGCAGAATGAGAACAGGATACCCCCGTGGACTGAATAAAGGGTTAGGTTCAAAGTTCCGCGATGGCTCCCGATTACGACAAGAAAGTTCCCGAGTTCGAAAAGAAAGTTCCCGAGATCGAGAAGGTTCCCGAGTCCGACAAGAAATACCTGTAGAAGGCCGGAGGGCATATCGGTCGAAACGTTGTACAAATAACTATGAAGATGGGGACAATAATCCGAATAACGCAGATAATACTAATCTTTATATACATGCACACAGTAGGTATTTTTTCATGTGGACAAAGCATTGTCTTTTACTAATTTTCTATTTTAGTTTCTTTCATTTTAATTACGGTTTCATTTTGTTAAACAATCGTTTTAGTAAGAACCGAGTTCAAATCCTGGACGAAGCCACAGTTCACATAACGCTAATACCTTTAGAAAGGTATGAATCCAACTATTTTCCCTCCAGCTATGGGTAAATAGTAGGGCAGACTGGGTTCTTTAAACTTGTTTTGGCAACAAGTCCAGGAGAAGGAAAGTTCTGAATTCAAATGTCTTAAAATCTCCGCTTGGGGCGGTCACTACTAGAATATGTTCAGTCGTACTTAGTGATCTATTTCATTCTTTTTTAATTTAAAAAAAGATATAAGCAATTTACAGTCAGAAATAAAGGAGAAATAGGTTTGAGTCACAACAGTGGCTGTCAAGTCTATTTAATGCTGATTTTCAAGGCTGATCAGCTACATTAAGAAAAACATTGATTCTAATATTTTTTCCTCAGTTGGTCTTGTGTCAGATTTGGCTAGGCTTAACAGCTATTAATAACGGAAATTAATTAGTATCGTATATTGTTACTTATTTCCAGTGAAATATAATAACATTTGAATGTCAAAGTATCAAATTAACGAGCGGATAAGGTGGCAGTTCTAAATGAAATTCCATTCGAGATTCTCTTCGTCAGAAATGTCAAATATGCTGATGGGATCAAATATTTGAACTTGCGATATCATAGGAATCATACTTCATATAAAAAAAAAGGTCTTGTGGACAGGTGCTTGATAGAAAACAGTGAACAAACCACAGGTTTCCGGGTTCGATACCGGACCAACTCACCAACTTAGCACATGAGTAGCACAACTTGTATCTGTTTGGTAAAATGCGAAGGGATAGATACTCGCTAGCCGGTTCATACCGACAATAGACCATTCCGCCCACATAGCTTATATATATATATATATATATATATATATATATATATATATGGCGAGTCTGGTTCTCAGTGTGTATATATTATATTAGTATATATCTTATATATATATAACTGTCTATAATATATATTTTGGGATTTAGTGTGAAGCATGGGGTGTGAAATATATATAAGAAAATCAGTTTGTGGGATATTAAGTTTCGTTTTTATTCCATTCTAATATTTCGAAGACATGACTCTCCTTCTTCAGATATATATATATATATAATATATATATATATATATATATATATATATATATTCCATATATTTTTCATATATATATTCCATATATTTTTCATATATATATATATATATATATATATATATATTTCATATATATATTCCATATATTTTTATATATATATATATATATATATATATATATATATATATATATATATATAATGTGTATTTAGACAGTAGATTTTCTTTTAGGCATATTATTTTAATAAGTAACAGTGATTTGGTGATGTATTGGTTGTTTTTTGTTGGTGAGTGACTGTGGTCGAAACCAGTTTAAAAATTGCAAGTATTTATTGGTGTACTTCGATTACAGGCTCTTTCGATCATATTTGGTCCTTGTAGATGGTGTAGGTACTTATTTGTTCTGTGCTCAGTGATTTTTTTAGTGGACATGTTCATTAGCGTAGGTTGAGTTTGGAGCCGTGCTGAAAATTGCAAATTAACATAAAAAGTCATTTCACAAAATATTTTTCTTCAAAACTTTGTCCTCATTTGCGGAAATGAATTATAAAGACTTAAATAATCGTAAATTTCATTATTTCGGTGTTAACCATAAAAATCAAACCCGTGTCTTGAAAAAAAATAATAAATAAATACGTTTAATTTATTTTTGGATATCAATAATCAAAATGTTCTTAATAAATCGAATAAAAGATTTTCTATAAAATATTCTACTGTTTAAATTAAACAGTAGAATATTTTATTTAAAATACAAATAATTACAAATGTACCCTTTTTTTTCTCTGGATATTTTATCATATAGAAATTATCCCTCTTTAACTTGTTGAATTTTTACATTAAGATAAACTTAATTATTAAAGAAAGGGCTTAATAATCAGTTTTTATTTTTCATTCGCAACGTTGTAGTGTTCACATGTTAATTTACCAACTTGGATTCATTCTCTCTGGTTGTTATGATATTTTTCTAATTTTATCATATCTTATTATAATAGAGATTGTCTGTAACCGAAACTATATCACTACTCAAGACATAATTCCTTTAGTTTTTTACGTCACATTCTCTGTGATTATATTTTTATTTAAACTACAGTTATTGATAAAATTATTTTACAATATTAATACTGTTGACCATATCTACAGGTATTTGCCTCTCATCCCACTTAAGAGGGCGTGACACAAGGACATTTTTATGTGGGCTCACCCACAAGCCGAAGCTTATGGGTGGTTGGTGGAAAAAATTGCGTCGAGGCAATAAACCCAGCGCTGCCCTTTAAATCAAGGGGGTAGGTATTGCCTGGGGGAATATTCCCCTGGAATCGACGCTATTAACTTGTAAAGATCCAGGGCCGAAGCCACTGAATCCCCGTTGGCCATATCTACATATTAAGAACATGCAATTGTATTTATATATACAACAAAATAGTGATATACAGTGTGAACGGAAGGCTAATTTGCATATTGATATAAACAAATGATTTTAATAAACATGTGCTTAGTTTTATTGATTTCTAATTGTTTGGTTTCATCTTAATGAATAAGAGCAAATATTTTGGGGATAAATCTTAATAGAAATCAATTAACAAAAAGAAATAGTTGTAATCTTATTCTTTATTTCCTATTTTAACTAAAAAGTTGAATTAGGAAAATTTAGCATGGAAAGACGGAAGTGATGGAAGGGTAAGTTTCAGTTCGATTTTTCGATTATATCCCCATCTGAGTCAAATCTTTTCATCTGCATTCTTATTTAGTTTCATTAGCCTTTCTAATATAATAATTTTATATAAATTCTATAATATTTTTATTACATTACTACTTAAATACTTGCATATATATATATATATATATATATATATATATATATATATATATATATATATATACCAGAATGGTTCTGTCTGTCTGTCTTTTTGTATTGAAAATATATTTCTGTGTATTATTTTCCCTACTTGGTGAAAAAGTGTTCATTATTTTTTATTTCCTCTTTTTTTTTTTTCGTTTTAGGTCGCGAATCTTCGGGATTAAATGAATTCCCTCTTCGTAGCTCGATACCTTACTGAGACTGAGAGGTTCTTGATACATATAGGGAAGAAGAACCTAACTCTCGCAACGATTACCAAATGTGCTTAAGTGCTTTCATATGGACACTCTTTTACAATGAGTGGGAAAGGAAAACATAAGAGAGAGAGAGAGAGAGAGAGAGAGAGAGAGAGAGAGAGAGAGAGATTACGTAAAACAGTTTGAAGAGAATCAACATATATCTTTTAAGGCATAATCTTTAAAGATCCTGCACCGCTGTCAATATACGCTGGTCGGGTGGACACTTCATATGAAATGATATAGAAATAAAAAATGTGTTGCTTCCAAAAACTTATGTCTGTGGATTGAGTTATGTTTTTTACATTCTTTGTTTTATTTAAAAAAAAAAACGCGTGAAACTAAGAGCAAAGGAATAAAGAAATACGATATAAGAATTATTTTAGTTTTTATACTGCTCTGCTTGTTGGAATCTGAGCAATTTATTATATGCAACGTTCTGAAACGAATATTTTATATTGTTGTTATTGGGAGTTTGTGTCTGTTTTTTCAGAATATTGTTTCTTTTTCCTCCGTTGTTTATAATATATATATAATATATATATATATATCTGTGTGTGTGTGTGTGTAAATATATAAGTGTATGTGTTTGTGTGTGTGTGTGTAAATATATAAGTGTATGTGTTTGTGAGTGTGTGCTGCGAGAGAAAGAAAGAGAGAGGAGAGGCAGAGGGAGAGGAGAGAGAGAGAGAGAGAGAGAGAGAGAGAGAGAGAGAGTGAGAGATTAGGAATACAATAAGAGAATGGAGCAGACAAGCCAAAATCTGATCGTGTTATCTTTTTTAAGATTAATATCTTTTTCTCGATCTCAATCCAAGTAATGTACAATAATTTAATTTCTGTCTTTCCTTCAAGTCTGAGATTCGGTAAAATGATTGTTATCAATTCTCTCTCTCTCTCTCTCTCTCTCTCTCTCTCTCTCTCTCTCTCTCTCTCTCTCTCTCTCTAACACACACACACACCACACATACACATACACATACACCACTGAATACGTGTACTGTTTTGGCAATCTCTAATTCTATAAAGTACACTACAAGTTCTTTGCTGTAAGTTTACCTATCCACTTTACTTAGGCGTCCCATTATAGTGTAATAGTTACCAAACTTGTTTCGTAGATCCATTACTACTGAATAGCGAGTTTGATCCACGCCGGATGATCCATATATGCAATCTTGTGTAAATCCTCTACCCATGGCGCATTGGTTGGGATAATACCTACTTTTACCTGCCTCACAGACTGTAAATGAGTTAAGATAATTTGCGTGGTACCAGGGGCCGTCCCCAACGCCAGGGTAAGAGTCGGGTTTATTACCCGGTGGTAAAGAGATACCACTTAAAGGTTTACCGACGGGACAACGCGTTTTTCTTTTTTACATTGGCCATTGCATGAGCTTGTATGGGGCTTCTCAGGTTAAAAGGGTTTTATGTTAACCCGATCTGGTGGGAGACCAAGAAAATATTTATCTGCACCCTTTTTATTAAAACCTACTTGAATTTTTACCTGCACCTTTTTCATTAAAACCTACTTGAATTTTTACCAGTACCCTTTTCATGAAAACGTACATGGATTTTTACCCGCACCATTTTCATTAAAACCTACATGGATTTTTACCTGCACCCATTTCATTAAAACCTACATGGGTTTTTACCTGCCCCCTTTTCATTAAAATCTACATGGATTTTTAACTGCACACTTTTCATTAAAACCTACATGGATTATTATTTGCACCCATTTCATTAAAACCTACATGGGTTTTTACCTGCACCCTTTTCATCAAAACCTATATGGGTTTTTACTTGCATCCTTTTCATTAAAACTACATATTTTTACCTGCACCCATTTCATTAAAACCTACATGGGTTTTTACCTGCACATTTTCATTAAAACCTACATGGATTTTTACATTCATTAAAACCTACATGTTTTTACCTGCACCCTTTCATTAAAATAAATGATTTTATTTGCACCCATTTTCATTAAAACCTACATGGATTTTTTTTGCACACTTTCATTAAAACCTACATGGGTTTTTTACTTGAACCCTTTTCATTAAAACCTACATGGGTTTTACTGCACCCTTTTCATTAAACCTTTTTTACCTGCACCCTTTTCATTAAAACCTACATGGGTTTTTACCTGCACCCATTTTTATTAAAACCTACATGGGTTTTTACCTGCACCTTTTCATTAAAACCTACATGGATTTTTACCTGCACCCCTTTCATTAAAACCTACATGGTTTTTTGCACCCATTAAAACCTACATGGATTTTTTACCTTTCTCATTAAAACCTACATGGGTTTTTACCTGCACCCTTTTCATTAAAACCTACATGGATTTTTATACATGTAGCCTTTTAGTTATATTCTCTATTTGCATTGCCTTGATGTTGGCTACATAATGAATTATCATGGTTATGTTGTAGGAAATCTTAAACTTTATAATTTTGGTTGGGCCGAATAAGTCTGAGATTGACCGTTGATCTCGGGCAGAACCGTCGATTTTTTTACGTCATGGTGGTGCAAAGATATTTATAAACGTTTTTTTTTTTTTAATATCCTACGTTCGGAGGCGCGTTGTATAATGGTTATCGTCGTAGGAAATGAACTAGGTGACACAAGTTCAAATCTTGGACGAGGCTGTTTGCATTTCTCGTATGACATGAGTAAGGTATACATACAACTATTCTCCCTCCAGCTAACAAACCCATATTATGGTAACCCTTGAGGTCTCAAAGTATAACTTTTGGGGCAGTTTTAATGCAACTGCCTTTGATTGAGTAATGTCTCTCACATAAATGGATTTCCAATCCGGAAGAGAATGACCCCCGACCGGATTGCGAAATCAAAAATTTCTGACCTCAGGCCACGCATCTGTTGCAAACTATGACATCAGTGCCCAAATATTTTATAGTATTGTAGGCTTCGGTTGGAGATATAAGTGATAGTCAGGTAGTCACTAAGAAACAAGGCAACCATCCTCGAATTCTGCTAATACCGTAATTTTTACCTGGGGTAGTAATCTTATGCATTTTCTCCTTAAAGTGCACAAAACATTTTTCGAGTATTATCGCATAAATGCGTCCGGGCCTCCTGCCATTAATAAACGCTAAGCGGTGTCTGCAGAAAAACCAACCCGCGTTACTATTGAATTCCCAAGCCGTTTGAAGGCGTTTTTCCGAAAAGTTAGTGCGATATGAAAGCGATATTTTAACCCCCTAAAAAAAAACTCTAGGTGGTGGCTTACTTTTAAATCCTTCAAACCAGGAAAAAAAGTTATTTGTCGATCAAAACGCCTTCAAACCACATAAAATATTTTAAAGAGGGGGAGGGTTGAAATATTTACATTTACTTGTCGAGAAGAGACTTGAGGTGGATGTGAAATATCGCTATTATATCGCATCAACTTTTCGTGAAAAAGGCCTTCGAACTACTAGGTAGTTCAATCGTAGTGCGGGTTATTTTTTCAGCAGGCACCGCTTAGCATTTTTTAGGACAGGAACCCAGGACGCATTTATGCGATATCCACCCATTTTAATACGTTAACTAAACAGGAGAAGTTAGCATTACCTAGATAATCCGCGGATTAACGAAGGTTCAAATATTAGCGTCGGTATATAATCCAATGATACTTAGCTTCTTCAAGAAATCATTGTATTAATCAATCTACCGTTTCAACTTACTTTTTCCAATAATTCTTCTGTTTTTCTATTGTTCTTATTTAATCGATTACGTCTCGATATATGCATACAACACCATCCAATTTTTCTGATGAAATTCACAAACAACAAAGGCATTTCCATTTACTTCTTTTCTAATTCCTCATCTTTCTTCGTAGTTTACTCGCTATCCAACCACCACCTTATTCCCCATTTGGAATTTTTTATTAACAAAAATGAAAAAGAAAAAAAGAAAAGAAAAAGAAAGAAAGGAAAAAAAAAATGAAAAAATATCCAGTTACCGCCAAAAAAAACTGACCGCCATCTTGATTATTTGCACGTTCGTCTGGTTCGTCTGATTCTCACATCTCACACATTTTTCTAAATGATGATAAAAATATATTTTATTCCATGATTTTAAGGGAGTGGCTTTACTGATAGAAAAGTGCAGTGCACTCATTTCCCAGGTGAAATGCGTTCGGAATAAAATTGTTTTGGTCTTCGCCCAGTTGAGTCCTTGAATTATTAAAGGCAATTCTATATTACATTCAGTCTTAATATAACGTATTTTCCATCCTGTTTTGTGATACTTAAAGAACGTGTTCCTACTAAATTACCGAAGTAGCGATTAGACTAATAAGTACTGAGTCATCCTGACGGTTGAGGCTGTAGAATCCACTGACTGCACCTGTGCAGAGGGGTAAGATCCCCCAATTAAACCACGTGTTAGCTGTGGGTGATAACTCGTATTGCTTTAGGGTAGAATCCTGGTGGCTGAGGTCTATGATATGCAACACTCTACTTTGGCGCCTACTTGGGCTAGACGGGTTGTCGGAGAGGCCCTATCCGATCAATCGGCTGGTCACGTCCTAGCACCAATATGCTTGCTCCGACCATATTACCCTTATGGCACGCCAACCCTTTTTATCATCTATATATTAGAATGCGTTGGTTTGGGGTCTTAGTGTCCTGGGTATGACGTTAAATTGCATCTAGTGATAAGGTCCAAATCCTGGATCTTTGGGGAGTACCGCTTCATTGCCATTACACCTAAATACACTCCAACTCGAAGGGATAGTACCTGTTAGGGACTCATATATGAGTTAAAGAGAAAAGATGATTAAAAAAATGTGTGTTTTATAAAATTGAGTTTGAATACCACCAAGAATGAATAAAACATAACGTCTTCGGCATGAAATAACCAAACAACGGTTGACATGCCGTAAAATCCAAACAACCAACTATTATCAAGAACATTATTTATTCACTGTGAAAATTTAATTGAAGAAATAAAGAAATACCAAAATATACAAAGAAGCTTATACTTAACTGTATAAAAGTAAATGTTCAAATATGTAAGCAGTATTGAGGCAGTGGTAAAAAGAAGGAAGTTTTAAAACTAACATGTGTAGGCATGTGTTCTCGTGTACTGTACGACACGAGGTTGTTCAAGAATCCCCCTGTTACATAGAAGATACTGGTATGGGTTACCTTGTCGAGGCTAAAGGTCAGATAGAATTTTGACTTTGGTGATTCTGTATGAGTAAGCAAGCAACGACACCTAACGACTAAATTACCATCTATATGATAAATAGATTAAATAAGGAGTCTGAATGATGTTTTCAAAATGAGTTTAAAAAATTGAATACCCAAAAAGAATGAATAAAACAAATACGTATTCGTCATGAAATAACCTAAGTGTTGACATACTGAAAAATTCAACCAACCACCCAACTAATCATTACTTAGTTGGGTGACTGCCTAATGTTTATATACCCCTTTTACTCGGGTGGATATAACCGGAGAGAGAGAGAGAGACAGAGATAGATAATAGATGATATGATGATCTTACTTGATACTTTTCTGTTTCTACTTGTTGACTCGCTGTTTACTGCTTCTACTGGTTCTAACTTGTCTTGTTGTTATAGGTTTGGTTTTAGTTGTTGATTCTTCTTCGTGCTGGGTTGGTAATTGTTATTAATATTCAATTAACAAAGAAGACTTGCTTGTTTTCTTGATCAAGCTTTATTTCGCAACCCTGTACATTTGATTTCACCGGGGGGGGGGGGGGCACCAGAGCCATGACATACACGTTCGTTTGCTCTTAAATCTCTGCCGAATATAAACTAAACTCACGCGTCCAATCGCGCACTTTCAAGAGATCAAGCAAAAGGTTAGTACACGTCAACAACTGTCGGGTAACTTTCCATGGACGCCGTAATTCTAAATCTAACATACTCTAATTCAACATTCTAACTACTGTAGTTAGAATGTTGAATCCGATCAATCGGCTGGTCACGTCCTAGCACCAATATGCTTGCTCCGACCATATTACCCTTATGGCACGCCAACCCTTTTTATCCTCAATATATTAGAATGCGTTGGTTTGGGGTTTTAGTGTCCTGGGTATGACGTTAAATTGCATCTAGTGATAAGGTCCAAATCCTGGATCTTTGGGGATTGTGGAGTACCGCTTCATTGCTATTACACCTAAATACACTCCAACTCGAAGGGATATTACCTGTTAGGGACTCATCTATAAGTTAAATCGAAAAGATGATTTTAAAAATGTGTGTTTCATAAAATTGAGTTTGAAAAAAATGAATACCACCAACAATGAAAAAAACATAACGTCTTCGGCATGAAATAACCCAACAATGGTTGACATGCCGTAAAATCCAAACAACCAACTATTATCAAGAACTTTATTTATTCACTGTGAAAATTTAATTTTGGGGTCATAATTTATTAACTGCTTGTAAATTATGTAACTGATAACATGTAAGCAGCCAGCGGAACTTAGAACATCTCAGAAGATTATGTACTGTAAGCAATCCGAGGTCTCCTTGTCTAAATAAGCAAAGCTTGATAAACTATAAGACATCCTGAAGGTAATATTTCCCGATAAATTACTGACGTCAAGCAGCAATGACCTAGCTCAGAATTTAGATGAGTGACCATCTGGGAAGATTATGTACCGTCATCAAAATGAGGTGGTTTATCCTTACTATCTACTTTCGATGTGAATTTTCTAAGGCTTTGCTTAATCTGTTACACAGGCCTCCGATTGCTTTTAAAGAGAAGGCTCACTGTTGCCCATTGTTTTTATGGTCGGACAGGATTCTATGCTTTTTGCATTACTCACAGGCTTCAAGTTGATTACTATACCTGATCTTATATGGTCACCCATTTGTGTTTTGATCAGGATCATTGCTGCTTAACTTCAGTCATTTAGTGGGTAATTAAGCTTTTAACATTATTAAAAATGTTCTAAGCTTTTCTGCAATTAGTTTATGTAAACTAACCGGATCTCAAAGTTGTTTTATGTAGTTTCCTTGTTTAATGGCATCTCAACCTTCGTGGGTTATTCAAGGCCGGCACTGTCCTTGTAGAAGACGAGAAATGATACTATTTAACCTATAACTGGAAGTGAAAGGGTCCATACCTTTCTCAAGTTTATCAATTCGAAAGTGAACGTAATAGCGAGAGTGAGGTTTGTGACAGAAAACACGAGGTGAGTGGCCCACCGTATTCTCGAAGGAAGTTAGCTAGGCTTTGCCTGGCATGTGGAATCGAACCCGCGTCCTTCGGAATGCGAACGGGCGACACATTGGCACTGAATTCAAGATACTATTGTCCCGGATGTAAGCGCCAGGTGCCCGGATGATGGCTACGAGGATTCCGGCAGCCAGGATTGGCTCGGGAATCTCGTGCCTGGGGTGCAGACACCCGGATGTTGAAGGAAAAACTTGTATAAGTAAAAGTAGGGTTACGACAGCAAGGAGTTGCGAATTTTCATCTGTTGAAGATATTTGAGTTGGTGATTTTACGACGACGACGGATTTTTTGTGCTATAGATTTTGTGACGGCGACGACATTTTTGACCCCCCCCCCTATCTTCAACAAGTCGAATTTATTTTCCCCCTCTATTTTCTTTTCTTTTGCATACTAGAAAACTCGCTTACTGCGATGACGCTGTAGTAACAATATCTGTTTCACATAGAGATGGAAAGACACAATTATCTTTTGATAATTCATATATATTTTTATTCATGGTCTTCAGGACAATTTAAGGTTTTGGGTTTACAAATCTGTTGTTTAGGAGAGAAAAAAGCTATTCCAATCGGTTAATACTAACCCGGACTAGAACCCTCTCTCCGAGTTCGTTCTCAAGATGTCTGTGTTGTAATGGAATATTCCACACTCTCTCTCACCCATGTGGTCTGACTATATATATATAGTGAGCGCGGTATTATGCTGGGTTGGCTTCGAGGATTAGTAGCATACCTCACTATTCTTTGTCTGTCTTACTGTATCTCTTTGGAATAAAACCCTCTATCTTACATCTACGAACGTGTTGACTGGTTCTTCCACCCGACTACAACCATGTCTGATTGTATCCCTTTTAAGAACATCTGTCTGTCTGTCTGTCTGTCTGTCTGTCTGTCTGTCTCTCTCTCTCTCTCTCTCTCTCTGGGTGAACAAGAGGTTCACCTGTTATGTCTGCCTCTGTCTCTTCTTTGTTGTCCCTGTCGGTGTTACCCAGTTGGCCTCTCGCCAAAAGTCCACAATTTGTATTTCCTTATTAGATGTGAGACTTATTTACTTACCTTCTGAAGGTCACCCACAGGTCACCACATCCGTTTTCATGTAACAACAGAGCTAACATAGCAAACATACTCAGTTGTAGTTAATAGAAGATTCCTGAAGATATTTAATAAATGATCGACTGTCTAGATAAACAAATAATTACTAGTCATTAGTTTTTATTTTGCAGATAAATGGATTTCTACCGCAACGAATTGATAAGATAAAATATGCTTATAAAATTAATTGAATAATATTGATCGAGAGAAATTCATTTTGCTTTCTTTACTCACTGGATTTTCACATCAATCATTATAGTTTTGGTTTGGTTCAGTTGATTGGTTGTTTGCTTTTATGGCATGGAAATCCTTGTGAGGTTATTTAACGTCATTGCCGGTTTTTCTATTACAGGTAATTTTGTGATTTCAAGTAGATAATAATAATAATAATAATAATAATAATAATAAAATTAGAAGACCAGACCTAGTGTTGATAAACAAAAAAGGATGAACTTGTCAACTGGTGGATTTTGCAGTACCAGCAGATCACAGGATGAAGCTAAAGAAAAATGAAAAAATGGACAAATATCTGGACCTTGCCAGAGAACTGAAAAAGTTATAGAATATGAAAGTCAAAGTGAAGTTTTAATAGATAAATCCCCAGTATCATATATTTATATATAGTTTGTTTTATTTTAATAGATATTCAAAGTTAATAGAACTTAGTTTCGATTTCAAATTGTTTTATTTTTATTTTTTACTCCTTTAATAAATTTGATGATTTCATGATTTATGTTTCAAACATTTAATTTTTAACTTCCACCCCCTCAAGCAATATCTTTCAAAAAATTATTTTTACATCGCCCGTAGGGTGTTTTTTATTTTGCTAGTTTTATTAATTTTTTTTTCATTTGTTACTTTTTGCCGGGTTTGTGTACAAAGAGGGAATGACCAAAAGGGGAGGACTTCCAAAAAATCAATAAAAAGGTGCGTTTAGCGTAACAGTTATCATCGTAAGAAATAGAATCAGTGAGCCGAAGTCAAATTCTGGACGAGATTGCTTGCGTTTAACTTCGCGCTAATGCCCTTTGGAAAAACATGAATCTATATATTCTTTCTCCGACTAAGGGCAAATAGTAGGACAGGTTGAGTTATTTAGCATTGGAAGGCAACCTGACTAAGAGAAAGGAAACTCTGAATTAAAACCAACATCCTGCTCGTGGTGGAGGGTTTGAGTAAATACCAACATATTGTAGGAATTACATTCCTTACTATACAAGATTACCCCCGTGTTTCCCTCCTTAGGAGCTAGGTGTCGTTGCTTGCTTATACATACAGAATCGCCAAAATCAAAATTCTCTCTGACCTTTAGCCTCGACAAGGTAACACGTACCAGTATCTTCTATCTATGTGACAGGGGGATTTTTTTTTACCTCAACAAGCTCGTGTTGCACAATACACGAGAACACATGCCAATACGTGTAAGTTTTAAAAACCCCTTCTTTTTACCACTGCCTCAATACTACTTACATATTTGAACATTTACTTTTATACAGTTAAGTATAAGCTTCATTGTATATTTTGGTATTTTTTTTTTTATTTCTTCAATTAAATTTGCTCAATGAATAAATGATGTTCTTGATAATAGTTGGTTGTTTGGATTTTACGGCATGTCAACCGTTGTTGGGTTATTTCATGCCGAAGACGTTATGTTTTATACATTCTTGGTGGTATTCATTTTTTTTTTACAGAGTCAATTTTTGAAAACACATTTTTAAACTCATTTTTTCTATTTATCTCATAGATAGGTCCCTAACAGGTACTGCCACTCCGGGTCAGAGTGGACTTGGGATTAATGGCAATGAAGGGGTACTCCACACTCCCCAGAGATTAAGAATTGAAACTTCATCATTAGATGCATTTGGACGTCATACCCAGGAAATAAGACCCCCAGCCACTGCCTTCTAGCACATATATGAAATAAACAGTGTTGGAGGCTTTCCACAACGGTAAGTGGGTCGGGACAATCATATAGGTGATATGGCTTGACTTGACCAACCGATTGACCGGAGGGAGCCTCTCCGACAACCCGTTTCACCTAAGTATGCTCATCTCCCAGGACCCCGTCCTTAACCATCAGGGATCGCCACCCATGACTCCATTGAGGGGATTTTAACCTTCTGCAGAGGTGCGGTAGGTGTATTCTACAGCTCCAGCGGTCTTGTTAATTCGTTGGGAAATATCTTTGTATAGTAAAATATTATATTTTACTAAACACAAACTAAAACAACAAAGGTGCGGGTTTGTTTAATTACAACTAAAAATGTTACCGGCGAGGTGTGGTTATCAAAACAGACAAACATACGAAGACAATCTTCTGACGTCAAAATCATCTCTTGCCTCTGTAGTAATGAGTCGAACTTACCTGACTCAAAGCGTCCTAGATGTCTGGCCTGCGAAACTGTCCCTGGCAAGGAAAGGAATGTGGTCGGGGGAGGAAGGAATGTGGTACGCCATTATGCCGACTCTGAGTAAGAAATGTCAAGAAATTGGAGGGGGCAGAATGGACTTTTTATAGAGGTTGCGAGGAATTATGGGTGACTACCCATAGTGCATTGCAACTTTTATTTGACTATAAAAGCGACCTATTTTGGCCTGAACGACACACTGCATATTTGTTCTTCAGTAACAGTGTCGAGAGAGCAGAAGAGGGAGTGAAAGAAGAGGAAAAAGAAGAAGAGGAAGAAAAAGAAGAAGGAGAGAAAGAGAAAGAGAAGCTGCTGGTACACTATCAATAAAACATTTTTAGAATAATTCATCTGCTCATTGGTTAGGCTGAGAATTTTTCACAGCCATCTTGTACAAGCGAGTAAACGTTATTGTGTCTTTCAGATTGTTTTGTATTGGTCTCATCAAAATTACGTTGCACTTCATATAGAATGGAAAAAAATTCAAAGATTAGGCAAAAAAGAAAAGTCTGTCTGTTTCTTTGATTGCACGAAAATACAAAGAAAATATGCCGTAAGCGTCAATATTAACTTCGCAAAAGAACTACCAAATTCTATTCAGAACTTCATTAAATGGCACACCCATTCACAGGTATTTTATTTTGCAGTTACTTAGTACGGACTTTCAAATTGAAAACATAATGTTTGCTTTTGATAAAGCTTGTCTGAATTTATGAGATGAAAGATTTTCATTATTTCACAATGTCCAAACAAGTCGTTTTATCCTTCGTTTCTTTAGTAAACGATTTTTCTGTCTCCTGCTTTTCAACTTATTGTCTGGATTTCTGAGACGAAGAGTTTTCACTATTTGATTAACTAGTGCTGTAGTGTTTGCGGGGAAAGTTGGCGGACGCGAAGAGGCAATGAAAAGATGACGAAATGAAGACTAGATGTGGTTGTTCAATCAGGAAAATAAAAGCCAGACAAGTGGTCAAAGAAAAATACCATTCCTTTTATTGCTGAACCGGTCTTAAAAACAGAAAGACATGAAGTGGTCGAAATACTGCAGCCTACACTCAAATTTAGGTCGGTACTTGTCGCTTACCTGGTAACTAACTGATTTTCCACTTTTTAGAAATCTCTAAGTATAATGTTTATCCGTCTCTTGAACATACACTGAAAGATTTTTATTGAACTTTTGTTGTTGAACACACTGCTGAGCACCAGAGTCACTAGTGGTAAGAAATGACCACTAGATTACATTATCCACATCTAAGCCAGAAAAGCCAGACAAGTGCCCAAAGAAAAATATCATTCCCTTTATTGCTGGACCGGTCTTAAAAACAGAAAGACATGAAGTGCCATTTACAAATCGAACTACAGCAGCCCACACTCAAATTTAGATCGTTACTTGTCGCTCACCTGGTAATTAACTGACTTACCTTTTTTAGAAATCTCTAATCTCTTTAATGTTTATCCGTCTCCTGAACATATAGTAAATATTTTTTATTGGCCTTTTGTTGTTGAAGCACCAGTCACTATTGATAAGAAATGACCATTAGATAACAGTATCCACATCTACACTGTATTCAACAAATTTTCGTTTCTTTGTCTATTTGATTATCAAATGGTGTTTGTGGTTCTATTTGAAACATTGTAGTCACTGACTAGGTTTAGTGTAGTTTGACACAGCGCTAGAAATATGGAGGAACCACTGAAAACCTATCTTACCATCAATGTCTGACCGTTTCCTGAACACACAGTGAGAATCTAGCTCATTAACCATTCCACTACGTAGGAATCCCAGAACATCTTTCTTTGTCATTCATTTTTACCACATTTCAGTTTCTTCATCCTCGGGATAAATGTATTGCATTATAGGTCATTTAAAAGGTTCGTTCTCTAAAGTTGAGAAAGAAATGTTGTATATATATTTACCAACTCCCCCGCAAGAGCAGGATGCGACACAAGGTTAATTTCTTAAGCGGAGTTCAACAGGTTTGAATTCAGAGTTTTCCTTCTCCTAGACTGGTTACCTAGCCATGGTTAAAGAACCCAGTCTGTTCTGCTATTTACCCATAGCTGGAGGGAGAGTAGGATTCATACCTTTCCCAAGGGTATTAGCGCTAAATTAAATGCAATTACAACGTCCAGGATTTTAACCCGTGGCGACGAGTCCATTTACCATGACTTTAACCATTACACCACGCGCTTTCTACTTCCTAAAGAAATGTTGTATAGACTGTCACTTGATCTTGAACAAACACCTTGTTGTAAAAGCTCACTTGCATATATTTTGGATGCTACATTATTCTTTTTTCACTGGTCTTACAAACTAGAAAAAGTAGGGCGTTTCTGTTCATTCTTTCATAAACCGTTTCGCACTCCTAACAGATGACGTAGTGTCGTTTTACCTCCAAGATATACATCTATTTCACTCTGCGTTTAAAATTCAATATTTTACTTTATCGAATTTAATTTTCTTTATTCGTACGTGTAACTGTCCACAGCCAAAAACAAGGAAACTCATAGATTCACACGGCTGGGGATTTCAACTTTGACCCTCGGCCTGTCAGTCACTCCTAAAAAAGGGCTCGCCACATAGGGTAGAAACTGGTTGGAGAAACTATTACATGATAGATGTCTGAATCACTAAGATAATGCATCAGGGTAATCATTTTTAGCGTTGCTCGATTTATTATTACGAAGCATTGTAATTATTTAGCTAAGTATTATCCTAAACATTTTTGTGTTTATTCAAACATTGTAGGCAGTTTTGATTGGTTGTTTGGTTTGTTCTGTTTTACGGCATATCAACCTCAGTGGGTCATTTAATGCCGATAAAGTTTTGAAATAAATCAATTCTTAATGGATAATACAATTTTTTTATAAATACCTTTTTCTATTTAACCCATAGATGGGACCCTAACAGGTACTACCACTCCGGGTCAGAGTGCACCAGGGAGCAATGGTGATGAATGGGGTGCTCCACATTCCCCAAACCTCCAGAACTGGAACCTCACCATCAGATAGAGTTTAACGTCATTCCCAGGACATGTAGACCCGCAGCCACCGCCTTCTAGAACCCAAAGGGGTTGGGGCTTACCATAAGGGAAATAGGGTTGGGAAAATCATATAGGTACTAGGGCTTGACGTGACCAGCCGATTGATCGGAGGGGGCCTCTCCGACCGCCCGTCTAGCCCAAGATAGGGCCAAAGTGGAGTATTGCATGTCATGAACTGCTCATCCACCTGGGCTCTATCCTTAACCATCACGGGTCACCACCCACGGCCAACAGGTGGCCCCATTGGCGGAGTCTTACCTCTCTGCAGAGGTGCAGTCAGTGCATTCTAACGCCCCAGCCGACAGGGTGGAGGAAGTTTTGATTCAGTTTTTATCTAATACTGTCTGAATTTTGGAGATGAAGTATTTTCATTTTTGAAAATGTCAGGAATTAATAGTAAATAAGACGTTGATTTTCAAAATAGTACTGTTAGCATTTAGTACAATAATTGCAGCACGTTTTCCATTGGTCGAAGCACCCAACACACTCTTCTGGTAGGAATCTGCTCTAACATATTGTTGAGAAATTGACCCCGGTAATCAATTTCAAGTAATTGAGTTCTCGTCCAACGACAAAATTCCAATACTGAAATCTACAACAATAATATAGCAGGCTTCCACGAACAAAGTGCTGGCAATACCAAGTAAAGAAAAACTTTTAAAAATGTCGTTTATTCAGTCGACTATACTCTTTTATTCTGTGGCTGTCTAGGGAAAATTTGCACACGCCACAGCATAATCTCGCCAATTCTCTTGGATCCGAGATCATGTCTCTTAAATTATGCTTTTGGAACGGACATGTTTCGTTTTCTGAGTTTTGTACGCCAGGCTTCGTTCCCGGAGGTAAGCCATCTTCTATTCTATACTTATTTCTTTTAATTTCCTCCTATGTGATGGTTGAGATGAATTTTAAGGCTGTGAAATTTTTTTTAAATCTCACAGAGGACAGTCTGGTGTGTATAAAGGATTTTGCATTTGCAACAATCTTGTTTTTCTATAAAATATGATGGTCAAAAAGTATAGGGAATTAGCATTGCCGCGACCTAACGACAGAAGTTTATATATATATATATATATATATATATTATATATATATATATATATATATATATATGTGTGTGTGTGTGTGTGTGTGTGTGTGTTGAAAAAAATAAATAAACGAAAGAAAGTATAGAATGGATAAAATAGGATATTTTAATCAATTTTACTTACACGTGTTTCGGTTAGGAGTTTATCCATGTGTACATTATTCAAACTGTTACTATTTTTAAATAACCAAATGAAATGAAATAATAATAATAGAAAAATGTAGAAATGTTCCGCACACAAAGAAAATTATCAAACTAGGGAAAATTTCTATGCAGAGTTTAACAGATTTAAATTCTAAGGTTGTCCTTCTCCTAGACCGATTGGCTTACCAAGTTTAAAGATATCAGTCTACCCTATTATTTATTCATACTTTTAGGGGGAATAAGTGGATTCATACCTTCTCAAAGGGTATTAGAGCTATGGGAAATGGAAAAAGCCACGCCCTGGATTTGAACTAGGTTCGCCGTGTCCATTTCCTACGACGATAACCATTACACAACAAACACCACCAGTGTAAATATACGCATTTGCGCTCATTGGGTGAGGATATATTTTGAATTGTTATTATGATAGGAGAGTGACTTATGGAAATAATAAAATTTAAACCGGAATCTGGTTAAATCAAAATTCCACAATCGTATATCAACTCTCCGAAAGAAAAAGAAATACGTGGTTCAAAGTTTACTGACCTGAAAAAATGTAAAAGTTTTTAAATAAAATAACTATTGCATTATATATTTTATTCATTTACATATCAACACTGAAAATTTCATTAAATTCAGTTAATTCCCTGATTTTGGGTTTTTTTTTCTTTCGGCAGGGTGACATACGATAGTGGAATTTAGGTCCGTTAAGTTCGCTTTAACCTGGAATCGTATTTATAATACAAAAGAAGGTATAGAAAAAAGTCCTTTCAAAGATAAATTTTTTAAAATTCCAAAGTTTTTTTTAATGATATACTAAAGAGCTTGTTTTTTTTATTTTTCGTATACAATGATATATAGCTTGATTGTGTAGTTCAGTTCTTCATTAAAAGCACTTAAATCTTGTAGTTATTGAAAGAAATTTTAAGGTTCTCGAGATATCTCCATAGTTTTATCTTTACATTATTACAGAGAGAAATACTGTTTAGTTTTCAGGAGAACCTTTATAGAATTGCATACAAAGGCACATAAGAAGATGGAATCGGGAGAAAAAACATTTATAGATTACACACAGCATTATGGTTAGAGATGATGCTACGTCTGTTTTTATTTTGTGCAACCAAGATGCGCGTTCTATTTTTAGGAAGGAATTGTTATCGCCAGGGATGACAGGAAGAAACATAAGGAATTGTGCATTTTGATATTAAATGGAATATAGATCAAATGGATTACTTTCTGATGCACAGGAATAAATTCTAGAGACGGAGATTAGAGAGTAATATATATATATATATATATATATATATATATATATATATATATATATATATATATATATATATAAATATATATATATATTTATATATATATATATATATATATATATATATATATATATATATATATCAGTGGTGTGTATTCATAAGAAGCAAGGTATGCATTGTTTACACAATAAGAATTATACCGCACAAAATTATCAAGTAAGCATCTATCAATAATTGAGATTCGCTTCCGGTTTTTGTCTGTAACAAAAATTACGTCATTGCTTACGTCACATTACACAATACATAATCCAACGTCATAACATAGAATAAGTATACTAAAAATGTGAACATGCAACGTTAGACAATCCTCATTGTTTCAATAAATAGATGCCCGGAGTTATATATTTATATATAGATTGTTTTATTCAAATATATAATATTTAAAGTTATCGGAACTGTTTCCATTTCAAATTGTCTTTCTTTCTTTTCTTTTTACTCCTTTAATAAATTTGACGATTTTACATACTTATGGTATACACTCTATTACATTGAATTTTCAGCTCCCATCCCCTCAGGCAATAAAATTATTTTTACATCGCCCGGAGGGTATCGTTTATTTTGCTAGTATAATTAATTTCAATAGTATCATAATACTAATTCTTCACAATTATATGATTTCAAGTAACTAAACCTATTTACTCACAGTTATATAGTATTTTTTACCATTCCTACGCAGATGATCTAGCACTTCTTGCAGATACACCAGCACAGGCCGAGAAACTACTACAGTCTGGACAAGGCAGCAAAGAACATCGGACTCTATGGGAACTCCGATAAAATTCAGGTCATGTGTTTTAAAAAGAAAGGAAACCTCTCCACACTCAACGGTAAGCCTCTGAAGCCAGTAGAACAACTCACATACCTAGGTAGTAATATCTCATCCACAGAACGCGATTTTATACACGAATAGGAAAGGCAAGGTCGACTTTAAACAGATTATCAGTCATATGGAAATCCGATCTCACTGACAAGTTAAAACGACAATTCTTACGAGCAGTGGTTGTATCAGTGCTGCGGTATGGCTGCAGCACTTGGACCCTAACGAGATGCCTTGAGAATAAGCTAGATGGGAAATGCTACGTGTAATCTTGAACAAGTCATGGAAACAGCACCGCACAAGGAAACAGCTGTACGGCCATCTGCTCCCTATCTTACAAACCATCCGAGTGAGACAAACAAGACATGCTGGAAACTGCTGGAGGAGCATGGACGAACTCATAAGCGACCTTCTCCTGTGAAAGCCAACAGGTCAGCCAAGACCTACATTGACCAACTCTGTGCGGATATTGGATGCTGCGCAGAGGATCTCCCGGGGGCAATGAATGATAGAGAAGGTTAGCGAGAAATTTCCATGAATATCCGTGCTAATAGCGCGACATGATGATGATGATGTTCATATACAAATAATCTTCTAACATATCTATTTGATTCATAGATGAGATCCTAAGAGGTACTATAACTCCAGGTCAAATTAGACCTAGAAGTAATCGCAATGAAGAGTTGACTCCACACTCCTCAAAACTGGAGCCTCACTGAGATATGTAGTTTAGTGTCATATCCGAACACCTTCTAACACTTGGTTCGGAAAAGATTTTTGAAGGCTGACTGGATTAGAAAAGCTTTAAGATCAAAAGTGGTGGAATAATTTTGTATATAAGGTGTGCTCTAGTTCGCCGTCTAGATTTATAGAGATCATGTGGTCTATTCCTTAGCCAATCACTGGCCATACTGCGTGGCGGATATATTACTTAAGCACTGATTCTTTCTCAGTATACTTACGGCCATTGACGAAGGAACTTAGGATTCTCTACCCCAGAGGATTACCAAAGGATTCATTATCGAAGGACTCTTTACCAGGAACTGAGAATTCTTTACCAGAGGAACCAAAGGATTCACTATCAAAGGACTCTTTACCAGGAACTGAGAACTCTTTACCAGAGGAACCAAAGGACTCATTATCGAAGGACTCTTTACCAGGAACTGAGAACTCTTTACCAGAGGAACCAAAGGATTCATTATCGAAGGACTCTTTACCAGGAACTGAGAACTCTTTACCAGAGGAACCAAAGGATTCATTATCGAAGGACTCTTTACCGGGAACTGAGAACTCTTTACCAGAGGAACCAAAGGATTCATTATCGAAGTACACTTTACCAGGAACTGAGAACTCTTTACCAGAGGAACCAAAGGATTCATTATCGAAGGACTCTTTACCAGGAACTGAGAACTCTTTACCAGAGGAACCAAAGGACTCATTATCGAAGGACTCTTTACCAGGAACTGAGAACTCTTTAGTAGAGGAACCAAAGGACTCATTATTGAAGGACTCTTTACCAGGGATCCAATTCCACTGGACAAGCGCTCCTGCTTTAAGGCCAAAGGATAGCCCACAAAAACTTAACAAAAAGATTTGTAACCAATGTATCATATTCACAGAGAGACTATGTCATGCTGAAAGCAAAAGTTCCCGCCATATCACCGAAGATAAATAGCGATTATCTTGTTCAATAATTAAATGGGTGACTACATAAAGAATAACAGATAACATGAGGCTTGATTCGGCATTAAATGAACCGAAATGTGTCGATATGACGTAAGACAAAAACAACCTACATATTCCCAGGTGTGTATTTAAATAAGGTTAGGGGCCAGTCTTGAACTATGGACTATAGTTTACAAACTCTTATGTTAAAAGATTTGTTCTGTTAATCCATCATATCCCCAGACTCCTCACACTTGTATCTCTTCGGTTTGTAATTTAGTATAGATTAAACGTAATTTTGATATATATATATATATCAAACAAAAAAACCCTACTTTAAACAAAATAAACTTTGAAATAAGTCAACATATTCTCAAATGTTTATAATTTTCCGCCTATCCTCCTTCCTCTATAACCCTCCCCTTCTCACAACTTGTGCCTGTCCCCCACATAAAATCACTGCAAAGCTCGCTCGAACCACTACCATTCTTTACAACCTCATACTACATATGGTTATTACCTCCCACTTCTAATTCCTTGCTACAACTCGTTCTCGTTAAAACCGAGACACGAAATCCTACCATCGTTTCACACCTGAGGATGGCAAATTGTATTGCCGAAAGCGCGCGTTTGGAAACATTTCGGGGACTGTTATACCAGTTACACCCCAACATCAGAAAGATGGCCCGAAAATTGGAACAGATCAATGAAAAACTTGTACGACAGGAATTGTCTGTACAGTTTAACAAAACTTGTATATATATATATATATATATATATATATATATATATATTCATCAACATTCAACTATAAACGCCAATCAACGAATGGTAAAAGACCTTTTTCTACACATTTTCCAAATTCAACGCATACAAAACATCCATCATCTTTTATCCGCATAAATTCTTATTTCTTCTTAAATAATTTTATAGTCCTGAAGAAGGTTTCCTTTGTAAACCAAAATGTTCGAACATCGACAATAAATGTACATACATTATAACACACCGTGTTTGTTTATACGTTTTCTCCACGGATTAATTTCCTCATCTTACGTCCATACATGCACACACACACACACACACACACACACATATATATATATATATATATATATATATATATATATATATATATATATATATATATACAACATTTTCTGTCAACGCTTTTGTGTCTGTTATTTCGTTCATATGGATACAGAAAGTCACCAGTACTTTGTAGTTGCTTCTCATAGCATATGAATCCTTTTTTTAAATGATTTTAAAAACTTTCTAAAAAACACATTTTTTTCCTTAGAATAACCTTACTTCGAAACTTGTTGAAAACAATCTCAAAATAAACTTCTGTGTCTGTATCTGAATGTAAGTGTGTGTGAGTACGTTAATTCTGAACATTTAGGCTGCATTTTTTATTCACGTGATAAACAAATTAGGTCTGTGAACCTTCTGTTATCGGACGCGATCTCCCAATATATCATGAAAATATGTACGTAATTGATATATAAATTCTGACCAACATCTATCATTGCCAAAAGAGAAAACGGGAAGAGTTAAAGTACTACAATGCTAAACATGGCTATCATCGAAATTGTATTTTTCTAATACATTATATTATTTACGTCATTTTTATTCCTAAGTGTTAAATACATTTCAAAATCCTACGCCTATATCGATTTAATACTTGAACCCGATAACCCTAATACGGGATATATCACGCTGAAGTAAATATCAGGATATGTATTTGTAAAAACCAGCACGATATTGTTAGTAAATTAGATAGTATGTCTGTTAGTGAATGTATTTTAATCTTCAGCTTCCTCCGTGGACAAGTGGTCAACCGAAATATGTTCTTGTTTCAAGGAGAAATGTAATTCATCCATAGCTTCATTTCTCATTTCGGCTATATATATATATTTGAATACCATGAAGGTTCGTAGTATAGTGGTTCGAGTCATAGGAAATCTTGCACAAGGCTGTTTGCATTTCACATAGTGCTAATACTTTTGGGAGAGGTATATATCCAACTACTGTCCCTCCAGCTACGGGTAAATAGTAGGGCAGATTGGGCTCTTTAAATTTGGTTTGGTAACCAGTCTAGGAGAGGGAAAACTCTGAATTCATACCACTTAAGAAATTAGCCTTGTGTTGCATCCTTCTCGTGTGGAGGGGTTGGTAAATATATATATATACATGTATTGATAGATCATATATTGCAGGGGTTCTTAAAATATTGATATTACAAGTAATGTGTGTTTTAAAATGTTTAGAACTTTATTAATACATACATGCCCTTAAAATACAAATATTACAGCTACGTATTAAGTTTTGGTTTAGTTTTGTTTTACGGCATATCAACCTCAGTGGGTCATTTAATGCCGATAAAGTTTTGAAATAAATCAATTTTTAATGGATAATACAATTTTTTTATCATCTCATGTTTTTCTATTTAACCCATAGATGAGACGCTAACAGGTACTACCACTCTGGGTCAGAGTGGACCAGGGAGCAATGGTTAGGAAGGGGTGCTCCACATTCCCCAAACCTCCAAAACTGGAACCTCACCATCAGATAGAGTTTAACGTCATTCCCAGGACATGTAGACCCGCAGCCACTGCCTTCTAGCACCCATATGATAAAAAGGGATTGGGGTTGCCATAAGGGCAATAGGGACGTATTAAGTGTTTACCTGTTTAAAATGATTTGGGGGAGTCCTCGTGGTGTAGTGGCTAACGTACAATATCGTTCACTTTTAAAATTCTAACTGGAAATAAAAAATAATTAGGAAAAAAGTAATTGGTAATTTGCTTGAAGCATTGTTAAGTATGTTATAATATATTAGTAATTTGAAGGCAATACAATGCGTATAAAAAATAAAAACAAAAAGATGTTGTTTTTTTGTCTTCTCAATTTCAAAGAACACTTTATCATCAGAGACGAAAATCAGAAATGGACGTGCTTAAATTTGTGGGGTTTTTTTTGTCACCACGCAAAAAAAATTAAGCACGTCCATTTTTGATTTTCGTCTCTGATGATAAAGTGTTCTTTGAAATCGAGAAGACAAAAAACCAACATCTTTTTGTTTTTATTTTTATACGCATTGTATTGCCTTCGAATTACTAATATATTATAATTAGGAAAAATAAAACAAAAATATGATTCGTTTAAGATATAATTTATTTTATTTTAATTAGACAAAGAAATTACCAAATCTATTCTCAAATTGTCTACTAATTTTTAATAATAACAATACAGGGTGTTTCAGAAAAACTGGTATTGTTTCTTTAATTAATACCTTAACCAAATCTCGTTCAGAGTTTCTCACATCTGGACAGCAAGTGTAGAAGCAACTCGCAATTTTGTCTTTAATGTTTAATGCTTCCTTTTTCTATTCTGGTATAGAAATGTCATTCACTGGAGAAGTATATGCGTTTAAATATATAATTGTGGCTTGTTTATACCCATGCTGCTAGAATGTGATATCATTTAAGATATACATGGTGTTTAAGAAAAATTGATATCATTCCGTAATCTAATGATTTGAAAATTTTCCGTTCGAATGATCTCAAATTTTAACAGCTCAAGTAGAAAAAACTCAACATTCTATGTTTAATGGTTTTATGTTTGATTTTCTTTTCATACATAGAAATTCCATTCAATGGAAAAGAAAGGTTGTTTAAACATTACCCACATACTCTTTAAATACGCGTATTGTAATGCTTATCCCCTTAGGAAATTGACTCGGTGACCAGATGACCTTTAGGCACCCCTTTTTAATATCGATTAAGAAAGAACATGTTTTTCGTTCACACCGTCAATATCCGGTTGTTTTAACAGACGATTTTTAGATTTTTTTTAGAATTATAAAACTAACCCCTAACCCTAACCCCTAACCCCTAACCCAACCCCCTAACAAACAACTGGATATTGACGGTATAAATGAAAAACATGATCTTTCTTAATCTAGATAAAAAAGGGGTGCCTAAAGGTAATCTGGTACTGCTTTTCACATAACGCTAATAGTCTTGAGACAACCAGTCCAGGAGAAGGAAAACTCCGAATTCAAACCAATTAAACTCAACTAAAAGATTGACCTTATTTTGCATCTTACTGGAGTAGAGGGGTTGGGTAAATACATATAAAAATGCTGATAACATTTAATTGAAATTTGACCTTGTGTCACATCTTCAAATTTTGATCTTTTGAACGAGAATTGGTCAAGTTATTAGATTTAAAAAATTATATCACTTGTTCTGAAACACCTTGTACATCTCAAATAATTTTCATTTTTTAAACGACCTGTATTTAAAATACCGTGAATGTGCATGAGAGTTGCTTAATCGATATTGCCTAAAGGTCATAGGATAGGTCAATTTTTCACTGTTTTAAGATATCAAATTGTCCATCTAAGTGAAAGTTGTGTGTTAGTATACTGAATACTGATACCAAAAATTAGGTTTTTCACTTGTACCCTTGTTTGAGGAAATAGCATCAAAGATCGTTTACTAAAATGCACTAAAAATCCTTGTTTTTCCAATATTTGGTCAATGAATTTATTAGAAAATCTACCATTTTCAATATCTAACTCAGAAATGTTATCTAACTTTATTAAAATTCAACGAATTATATCTTATTATAATGGAGATTGTGGGTTTGTCTGTCTGTAACCGAAACTATATTACTATACAAGTCACAATTCCTTTAGTTATTTACGTCATATTCTCCATGATTTTATTTTTATCTAAACCTCAATTATTAATAAAATTGTTTTACATTATTTACACTTTTGACCATATCTACATACTAATAACATGCAATTGTATTTATATATACAACAAAATAGAGGTTTACATTATGAATGGGAAGGCTAATTTGCATATTGATCTTAAAAAATTGATTTTGATAAATATATGCTTAGTATTATTGATTTCTAATTGTTTGATTTTATCTTAATGAATATGAGCAAAAATCTCTTCAATAAATCTTAAAAGAAACCCCTTAAAAAGAAGAAATAACTGTAATATTATTCTTTACTTCCTATTTTAACTAAACAGTTTAATTAGGAAAATTTTCCAATGAAAGACGGGAGTAACGGAAAATAATGGAAGAGTTAGTTTCAAAGTTGTTCTATTTTTCAATCATACCCCCTCTGTTCAAAATCTTTTTATTATATTCTTATTCAGTTTCATTAGCCTTTCTAATTTAATATCATATTCTATTATAAAATTTAACTAAAATACTTGCACCCTGAGGGTGCATATATTTGCTAGTATTATAAATAGAATTCAAATTGAAAATGTGTCCCCTATCACCAATATGCTGCTTTTTACCTCATTAATTAAGCTGTAACAGACAACTAATAAAGTTCCATTCATTGTAACATCCTGTGTTTGTTTTACATTTCTATATGTCAATGCTACTACTCATTGGAATTATGATGTTTACCTGCGTTAAAATAGTGTTGTGATGGAGGTGGGTTATGTCTCACTGGGTACGGAAACACACCATTTCAATAATGTACTCTCCTTTTCCTGTCCGTTACGCTAACAACTGAGCCATCAGACTTATTGATTTTATGTTGTAATAATCATTGCGTTCAATTCTATTGTTTGATGCATTGAATTCAATCCTAAACGAATTAGCAGATTCCACATTGATTTAATTTTAATAATAATAACACTAATATAAACCTGTTGACGTAGAAAAAGACGCGAGGAGGAAGTAAAAGGCGAAGAGTGGGAAAAAAATAAACTGTTGGAAAATAATGTTTCTTCGAAGAATTATGAGGTTTTATTTTCCTTTTTTTTTTCTTTTTTTTTTCGTTCATTTATTTCGTTTACTCTGTTTGTTTATGAGAATTAACAAGTATTCCTCTTTTTTTACGTAATTTTATATTCTTCAAAATTCAATTCCTTGCTTCTTTAATATTATTTAATTTGACTGTTTTTTTCTCCTCTCGCCAGTTGTCGGTAGTTTAATGGTATTTGCCCGCCTTTTATGGAAGGCGGTTATTTTGTTTTCTGAACAAACTGTTTCATTGTTACCACTGTGGCACTAGATTAGTCTTGATTATGTAAATACTGCTCTCTCTCTCTCTCTCTCTCTCTCTCTCTCTCTCTCTCTCTCTCTCTCTCTCTCTCTCATACACTTCATTTATTCTGATCTTTTTTTTAACTTTCTCTCTCTCTCTCATACACTTCATTTTATTCTGATCTTTTTTTTAACTCTCTCTCTCTCTCTCTCTCTCTCTCCTCTCTCTCTCTCTCTCTCTCTCACACACACACACACACACCACACAACACACACTCTCTCTCTCTCTCTTTCTCCCGCACACACACACACACACACACACACACACACACACACAACACGGACACATACATACAAATACACACATGCACGCATATTCTCTCTTATATACACATATATTAATGTTAATATATGTGCTAATATTGATTTTCTGCCTATTGTAACCATTTTTCAGAAAGACATTTCATTTCGCTTATTAATTTACGCATTGCTTTTGTAATTATTTCTTCCCTTCTTGAACGCTGACAAAATGCCAACATTTTATGGAAATAACTGAAGAATTTCAGGTCACGCTTTTTAAGACACCGTCTCCAAATGTTGCCGAAATCCGTGTTTATAACGAAAGACGTATTTTAAACAAATATATCTATTATATTTCCGACATCTTTCTTTCTTTCTTTAGAATAACATTAAATCATTTGACGTCATACCTGTTTGTATTGTTATACAATCATTGCTTTTTCACACGTGGCTTCGTCGAATCTACGACATCTTGTTTCGGCTTCACTTCTAAAAATATAAATGCTGAGATCACGGGGCTTGGCACGTGACCTCACTTTAACATTATTACCAGGGGTCATTGTTCAATCTTAAGTATCGCCTAAGGATATATAGAGCCTGAGACTTCTCTCTTCAGTTTTTGATTCCTATAATAAAATGCCAAAAAGTGAAAATATATACATATATATATATATAAAAATTTTGAAAAAGCAAGTGTTCCGAAAATGGGATGAATAAATGAAGACGCATATATATATATATATATATATATATATATATGGGTGTAAATATGGAAAATAAATCCGACAATATAAAGAAAATTTTGAAAAAAAAGTGTTCCGAAAATGAGATGAATTTAATTATCGATGTTTAAACATTTCGGTTACATTGAACCTTCATCAGGATGTATCTTGGGGTGAAGAAAATGATGGATGTATTTATATGTGACAGGAGGTGAAAATCTTTTTAGTTATGTAACTGTATTTGATCAGCGTTTTATTTTTGAAAGGCAAGTCGCGATCCACAAATACGAAGATGTCATGACGCGTGACGCAACTCGAAGAAATGCAAAAGACGAGAAAAAGTATTAATGGACTGATTATTTTTAAGGGAACAACGGAAACAAAGTGGTAATGATAACTAAATAAATAATTAGATAAATTAAATTAATTTTCCTCTCCTGTCACATATAAAAACATCCATCATTTTCTTCACCCCAAGATACATCCTGATGAAGGTTCAATGTAACCGAAATGTTTAAACATCGATAATTAAATTCATCCCATTTTCGGAACACTTGTTTTTTCAAAATTTTCTTTATATTGTCGGATTTATTTTCCATATTTACTCCCATATATATATATATATATATATATATATATAGGCGTCTTGCGATGTACCTTTCAAACAGTAGTTCAATAGCCCAACATATAAAAACACACTCTTGTCCCAATACTAAATTCCGAAAAATACTCAACAATAACACCACCATTATAGACACACAAATATGTAAACAACGACTAAAGATTTTAGAAGCACTGCATATAAGACATAAAAATCCAAAACTAAACAAAATAAACTTTGATAATAGCACCAATGTTCTAAAATGCCTATAATTACATTAACAATTTATAAAAATCTTATTATAATGGAGATTGTGTGTTTTTCTGTCTGTAACCGAAACGAAATCACTACTCAAGTCACAATTCCCTTAGTAATTGACGTCACATTCACCATGAATTTATCCTTATTTTAACCTCAATTATTGATAAAATTGTTTTACATTATTTATACTGTTAACCATATCTACATACTAATAACATGCAATTGTATTTATATATACAACAAACTAGTGGTTTACAGTGTGAACGGGAAGGCTAATTTTCATATTGATATTAAAAATGTAATTTTAATAAATATGTGCTTAGTATTATTGGTTTCTAACTGTTTGGTTTTATTTTAATGAATATAAGCAAACATCTCTTCAATTAATCTTAAAAGAAATCCATTAACAAGAAAAAATAACTGTCATTTTATTCTTTACTTCCTCTTTTAACTAAATACTTAAATTTAAAAAAATAATAATGAAAGACGAGAGTGATGGAAGAATAAGTTTCAGTTGTCCTATTTTTCGATTATACTCCCTCTATTTCAAATCTTTTTATCTGCATTCTTATTTAGTTTCATTTGCGTTTCTAATTTAATACGATATTTCATTACATTAAAACTTAAATACTTGCGCCCGGAGGGTGCATATATTTGCTAGTAATAATAATATCAAAAAAAGATAATAAAAACAATTATAATAACACTAATAATAACAACAATAAAATAAACACAACCAATATAAATAGGAAATGGAACAACCCATTGTTGTACGGTTTCAAAATTACCCTGAAGATGGCCCACGATAGGGCGGAAAGTACTAGGTCAATCAACTATGGCAAATACATCAGCCAATTTTCGCCAGATATTATTAAAACAATCCGGCAATATGAAAGGATAAAAGAAAAAATTTGCCGACAAAAATGGCTGCAATGTTCAACAATATATGCCTACAAGAAGAAATGCTGTCTATATATATATATATATATATATATATATATTTAGGCAGCATTTCTTCTTGTAGGCATATATTGTTGAACATTATATATATATATATATATATATATATATATATATATATATATATATATATATATATATATAAGGTGTGTCAAAAAAGTATTGGGATACTTTTGACTTTTTGACACACCTTGTATTCTGAAAAAATAACGTTCCTTTCATTAAATTTTTCTTTCAGAATACAAGTCATGCAAAAAGAGTACCAAGTTTAAAGCTGTATTTACCAAGATAGAAATGAAAAATGACTGGAATGTTTTTGTTTTTTTTTGTTTCAGAATACAAGTTGTGACAAAAATACAAAAAATCTCGATAATTTTATTACACCTTACGCATATATAATATATATATATATATATATATATATATATATATATATATATATATATATATATATATATATGTGTGTGTGTGTGTGTAGTATAGTGAGAAATTTGAAAAACACAGGTTTAAATAAAATGAGTGGTAAGTTTATTAGCCGACGCTGTGTTTTTTCAAATTTCTCACTATACTACATACCGTCGGATTCACTTCCATTTCTCTTCATATATATATATATATATATATATATATATATATATATATATATATATATATATTCGACAATCATGAGATCTCATTAAAGCAAACTGTCGAATGCTCGTTTTACAAAAGTCGTTCAAAGCTGCAGCCAACTGGTTACTCGTATCAATTCTGTAACAAAGTGTGTGGGTCTGTGGCAGATTTGAGGTGTAATATGAGTATGCATGGGCAATGTAAGCGAAATGATAGCTAATTCATTTGTTACATATGCGATAGAACTTGCAGATATTTACTTATACTAGTAAAATTATGTGCTCTCTGGGCACAAGTATTTAAGTTTTAATATAACTTTAATTTTATATTGAATTAGATAGACTACAGAAATTGAATAAGAACAAAAATTATTACACTAATTTTTTTTTCTTTATTCTAATTAATTTCAATATAAAACTATGCATAGGATTGCTTTTGATACGTTTTAGAATAACCCAATGATATTTGAAATCAATAACACTAAGTAGTTATTTATCAAATACGGTTTTGTTAAAACCGGGATGCAGATTATACATACCATATACCATGTAAAGATTTATATCTTAATGAAATATAACACACAGGATTTTAAACACAATAATGTGGGCTGTTTTGAGGCAAATCTATCTCAGCTAGACTTTTATAGAGACATTGTTAATGAATAAGTTGTTAATTAAGATTAAATAAGGATTGTTTAATAAGACTTTTATAGAGACATTGTTAATGAATAAGTGGCTAATTAAGATTAAATAAAGATTGTTTAATAAGACTTTTATAGAGACATTGTTAATGAATAAGTTGCTAATTAAGATTAAATAAGGATTGTTTAATAAGACTTTTATAGAGACATTGTTAATGAATAAGTTGTTAATTAAGATTAAATAAGGATTGTTTAATAAAACTTTTATAGAGACATTGTTAATGAATAAGTGGCTAATTAAGATTAAATAAAGATTGTTTAATAAGACTTTTATAGAGACATTGTTAATGAATAAGTTGCTAATTAAGATTAAATAAGGATTGTTTAATAACCATTCAGTATATAACCTAAATAACTAAGGGTATTGTGAGGTTGGTGGTAAAATAGTTTCGATTACAATCAGAAACACACATAATGGGCAGCGGTTTTCAATGGAAACATACAGACCGTTCAAGACCTTTGATACGAGACGCAGGAAAGCCGAGAATCACGTGAAGTCACGTAAGAGCTAGTGAAATCATCAGTATCAGCTCAGACGTCAGATGAGGAGCATGGGCTCACTTGCACACACGCGCTGTGTTTAGTTAGTTTAGTTAATTTAAAAAGTTTAAAGAAATAATATGGTGTTGTTGGTTGATGCATGTCTTGACAAAAAGACTGACCAAGAAGAATAAATGAATCAAAGACGAACAACCAACAAGAACCTAGAAATAGAAGTCAACATGGAGAGAAAGAAAAGAAACGACTAGATATCACCAATGGTCAAAGAAGTAAGTAATGCAGGTTATGCATCTCTATCTGTCTACCGCCCTCCTCTCTCTATTAGAAGAACTTTCATTGTGTATATACCCAACATGGGTATATGTGTATGAATATATAACACTTGATAAGTCTGTTATTTCTTACTGAGCATTAGATATAGCCTATATAGAAAAAGACCTTAATTTTTGAGGCTAAAGATAATACCGGACATGCCTTTCCCCATTTTTTATGGAGACAATGTCTATGAGATTTTCGATAGCGGCCCTCGCCAACTCAGCGTAGGAGTAGCACAAGGATCTTTGCCGTAAAGTGAGGAGCTGATGGTAGGTGTGGCGCTCCACCTTAGACGCTTAAACACAATCTCCTTGGTCTAGCGCTAGTGAAAAGGGGATATACCCGGTCGCTGTCTGGTTGATACTGACATTAGGCCACCTCGACGGCTTTACTTACTTTTAGTGAGTGCAGCGAGCCTATCTTGAAATGACCAAGTCACCGGCATTTATGATAGGGTTATGGATTGGTGATATGCTTAGGATCAAAAGAGTAGTCTTGATCTATTCTTGTCTTTACGGAATCCTCTTAATGGAAAAATGCACTTGCCTAGAAGACAGCAAAAGGCAGGAGCATCAGTTCTTTAGTCAGTAAGATAAAATTATATTCTGAAAGGATTGTAAGTATTTACCCAAACCTGTAGTTACGGTTATGATGTGACACGGTTGCAAGTATAGTGCATCCAGCGAGCATCAAACTCGCTATTAAATAAGAAAGGATCTGGTAGATTAGCTTGCTAGCCATTACACTACGAATTTATGAAGTTGCTTGAAAATAGAAAAAAACAATAAATAAGTTATTTAATATTATTACCATAAAAAGGAACAAGGTTACTTATTTACTTACTGAAATTGTGTTGGTTGTTTTGTTTTATTGCATATCAACCCTTTTCGGGTCATTTAATACCGAATCAAGTCATTTTGTCCAGGGCGTCCAATCGTGGTATAATATTTAGCAAGCTAGTTTCGCAAGTCCTTTACAACTGAAAAAGGAGTTCGTTCTTCGCTGGATGATCCATACTTGCGACCTTGTGTCACATCCTGACATATAAATACTTAAAATTATTCCATGGATTCGTTTATCGGGACATTGGTCAACTTGCATGGTGCTATGATTAGTGATATAGGCAAGCACAATATTACTAGTGAATCTTATTCTCTTTAGTGCTACATACTGTTGTCCTTGCGCCAACCGAATCTAAGTTTAGTAAGAGATTACATCTTGGGACATTGACCGTCTTTCATGGTATTATGGTTAGTGGTATAGGTGAGTACATCATTACTAGTGAGTTCGATTCTCACTGGGTACCACATAGATCTGATTTGTCCAAAGATAACCACACCTTAGCAAATAAGTACTTATTTGTATATTGATAACATGCATGGTGTTATGTTTAAGGATATAGCCGAAATGAGTTCGATTCTCACTGAGTGCCATATACTTCTTTCTATGTGCCAAACTAATCTAAGATTAATAGGTGACTACCTTCTCGATATATTTATATATATTTACCAACCCCTTTCTATTTACCACCAATTTCTTAAGCGGAGTTCAACAGGTTTGAATTCAGAGTTTTCCTTCTAGACTGGTTGCCTAACCATGGTTAAAGAGCCCAGTCTGCCCTACTATTTATCCATATCTGGAGGGAGAATAGGATTCATACCTTTCCCGAGAGTATTAGCGCTAAGTGAAATGCAATTACCAAGTCCAGGATTTGAACTCGGAGCGACGAGTCCATTTCTCATGACTATAACCATTACACCACTTGCTTCCTATTATATATATATTTAATCGATGGAATGGCCTATTGTTGGTATCAGCCGGATAGCAAGGGAGTCTATCCCCTTTTCACTAGCCTTGGATCGTTTTTGCATCTAATATGGAGCATCACACCTATCAGCTCCCCACTTTACCGCTCAGATCCAAGCTGAGCTTCTCTTGCGCTCAGTTGTGCGACAGTCGGTATCGAACGCGGACTGAATCTCCTGGGTGTAGTTTCCACTATTGCGTCTGTATTCAAGACACCTTCGAACTTGGAAATTATCTAAAGTTCTTATAATATCCAGTATAAAATTTTGAAATCTGAGATGATCTGCCAACCGCCTGTTCAAAACAGATGGAAACAATCCATTACCGAATTACATCCTTTCAACGAAATACAGTTCCCAATGACAGAAAGAAAATAACCTTGTCAGTAAACATAATGACAACGCCATTCATAGCCTGTCCGATGTTTGCAACGATCTGACTAGCTCGGCCATCAAGCGAGATCCGGCTGTCCGTAAGCTAAACGTGTTCATCGTCAAAGCGAGGGAGAGGCGGAAAAGCAAACACTGTCGAAGGGTTCACGTCTTTCAATACGACACAACAAAACAAGAAAAGTCGATATCAATCTATGCGATTGTATAGATATCAACTGAAAAATCGTCGCTTTCGTGGTGTGATTCGTTACCAAACTCAGGCCTTATTACTTGTCTCTTTAGACACTGAGTATGACTAACAGCCGACGATTAAACATCACTCGGCCTGACCAATAACACCTTCGAGTCAGATAATTCTATATCTATCTATCTATATATATATATATTATATTAAAGATGGATACAAAAGAAACCTACTCGATTTTCACCATAAGGATCTTCAGGGTTAAATCCACTGAATTAATCGAGGTACCGATTAATTGCAGCCGATCACACGTCTGTTCACTGTATAAGATGTTACGTTATAAGGGACGCTTCCCTTATACGTACATCTTATACAGTGAACAGACGTGTGATCGGCTGCAATTAATCGGTACCTCGATTAATTCAGTGGATTTAACCCTGAAGATCCTTATGGTGAAACTCGAGTAGGTTTCTTTTGTATCCATTTTTAATAAATGTGCTCTACTTCGTATTAAGCACTTAGTATTTGTTATATCGCTGACTTAACCCCTGAATTTTGCACCTCCAAAGATCGTGCCCATTTTCACCAGTAAGCCACCTTCCATCTTTATAAATACATATCTATCTAATCTATCTATCTTCTCTCTCTCTATATATATATATATATATATATGTGTGTGTGTGTGTGTGTGTGTGTGTGTGTGGTGTGTGTGTGTTTTATGTTGAATTTGGGCGTTATTATGAAGCATTTTAAAATAAATAAAGGAACTCGATGTTATGGAGTACTGGATTCACTTATTTTTTATTATTTATTATCAAAAATTTTTGGGATCATATTATTTATATATTTCTTATTATTTGTTATCATATATTTTATATATTTTTTGTTATTATTATCATATTATTAATATATTTTTTTATTATTTGTTATCATAAATTTTCGATCCCGAATTTCTCTACATTGTATTGAGCACTTTGTATTTGTTTTTTTCTCGATCTTAACCCCTGGATACTGTGCGCTTCCAATGAAAAAAAAACAAAAACATTCCACATCACGTAAACACGCAAACACGAGAAGACAGTTAAAAAAACGCACACATTTGACCATTTACACAATTTCTGTCATTTTCAAAGGAGCCGTTTCGTCTTACCTGATGAATGCTTTCAGCAAGAAACCGCTGGTTGTAATACCGTTCCCGTAATTAAATAAATAAAAGCAAAAACTTTTATTTGTTTTGATTTCTCATTGAACTATCAACGCTCTATCACAGATATTGAGCATTCTTCTAATAACACTGTACGTTGGATTACTATTAACTTTTTCTAGTATACTAGTGCCAACCATACACATTATATATATATATATATATATATATATATATATATATATATATATATATAATATATAATATATATATATATATAAAGTGATTATTTCTGTAGAGGATTTATTATTACCGGAAAGAAAAGTTTCTTTGTAGAGCCGACGATTCTAATTTTGTTTGAATAGCCGACGAATAAACATCAATTGGCCTGACCAGTAGAACCTTCGAGTCAGATAAAAGAATATTATATATATATATATATATAATATATATATTATATTATATATTATATATATATATAAAATATATATATATTTTTTATTTCTGTAAAGAATTATTTACTACCAGGAAGAAATCGCTTAAATTTTACTGGATGATAATGTGTTGTGGTTGATTGATTAATATTAATGGCATATAAACCACCATGGAGGCGAACGTTGGGTAATGGTTATCATCGTAGGAAAAAGGCTAGGCTACTCGAGTTCAATTTCTGAAGGAGACCGTTAGAAGTTAGACACACACTTTGACTTTAGACGTGTTCTCCTCAAAAAATAGCCGACAATTAAACAATACTCCGCCTGACCAAAAACGCCCTCGAGTCAGAAAAGATGTTGTAGGTGACTCACCTATGCCACGAACATGGACTTACCCAGTAAAGCTACTCAAACGAGAAGTAGCAGATACCCGTTCTCCGTGTAACTGTAACAAGGAAACCCTTCCATTGTACGTTGATATATATTGCTGAATGTAATCTATTCCCTACATTTTATACCCGTGTTGAGTTATTATCTATTGACCCTTAAACAGGTCATAACACATTATAATGGAGATTATATGTTTGTCTGTAAGCGAAACTATATCACTATCCAGTTCCCTTAGTTAATCACGTCACATTCTCCATGATCTTATTTTTATTTAAACCTCAATTATTAATGAAATTGTTTTACATTATCATAACTGTTGACCATATCTACATAGAAATAACATGCAACTGTATTTATATATACAACAAAATAGCGGTTTACAGTGTAAACGGGAAGACTAATTTGCATATTGGTATTAGAAATTTGATTTTATAAAATATGTACTTAATATTATTGATTTCTAATTGTTTGGTTTGATCTTAATGAATATGAGTAAAAATCTCGGGTATAAATCTTAAAAGAAATCCTGAACAAGAAGAAAGGACTGTAATTCTATTCTTTTCTTCATATTTTAATTAAATAGTTGAATTAGGAAAATTTAGCAATAAAAAAACGGGAGTGATGGAAACGTAAGTTTCAATTGTTCTATTTTTCGATTATATCCTCCTCTGTCTCAAATCTTTTTTTCTGCATTCTTAATTAGTTTCAATAACCTTTCCAATTTAATATAATATTTTATCAGATTTAAATATAGATACGTGCACCTGGAGGGTGCATATATTTGCTGATATAAATAAAGTTTTTATTTCTGTAATAATATTTATTATTACCAGGAAGAAATCGCTTAAATCTTATTGGCTGATAATGTGTTGTGTTTGATTGATTGATTGATTGATTGATTAATTTTAATGGCATATAAACCACCGTATGGGCGAACGTAGGGTAATGGTTATCGTCGTCAGTAGATGGCTCGGCTACTCGAGTTCAACTTGTGAACGAGACCGTTTAGATTTCACATAGCTCTAATATCTCTGAGAAAAGTATGAATCGAACTGTTCTCCCTCCAGCTGACTGGACTCTTTAACGTTGGTATAAAAACCGGTCTCGGAGAAGAACAAACTAAATTCAACCCTAGATCTTAACCAGAAGTGGGTTATGCCAGACTATTCCAAGACACACTAATGATTAGTGCTTCAATGATCAAACCAGATTACGTCTAAATGTTATTATTTAACCTAGGATAGGCAACTAGTCTAAGAGAAGGAAAATACTGAATTCAAACCTGTTAAACTCCGCTTAAGAAATTGACCTTTTGTCGCGTCCTACTGGTGTTAAGTAAGTATATAATGGGCCGGGCCATGTATCATTTCTTTCTACTGGTACCATGTAACCTAGTACAAAATGTTACAGGTTACAGAGTGCTGACAATTAACCTCCATTATCCTGAGTGATGCTAAGAAGGTGAACTGCTTGGGAAGGCACCCTAACGACCGAATAGATTACGAGACACGCCCAAATCATTTATCATGATCTTTCCTTTGAAACAAATTTCGTATATATTCTCTCCTCTATCAACAATATTAAATTTATAAGAAATAATTATATCAACCTAAGACTAAATATTTACTATTCATGACATTAAATATCCAATGTTTTGCGTTTTGAGCGTCTGGTACAAAGAGAGATGGCTCAAAAGTAAAGGCTCCAATCTATTTCCGTGAAATCTACAATACAGGAAGCGTGTAGTGTAAGCGCAAAGGGGTTGGTAAATACAAACAAGAGACACAAGAAGGACAATATCAAAGTTGCACAAAGCAAGATTTCAGCTACAAAATTTTGTTTGCAACAAAGTCTTCACCAGTGGTGAGGCATTTTCCCAACGATGAACATGCATTCCATGCTCGGAAAACGGTCCCTGTAAAAGTTATGCATCCGATTTTATTATGTTGTTACACAACATAAGAGGGAATCGTTGGAGGTATGGCAGTAGGGATTGAACCTTTCTGCTAATAATTCGAACGTTTTTTTCTTAATAGTATGATGAGTCATTGCGTTATTAAATACCTTCATTTGTAAAAAAAAAATAGCACTCACTGATATTTATCGACTCTTGCTTACGTTTACGCAGACAAAATATTAGATGTTTGAACAGTTAAGAGGCGGTGAAAGCCTTTCCGCGGTGGTTACAACAATTTGAGGGATAAGCAAGAGTTCAAAACACATGTCAGTCTACGAAATAAAGGGATCCTATGTTAACTTTTTTTTTCCGCGTAAATAGGGCTGAGGAAAAATGGACTACGGGGATAGTATTTTCCTAACGATGATTAACAAGTAGGTCAGCTCCACTGGTGATAATTATTTCGTGTTTGGTATTCAGTCTCAAGTGGTGGTGACAATGTAGAAAAAAAATTCGGTGCTGAAAACTTGCTCTATCCAACAGTGTCATTGCCTTTCCTTCATATATGTTAACTTCTTTGTAAATAAATAAGAGCTATTACTTTCAGAGAGTTTCTGCGTATAACGGTTTGCGAATCTTCGTCCAAGTCAATCATTAAATTTTCTATGTATACATATATACCCTGTCTGTTGAATACAAAAGAAAAAGTGAAACACGGGGATCACAAAAATTCCAAAGTAATATAAAGTAAAAGTAAATTAAAGTCGTCGGGGCGGCCTAATGTCGGTATCAGCCTGACAGCGAGGGAGTCTATCCCCTTTTCACTTTAGATTATTTTTAGCGTCTGAGGTGGAGCTACCATCAGCTCCTTACTTTACCGCACAGATCCCTGTGCTACTCATAGGCTGAGTTGGCGAGGGCCGGTATCGAACTGGGAACCTTGTGGCTTCTAGCCGAACGCTCTACCAACTGAGCTAACCCGGCCCAAAGTAATATATATTAGTCTAATGCATTTGATTGTTTTATTTTTCATTTAATATTATCATCATTTATATTTTTTTATATGGCTGTGTTTTTAAATGAGAAAAAGTCTACTGGTTTTAAAAAAGAAGACAAAACGAAGGAAAAATCTTTGGTTTTTTCTCTCCATTTTAGTTTATTTTCTTATTTATTTTGCAATGGCAACTGACAAAAATGGCCTCATTTATGGAGATATCGAAATAAATTTATAATAGCCATATAACGGTTTGTTAAGTTTTTCTTTTTTATTGAAAGTATATATAATATATATATATATATATATATATATATATATATATATATATATATATATTTGAACACTGATCTTATGAACCCTCATGCGTGAAAATCAGCGAGAGGGTTCATATATATATATATATATATATATATATATATATATATATATATTGTATATATATAATAATATATATATATATATATATATATATGTGTGTGTGTGTGTGTGTGTGTGTGTGTGTGTGTGTAACAGCTCTATCACTAACGTGGAGCACTCGACTAATAATACAGAAAGAAAAAATTTGGTCCTCCACTAACTCACCAAGGAAGCTAGTGATAACCATATACTATTACAATACTATATATATATATATATATATATATATATATATATATATATATTAATGATTTGAAGGCAATTACAATGCGTATAAAAAATAAAAACAAAAAGATGTAATTTTTGTCTTATCGATTTCAAAGTAGAAACTTCATCTTCAGAGGTGTATATCAGAAATGTACGTGCTTAATTTTTTTTGTGTGTGATTATAATTTTTTTTCTTATTTTTTTTTTACTCTTTTTTTTTTTTTAATGAGACATCTTTTACGAAAGTTGATTCGACAGCCCATTTTAGCACGTCCTTCCGATAGTTGGAATAGTCTTCTTGTGGTCACAATTTCTGCCTCACTCAGGCGTAGGGATAAAAGTTTGCTTGAAGCATTGTTAAGTATGTTATAATATATTAATGATTTAAAGGCAATTACAATGGGTATAAAAAATAAAAACAAAAAGATGTTATTTTTGTCTTATCGATTTCAAAGTAGAAACTTCATCTTGAGAGGTATATATATATATATATATATATATATATATATATATATATATATATATATATATATATATACCCTGACAGCAATATTAGGGTAAAATATGATATTCAATAATCTCTCTTGATGATTAAGGTACAAGGAAATTTTCGTTTGCTTTGTTTTGTTAATATAAGCAACAACAAAAGAAAAAAAAACATTAATGAGCACAAATGAAATTTGATGGTCCCGCCATAAAAGTATGTTTACATTAAGTCAAGTGAACACTCGTGGTTGGTATGACTTACACTGTAGGCATTTTGTAAGAATTTAGAAGCGTTGTCATCAAAAATATCCATATACTGTTAGTCGCACAGATAATACTACCATATCTGAATAGCTACTATACTCTCTCTTTTTAAAGTTGGTTAAGAGATAAAAAATCAATATTTACATCTTAAAGTGCTTAGTTATGACTATGAAAACATCACTTAAATCTACGCGTTGTACTCACGACAAAATCAATTGAAAAACTCTAGTCAAAATAAGCCGCCATTTTTAACAGTCAGTAACGCAGTCTTCGACATCTTTTCTTCTCAAAGTATAAGTGTATCGAACGTTCTTTCACATTGATACATTTAAGGCTATTAAAAAAATAACCCGAAGTACTGTTCGGTTTATCGAACTCAGACAGGCTAATATTCTTACTATAAAAAATTTCAGCCAATCCAGGCTTCTTGTTGATCCAAAAAGTAATAAGATTATTTTTATTTTATTTTTCAGGTTGGCAACTCTAATTGAGAATTAATTAATCAATTATGACTTTTAATACGAATAATAATATTCAGTCATCTTTGACATTCTCCTTGTTGATCCAAAAAGTAATAAGATTATTTTATTTTTTTTTCAGGTTGGCAACTCTAATTGAGAATTAATAATCAATTATGACTTTTAATACGAATAATAATATTCAGTCATCTTTGACATTCTCCTTGTTGATCCAAAAAGTAATAAGATTATTTTTATTTTATTTTCAGGTTGGCAACTCTAATTGAGAACTAGTTAATCAATTATGACTTTTAATACGAATAATATTGAGCACAAGACTAACACAACTTGAATATGTGTAGGAAAGTAGGGAGCTGATGTTAAGTGTGGCGCACTATCTCATATGAAAAAACAATCTCATAGATCTAGCGCTATTGAAAAGAGGATAGACTCCATCGGAATCTGGCTGATTATTGACAATCAGCTTCTTCACCGACTTTACTTTTACTTTTTTACCTTACTCATATTGCGATTTTTTCGTGTATAACAATAAAGATGAGGACAACAGTCCCCAAAATCTAAGTAATACAAATTGGGAATTTGTTTTATTGGTGACGTAATTATACTTACAGAATTTTTTTTTTTAAAGAATTCAAGATTCATTCTGACAAGTTGCAATTAAAATAACTTCTTTGTAACCCGGGAAAAAAGTTTTAATCATATCAATCTGCTCAGATTGCATTTTAAGGGATTATGACATTTTTCTTTACGTAAACAGCTTGTAATTGCGTGAGTGTCGTTCGCGACTTTCACATGATGAAATCCAATGAAAATGGGGAATTAAAACCATTTATGTATAAGAAAAATAGAACATTACCGAAACACTGATTTGCCAAGACGGGAACGAAGGAATTGGTTTCACTTACCTAAAAAATAAATTAAAAAATTAATTAATAGAAATTCAAATTTTTGCATATGATTTTTTTTTTGAAAAAGTGACATTTGCAAATATTAGTTTCGTTCCTTAGAATATGTGTAGGCGAGTAGACATTTACTCTGCTTATTTTGGGCAATAACAAAAAGAATGAAAATGAAGAGGTAAACTATTTCTAGATTTTGATTCTTCCATTAAGTTCTGTGTGTGTGAGTATGTATGTGGGTGTGCACATGCGTGCGTGTGTGTGCGTGTGATCGAAGAATCAAAATCTGTACACACGCACACAATGGTGCTAACACATTCTTTAAACCAATTATCTAAAAAGTACAAATATAAAAACACAACATATATTACTTCCTAACCGTTAGGCATAACATAACCCCAAGGGTTGATATGTCGTTAAAATCAATCATGCAAACCAACCATTAAATTAAACCTAAATAAAAGCATCACTATGATTATAGATTGCTGTTTTATGGTGAAACCGCTGGTTTCTCTTGTCATCTATAAAATACTAGAAAATTTGTGGGTTAATTCCGGTCGTTTGCTGTAATTCTGTGGCAGAGTCAGCGTTCCGTGGGGTCAATTAAATGGATTTTATGCAAGTCATTATTCCAGTGGTTATAGAGAAAACTCGGAAGTGATGTGATTGATTCAAATAAAGAGTTTGAACGCTCAACATGACCTCACTCGAAAGAGTGAGTCATCAATGTTTCATCCTGGGCTACTTAACTCTTCATTCTATGACTAAAACTTTCTCCTACGCTACCAGGTGATTCCGCGATTTTTTCGTGCGTTTTTATGAATATTAGCAATATCTCATAATTATCAATAAGGGATTGATGTTCACTATTTATTAGCCCATTAAATTTAGCAGAATCATTTCCGTTACCGTTTTCTAAATGTGGTTTTGAGATAAAGGCATTAAATTTATCCCCCGGGTCCCACCATTTGTTATATACTGGATCCGTCAAGGAATACGAACACTTATATTTATAAAAATATAATATTATATCTTTATTTCCTCAATCGAGGGAGTCTATGGACAATTACCACTCACAGTTATATTCTTTTGGTCCCTTGAAAGCGCGCCATTGCAGACACGTGAGAATAGTTTAAGGTTAGATTGACCCGATTTTGAAGGGAGTAGATGTGGTTGTCGTCCCTCCCAGGTCAACTCATCTCCGCGGTGGAATCAACCAATATGGGCTAGAAGATAATAAAATTTGATCAAGCAAAATAAGATCTTGCTGTGTTTGTAAATAATTAAGAAAATGCTAAGCCCAGCCCAGAAGATAGAAGAATTAGCAAAGAAGAAAATCAACCCCCAGCAGATAGAAGTCTACTAAATAAAATGGTGTACGACAAGTTACACGAGAAGCACTCAGCAGGATATCCGATGCTTATGAAAGCTATATAAACCCAAAGCTAATAATGATGCCAGTTTGCCTTAAATTTTTAGAAAGGCATGTGCCTTCTTTTACATGTCATAATAAAGGGATCGACGCGATCATGGTTGACAGAGAAGATAGTTTCATGTACATTTACCCCTTGCGTAAACTATGCTACCATAACTAAGTTTTCATCTCAAATAGAACCAGCCGAAAGCTTTTACCCCTGTAGTCTACATCGATAGATACTAAATCCTTAGTAACTTTTCCTCTCAGATAGAAGCAGCCTAAGACTTTTACTTCTCTTATCAACCTCGACAGATTCTAAATCCTTACTAAGTTTTCATCTCAAATAGAAGCAGCCGAAAGCTTTTAACTCTGTAGTCTACCTCGATAGATTCTAAATCCTAACTATCTTTTCATCTCAGAAGCAGCCGAAAACTTTTACCTCTGTAGTTTACCTCGACAGATTCTAAATCATCATCGTCATTGCCAATTCCTGTTAGTCTATAAAGTTGCTTTGCGACAACGTACGAATCGAAAGAGAGTGATCTTCAAATGGCCGCCTTTGAAGTCTTCTTCGAGTATAAACCTCTTGAATTTGGGAAATTTGATTCCGGCGCAATATTGTTAATTTGAATTTGAAAGTTCTTTGAAATGAAGATATAGAATCGTGTCTAATGTTAGAAGCGGTCGGATTTGCTGGATAAATTCGATTTTTATAATGATGAACATAATGTCAATAATCGTTATTTGATGAGCTTGTATTAAATTTGCGAGGATTATTGGTCGTCTACTTCGGAAGGCAAAAAGAAAGGAAGCGAAAGTGACAGAGAGACAGACAAAGAGGGAGGGAGGGGGAGAGATAGAGAGAGAGAGAGAGGGCAGGTGTAGGCCAGGTTAGTGTTATATCTTAGTACTGAGTGGAATTTGATACCCAGTCAAAATAGACACAGAAACAAACACTCATGTACACAAACACGAGCGTAGGGAAATGTGCATATATAAACCCCTCAAACACCCTCTAAACACGTTCCATAAAGACACAACCTTAAAATAAATACTCTGGCTATAATTTAATGGCGATCAAGTTAGGATAGCTGACCACATATATATGTTTACCAACTCCGCCGCAGAAGCAGGATGTGACACAAGGTCCACTTTTTAAACGGAGTTTAACAGGTTGTAATTAAGAGTTTTCATTCTCCTAGACTGGTTACCCAATCAAGGTTAATGCATACATCAGGCACTGCTATAACTGGAGGAAAATAGTTGGAAGCATACCTTTCCAAAGAGTAGTATCACTATGTGAAAATCAGTCACGTCCAGAATTTGAACTCGGATCCCCGAGTCTATTTCCCACCACGATGGCCATTACAACACACGCCCCAGCTGACCACATATAAGTTAGATGGATATAATTTACTACACATAATAATTTGAAAACAATTTCATTCTTAAAATAAAACCCTCTAAATTTTACTCTCTATCAAATCAACCTGGTTATAATTGTAAAAAATGGTAATAGTAATAGATTAACATGAGTTAAATAAAAAATTTATTAGAAACTATTAAAAACAGATTAGCTAATTGGTAAATTATATTCACTGGATCACTGGATTTTTTTTCTATAAACTTTTCTTCACATATTGTCGGATTAATATCCATTTTACCTTTTCATACTGTCCATAGAAAAAAAACAAAAAACCAAATTGGAATCATTCAAATCATATCACCGGAGGCTCATATTTCGAATATAACAAGGATCCCGAAATTTTACAACTTCATCTATTGCACTGTCGGACTTGTTATATTTCTTAAACTTCTTTTGTAGCCGGAACATTTTCCTGAACTTTTTGAAACTTTTACTGCAAACTCTTTTGAGTTTTTTCATTGATAAAAATGCTTATAATTTTTAAAAATAAAATTTATTTTATTTTTAAACACTAAATACGCATTTTTAAACATTTTTTAAAAATATTTCCGGTAATGAGCGGGTGCGTTCTATGCCTCGTGATTTAAGAGATTTTTATTTCGTTTTTCCATTTGCTTTGAAAAAGACCTCTTCATAGGGTCGAAACGTTTGTCAGCAAAACATATAACATCTTGTTTTTTTTTTTTTTTTTCTATAAACTTTTCTTCACATATTGTCGGATTAATATCCATTTTACCTTTTCATATATATATATATATATATATATATATATATATATATATATATATATATATATTCCATAAGAATAAGTAAATCCCATGCAGTATTCAGTGAATAAAATTCACCAATTGGCTTTACAATTTATGTTTCTAATAATTTTTATTTAACTCATGTTAATCTATTACTATTACCATTAATCAACAGTATTAATGAAAAGTAACCAAAAACATGATATTTAGCCAATAATATATATATATATATATATATATATATATATAATATATATATATATATATATATATATATAAGTTAAAAGAAAGGAAATGAATCCGACAATATGAGTAAGAAAAGGTGGAATGAAAACATCACACAATGCTGTTAAAGAAGAAAATATTATAAATTGTTTTCTTCTTTAACAGCATTGTATGATGTTTTCATTCGACCTTTTCTTACTCATATATATATATATTCAAATATCAAATATTATGAATTTAATATCCCGTAACTAAAGTTTCATACTTACTTGAAATCATCAGACGGTCAAAGTGTTAAGATTAAAAAAAAACGTCTGATGATTGCAAGTAAATATGAAACTTTAGTTACGGGATATTAAAACCATAATATTTAATATTTGATATTAAATCTGCTCTACTAATCTAACATTGAGCACTTTCATATGGTAATACTTTTCTCATTCATTCTCCATTCATACTATATATATATATATATAAATTCCCCGAGTGGAAATGGTCCATAATAACGATACCCCCGGTATGTAAGGCCTTTTATTCACAAATAAATTTGTCTGTTTATAAAAATTAATCATTGAGCTCTCATACGGAACCTGAACTCTACAACAAACTACTGGTAGAGAATAGGACCAGCCTAGAATCAGCCTTGTACCAAGAAACTTGGTACCCCAACAATATTTTTTTCGGAGGATATGTGCTTAATTGAAGTCATACCTAATTTGAAAATTAATTAGTTAATAATTAATGAATTTAGGTGGGCATATATGTTCAAATGTAAGGCTAAACAAATCGAGAAAATGTCAATCCCTGTATGTACATTTCGACCTATACAGGGACCTATACAGATTATATATATATATATATATATATATATATATATATATATGAGCTTCTCAATTTATCTATGTCTATATCCATCTATCTATTTATATATATATATATACATATATATATACATAGGCATAAATGTGTGTTTGTGAAAATGTATGTATATATATATATATATATATATATATATATATATATATATATATATATATATATTACCACCACCCCACCAACAACCCAATACACCTCGCTTTCTGACATCCGGCCATGCCAAAAATACACACGCCCGCGCACACATATGCACACGAATACAAACGCTCACACGTCCGCATTCATCAAACGTTACACATTCACAGAACAATGTATTATGTGTGTGACCAGTTACCCCGCATACATAACCTGTATGCTGCCCATAAACACTCACATACATTCAAAATACCACCACATACATACGCACATCACTTTATCCAATCATACACATCCTATGTCTATTGAATTTTCTGAATTTTTTGCAATTTTTTCGATTTTCCTTGCATTTGTAACATCTTCACCTGACGATTGCCTCGCATGAAACCAATATGGTCGTGAATGTTCCTTTGTCACCAAATGTGAATGTTCCTTTGTCACCAAATAAATAGATATGAAACCTTTATATATTTATTATATTACATTATATTATATTATATTATATATATATATATATATATATATATATATATATATATATATATATATATATGTATATATGCGAAATAAGCCCGATCTTTATATTTTTTCGATAATGATTACTTTTGTGTCTGACGTATCTAAGTAAGATAAACGCTTCTAAAAGAAAACATAAGTATGTATTGATCAAACTCTTACGCGAAGGGCATGATGTCACACAGCTAGTTTTGTATTCGGACTAAGTGAAACGCGAAGTGAAACGCAAATTGCATAGTAGAGAATTTGAACTTTGCTCACCGAGTCCATTTCTTTGATGATAACTCTTACGCCATAAACGCCTCAGGAAATGTCGAGTACTGTTTCGTGGGGGGGGGGGGGCCTCTGCAAATCAGTGCAACACCAATTGACAGCAGTAGTCTATATGACAAGCAGAAAAAAGTAACATGATGGAAAGAAGTTGCATTTGTCTTTTAGTCTTTTGCTGTTGTATCATTGTTTGTTTATGTCTGTTTTTTAATCTATTCTTTGTTTTATTAAAGAATAATGCATGCATATTAAGAAAAAAAATAATCTGTGTATTGGACTAAACATACATTGGTAAATTCTGAGACATCTATATATTGATACGCTTGTTCCCTAATTGTATGACCGCTGTCATCTTGAAACACCTTTTGGTTAAAAATGAGATCATCCAAATCATTCAAGATAAAATACAAAAATGTATATCCTGATTATCTGGTGTTTCTTATCGTCGAATTCTTTTTTTCTTATGAGTATCGTCACCTCAGGTAAATAATATACCATTCTGTTTTTATTATAAAGAAAGAAAGGGAAGAAAAAGGACATGCTCCACAGAAATAATATAATAACGAAATAAAGACAGAGAGATGGGGAATGTTAGAGAGAAGGGTGAGCGCGTAGAAGCAATAATGCTCATCTGTTTCAATCGAACATAATAAAAAGACGAAAAGAAGGAAAAGAAAAAAATCAGTGACAGAGAGAGTTAAATATAGATTATTATACTTTTTACATATTGAACTATTTAGCAATAGCTCCCGAGTAAACATATGAAATGTTGTAATGATTAGATTATTATACTGTGGTATATCCATAGGTCCTTCAAGTTAAAATTATATTTTACATGACAAAAATAGACAAGCTGGAGGCCTTGAAGTATAGAAGCCAAATGGAGGAATGTGACAACAGGAAATACAACAGCACTTTCTTTTATTTCTCATTTACAGCCGATTTTTTCCATCTAATATGCTTCATTCTTTCTCCGCTTATATATATATATATATATATATATATATATCTTATTATAATGGAGATTGTGTGTTTTTCTGTCTGTAACCGAAACTATATTCCTACTCAAGTCACAATTCTCTTCGTTATTGACATCACATTCTCCATGATTTTATTTTTATCTAAACCTCAATTATTAATAAAATTGTCTTACATTATTAATACTGTTAACTATGTCTACATACTGACAACATGCAAGTATATTTATATATACAACAAAATAGCGGTTTACAGTGTGAACGGGAAGGCTAATTTGCATATTAATATTAAAAAATCGAATTTAATAAATATGTGCTTAGTATTATTGATTTCTAACTGTTTGGTTTTATTTTAATGAATATAAGCAAAAGTCTCTTCAATGAATCTTAAATGAAATCCATTAACAAGAAAAAATAATTGTCATTTTATTCTTTACTTCCTCTTTTAACTAAATACTTAAATTAGAAAAAATAACAATGAAAGACGAGAGTGATGGAAGAGTAAATTTCAGTTATTCCATTTTTTATTATACCTCCCTGTTTCAAATCTTTTATTATACTCCCTCTGTTTCAAATCTTTTTATCTGTATTCTTATTTAGTTTCATTAGCCTTTCTAATTTAATACAATATTTTATTACATTAAAACTTAAATACTTGCACCCGGAGGGTGCATATATTTTCTAGTATATCTTATTATAATGGAGATTGTGTGTTTTTCTGTCTGTAACCGAAACTAAATCACTACTCAAGTCACAATTCCCTTAGTTATTGACGTCACATTCACCATGAATTTATTTTAATTTTAATCTCAATTATTAATAAAATTGATTTACATTATTAATACTGTTAATCATATCTACATATTAATAACATGCTATAATATTTATATATACAACAAAATAGCGGTTTACAGTGTGAACGGGAAGGCTAATTTGCATATTGATATTTAAAATGTGATTTTAATAAATATATGCTTAGTATTATTGATTTCTAACTGTTTGGTTTTATTTTAATGAATATAAACACAAATCTCTTCAATTAATCTTAAAAAGAAATCCATTAACAAGAAAACATAACTGTAATTTTATTCTTTACTTGCTATTTTAACTAAATACTTAAATTAACAATGAAAGGCGAGAGTGATGGAAGAGTAAGTTTCAGTTGTTCTATTTTTCGGTTATACTCCTCTGTTTCAAATCTTTTTATCTGCATTCTTATTTAGTTTCATTAGCCTTTCTAATTTAATACGATATTCTATTATATTAAAACTTAAATACTTGCACCCGAAGGGTGCATATATTTGCTAGTATATATATATATATATATATATATATATATATATATATATATATATATATATATATATCAGATAAAATTGCATGTCATATATATTTAACTAATGTAAATAACGAAAAGAAAATGTTTAAAAATTGTATGTACTTACAATTAAACGCGTTTGCAATGAAGTATATAAAAAACGTTTTTCTGCGAAAATGATGTCTGTATCTATCTGTTTGGTGATATCCGGGCTGATAATGTGTATCTGAGATGTAAATTCTTATTTTATTTTTGGTATATTAACAGTTGCAATATTATATGATGTGCATGTTATCTGGAGATGTTTGTAGCAAAATGTTTTTCATGTTTCTTGAAGGAAATATTCTGTAATCTGTAAATCCAATTTGTTCATAAATAAATAAATAAATATGTGTGTGTGTGTGTGTTTGTGTGTGGGTGGGTGTGTGCCTGTATACATATATTTGCATGTGTATGTGTGCGCGCGTGTTTGTGTGTGCAAGAAAAATCGGACCATATGACCATTAGGCACCCCTTTTTGATCTCGATTAAGAAAGGACATGTTTTTCATTTGCACCGTCAATATCCGATTGTTTGTTAGGGGTTACGGTTAGGGGTTACGGTTAGAGGTTAATTTTATAATTTTTTTAAATCTAAAAATTGTCTGTTAAAACAACCGGATATTGACGGTGTAAATAAAGAAAACATGTTCTTTCTTAATCGAGATCAAAAAGGGGTGCCTAAAGGTCATATGGTCCAAAAAATGGCAATTAATCCAATATTATGTTGAGAAATGAGTAAGTGTGAAAAAAAAATATGGTTGACCTATTGTTATTTGACAAAATGTAACGACACTAAGTGTTTCGATTAATTTCGCAGTATCAAAAGACATATTCAAAATAAATATGCATTAGGTATGTGTTTCTAATCTTGCTCAGGGTAGCAAATATCTTCTTTTTTTTTTTTATTTTAGTGTCTTTTTAACGAATCCGTTAACTGCGGTACGTTGAATTACGAGTGCCCAATATTAGGTGAAGGAACACTCTGAATTCAAACCTAATTAAACTCCGCTCGGGGTGGACCCTACTAGAATAGGCTCAATCCTAATTAGTGATCTATTTCACTAAATATTATTAATTCCTTCAAAAAATAACTTTTTCATGCATTGTTGTGTCTTGGTTAATTCAGCTTAATTCTACACATTTCTGAACATACCTCGTATAGAGATGCAGCGTATTATCAGAAAAGGAAGAGGGAAATTTTATAAATCATTATATAAAAAAAGCTTACTCGACTTATTTACTGATGGGAAATAAAGAAATCACACCTCTTCACTTTGTGTCTAAAACTTCTACTCTTCAAATACCTCGATCTCTGATTGGTCGAACGTTTGGCGATTCAGCATCACATTGACCAATCAAAGCGCGACTCACACTCTTCCTATGTTTTTGATAATCGCGTGTCAGTGGAATGCTCGTTGAAGACCCGATGGGAGTGTTACCATTAATGTGCGCGCGAACACACACACACACACACACATAGTCACATACACACACAGAGTCACACACACATACACACACACAGAGACACACACACACACACACGCACACACAGACACACACACACACACATATATATATTTATATATATATTTATATATATATATATATTACACATTAATATAAAAATATTAATACACGAAGCATTATATTTGTCTGAGTAGTTAAACCAACACTCCTTAAAAATACGTGATTCGATAACTTAAAGTGCAGGGAATGGAATTTATTAAGCCTATTCGTTCTCCTTTTGTGCGTTCACAAGGAAAACCTATATAGAAAACGCTTCATGTCAGTTATCCTGAACGAAACATGTATCAAGAAAGGATTGATGCCTAACATAATAATCATACATACATACACACACACACAAACACACACACACCACACACACATACACACACACACACACACACACATATATATATATATATATATATATATGTGAAGAAAGGAAGTGAATCGGACGGTATGTAATATATCAAGAAAAATGAAAAAAACACAGGTTTAAATGGGTTAAGTGGTGAGTTTATTGGCCGACGCTGCAGTGTTTCGATCTATTAATTAGATCATCTTCAGGGCATAAGATAAGAAATTATTTATCACAGAATAATGAGAAAAGCGAGTGGTAATCCTTGTCATTCAGTCTGTTTAAAAATGTTTTTGAAGTTTGAAAAAAGGAGACGGTTTTGAAATATGACATCAAATATTCTATTTTATGGCGTGAGTGCGTGGCGCTGTAAGTGTGTGTAATGAAAGGAAACATTGTGCATTTTTTTAGGTATGTGGTTGTGTGTGTGTGTGTGCGTATGAATTTTTTCTGTTGCGATAAACGACAGCGGAAGTGAAAATCAAGGTTTTGTGTGTGTGTGTGCGTGTGTGTGTGTGTGTGTGTGTGTATATATATATATAATGTATCGGTATTGAAACTGTTTACTAAGATAGAAATGAAGAAAGAATGGAACGTTGATTTTTCTCAGAATACAAGGTGTGTCAAAAACGCACCAAGTTTAAAGATGTACTTACCAAGATAGAAATGAAGCATGAATTGAACTTTATTTTTTCAGAATACAAGGTGTGTCAAAAAGCAAAATAAAATTGATACGTTTTGTATACCTTGCATATATATATATATATATATATATATATATATATATATATATATATATATATATGATACTCCTTTTCAAAATATTATCAAGGCGACTCTTTTATATTTTTTTTTTTTTACAAAAGCTAAAAACTTCTGTTATCTTTGTTAGAAACTTACAATATTTACGGCTGTAACGGGACTGGTGTTTTTAAACTATTAAGTACATAGGTTTGTTTATGTATTTTACGGTCACAGAGAGATCAAATTTTCGGGGAAACGATCATTGCTTATATGCTTAGTAGTAAGAGTTAATTTAAATTACCAATTAGAGAGCTCATACCAAATATTTACGGAGTAGGTGTACATATATATGTAGTCATCATTCTCTAATAGTGTCATAAAATTCCAACTGGTAGTTTTTGGAATTGTAGAAAAAGTTTCTCCTCGTTAAAAATTCAAACTCTCTCTCCCCCCTCTCTCTCTCTCTCTCTCTCTCTATATATATATATATATATATATATATATATTATATATATATATATATATACTGTAGTGTGGGATGGTCACTATTTCAGCTTTTGCTGGAATGGCCACAAACAACCCACCGAATACAACCCCACAAAACTCAAATCAAACCATAGATCCAGAAACATTATCTGGTTTAACCCACCTTTCAACAAATCAATATCTTCAAATATAGGCAAAATCTTCCTCAACCTCATACGTAAAAACTTCCCACCGAACCACCCCTTAGCAAAAATCTTTAATAAGAACAACTTAAAAATAAGTTATAGCTGCACCAAAAATATTTCACAAATTATTAAAAGCCACAATAAAAAGGTAGAATCAAACAGCAGCAATCCACCACCCACCAATCTATGCAACTGCAGAGACAAAAACACGTGCCCCTTCAATGGTCTCTGCCTACAAAGGAACGCAGTATACAGGGCAACTGTAAAGTATAACACAACCACCAAGCATTACATCGGAGCAACAGAAGGTACCCTGAAGCAAAGATCTTACACACACAAACTATCATTCACTAATATTAACTACTCAACCAGTACATCACTATCCACATATATCTGGAGCCTAAAAAACATGAATATTTCCCCCAAGATAAGCTGGGAGATCCTAAAAATTGCACCCACATACAATAAGTCCACAAAAAAAATGCCTCCTTTGCCTCCAAGAAAAACTTTCTATCATCACCCACATACCACATTGCACCCTGCTAAACAAAAAATCTGAAGTACTGTCCAAGTGTAGACATGAAAACAAACACCTGTTGTCGAATCTCGACCCATACACTTAACCCCCACCACTGCTCACACACTACGCACTACCACCTCGGCACTATTATACACATAACATACTGCATCTTCATAACAACAACAACATAATCTATCACTACCCAACTCCAACCTCACACACCTGCACAAGAAACGTAAGTAAAGATCCTTCTTTTTCTATGCACCCCAGTACTATATCCAAAACCCCTGAAGAATAACCCACCCCCATCTACCTACATATCCCACACCTTCCCCTCCTATCCAACCATCCCACTCTGTCCCTATCTACCTGAATATCTCAACACGCACCTATTTATCTGCCTCCACAACCCATTCACCTATCTATCTTTCTCAATAAATTTCCACCAACACATACACCCATTTATCAACACCTGTTTATTTCTATCTGATTAGGGTATAATCACTCTTAATTAATAACTCCTCACTATCATGATAATCAAATAAAACGCCCCCTCCCCCATTTACCCACACGGCCCAGCATCTTTATTGACACGAAATTAGGGTCTACCCATTGACCAGTTTAGGACAACTCGAAATTAGGGACTACCCATTAACCAGTTTAGGACAACTCGGGTTAAACGGAAATAAATATTTCCGAACTTTGTTTATAAAAATCCCATAAAAAATAAACAATTAAAAATCTTACAAGATAGTTACGAAGAATAATAGTTCATTCAAAGATCAAACTATTCCTTAAGAAAAACCACACCGTTACCTTAATAAATATACGAACCCACCCATATTGCACGCTGCTTTTTAGACAAAAAATACATATGATTACAACCTTACGTTTATGCGTCTACGCACGTTTAAGCGCAAAGGACGCATAACACAAAAATTTATCTAAGAACACATAACAATAAATGTATCTATCTATCTATCTATCTATCTATCTATGTGTGTGTGTGTGTGTGTCTATATGTATATATACATACGTGTGTATTCGCGTATCTATCCAGCTATATATATATATATATATATATATATATATATATATATCCACATAACAATGAAATTCCCTCATCAATCAATCAATCTATCCATCTATCCATGTATTTATCCATCTATCATTCCACCTAAGTCCATCTTCGTCCATCTTACGTAACAGTTCTACCCCTCTGGCCCACATCTTGTTCCCCGCTTCCTTCTTTCAACCAACCCCACCTTGGTCCTTGTACATATGCATTCGTGTATATATGCGTGCTCTTGTATGTTTATGCATGTGTGAGCGTGGGTGCATGCGTGGATGTGTGCGAGCGCATATGTGTGTATATGTGTGCATGTGTGTGTGTGTGTAGGAGTATATGTGTACGTATATATATATGTGTGTATGTGTGTATATGTATGTATGTGTTTATATACGTGTGTGTGTGTATATATGTATATGTATGTATATATATATATATATGTATGTGAGTGTGTGCATGTGCATGCGTGCTGACGTGTATGCATGCGACTGGATGTGTGTGCGCACACGCGTGTACGTGTGTATGCGTACGTGTGTGTGTATGTGTGTACGAGCATGCATGGTCGTGTACATGCGCGCGTGTGTGCATATGTGTGTGTGTGCATGCATGCATGTATGAGCGTGTGCATGCGCACGTATGTGCATAAATCTGTGTGCGTGCAGGCATGTGTCTTTGGGCACATATGCGTATGTATGTTACTACGTATATACGCGCGTGTATATATGTATGCATGTATATGTATGTGTGCCTGTACGTGAGCGTGTGAGTGTATGTGCACAAATTTGTATGAGTACGTATATGCGTGTCTGTCTGTGTGTACATGTGTGCGTATGTGCGTATATATGTACACGTGGAGCCCATAGTAGTATGCGTATGCGCTTCAGTATGTATATGTAAGGCTTACCCAGCAAATATAGTGACATGTGTGTGCATATAAATATGTATGAATATTATTTTGTATGCGTGTATATGTCGCGAGTATATGTAACCACGTGCAACCACGTCCGGTTGTCAACGCAACACCTCGTAATAGACAACACCGAAGTTCAAAACACCACCACCCACCCACCCATAATATACAACATTTACAACCTTAAAATTAATATTATTCAACCCCACTCCCCAACCACCACGACCCGTCCGTATACATCATACACGGCCCACGCATCAGATGGAAGGAAAACATGCACGCGCGCGCGCACACACACATACATGTATAGGCACGAGCGCTCGCACGTAAGCACTATTAAAATACTGCACACTAACAGATCAACGTATAATGTGTGTGACCAGCCACTACGCGTACACAACCTTTATACTGCCCATAAACACTCTCATACATTCAATTCACCTTCACATACATACACACATAATTTTATCCAATCATACGCATCCCATGTCTATTGAATTTTTTGAAATTTTTTGAAATTTTTTCGATTTTTCTCACATTTGAAACATCTTCACCTGATGAATGCATCGCATGAAACCAATATGGTTGTGGAAAGTTCCTTTGTCACCCAATAAATAGATATGTAAAACCTATATATTTATCTTATTATATTATATATATATATATATATATATAATTAAAGAAATAACAAAAGACTTAGAGATCTTGCATTATAGACTATTTCAGGGAGCTTAGACAAAAATGTCTAATTCTCCCGACGCATCTGATGAGTCGGGAGAATTAGACATTTTTGTCTAAGTTCCCTGAAATTGTCTATAATGCAAGATCTCTAAGTCTTTTGTTATTTCTTTAATTATAAATTTGCTCTGTGACTCTAAAAATAAGAGCACACATTGAG
>CM042150.1:81103469-81105969 GCA_023376005.1 Doryteuthis pealeii
TGAGGTGGAGTGCCACACCTACTATCAGCTCCTCACTTTACCTCACATATCCATGTGCTACTCATACGCTAAGTTGGCGTGGACAGGTATTGAACCACGAACCTTGTGATTCCTAGCCAAACACTATACCGACTGAACTAATCCGGTCCTCATGGATTCAGAGTTTGTTTTTCTCTCTTTGATTGGTTGCCAAACCAATGTTAAAAAAACCCAGTCTGCCTTACTATTTATCCATATCTGGAGGGAGCACATTTAGATTTATATCTTTGATTTGATTTGCTTGTCTGGTTTTATGGCATATGGGATATTAATGTCAAATATTCTTGGATTGTATGTATGATTTGTAAGCGAATATTTTGTTGTTAAGTAATTTTATCAAGTATTTTGGTCGGTATCCAGGATACTAAGACAATCAGCCATCGCTTTCTAGCACCTCTTTGATAAAAATGATTGGGGTTTGCCATAAATACAATATGGTCGAGACAATCATATTAGTACTCAGGCTAGATGTGAACAGCCGATTAATCGGAGGCGATTTCTTCGAATGCCCTAAGTAAGGTGCAAAATGGAGTGTTGCATGTCATGGACTGCTCAGCCACCAGAATTCCGTCCTTAAGCATCACGAGCCGCATCCCCAGGGCCAACTGGTAGTTCCATTGGGTCGATTCTACCCCACTGTACACAGAAGTACAGTCGGTGTACTCTACTGCCCCAGCGACCGGGCGGTTCATACATTTCCTAATGATACTAGAAACAATTAGTTTCGTCCAAGATTTTTAATTCGGGTCGCCGAGTCCATTTTCTACGACGATAACCATTACGTCCCTAGGTGTATAAATAAATAGTTAGAAAGGGAGGTCAATATATATATATATATATATATATATATAGAGAGAGAGAGAGAGAGAGAGAGAGAGAGAGAGAGAGAGAGATTTACAGAGAAAACGGGAGGAAAGACAGAAAGAAAGAGAGAGAAATGGAGGAAGCCTGATACAAAGAGACAGATGCACTCAATATATATATATATATATATATATATATATATATATATATATATATATATATATAGAGAGAGAGAGAGAGAGAGAGAGAGAGAGAGAGATAGAGATGCACTCATTTCATAATAACACCAAGAGAGATGAGAGATGCCGATACGTAAGTATGCATTACCATGTAGAGGACTGTCTCTGTTTAAGTGTGTCATTGTATGAAAGCAAACAATTGTTTTGGAAGACGTGAATATATGCGGATCTATAATAATTATTTTCTTTACAGTCTGATGGAAAAAGAAACAACAATCTTACGCATGTCTTTGTTTACAGTCCGATAAATAAACATTCATTCAACTCGACAATACGATCTTCTTTTTTTCCTTTTTTTAATATCCGAATATTAAAAAAAGAAAAAAAAATAACTTCACGAATAAGTAAACATAATACTTCATAATTCGAAAGGTTTGAATCAAGAATCGCAAAGAAAAGAATTTTTGTTTTTATATTTCTCTTTTTTTCTTTCTTTTTTTGTTATTGCTTATATTATATTATATCGATCAGTAAAAATATACATTGTATTCATAATGGCGGTTAGTTCTGCCCCGCAGACAAATCACATATTAGTTTTATTTGAGTTATTTCTGGTGTCAGAATCATTTTCGTCTGATCTGGATTTTTGTTTCCTCTATTTTACTCACAGAAAACAAATACTAGATTTATTTGGCAAAGAAATCTTCAGACGTTGAGTTTGGTTAATCATCAACAAAGTAATATGACTTCCAGCTAATTATCATTTATTATTCGAAGCCACCCTTGAAAAAACAACTTCTTTCCTCTCGAGTGAATATCTTCCAAGTGTTCTAATTCCATTTTTTTTTGTTTTTTTGCCAGCGGTATTATTTGGGAATATCGGAATATGTTCCCAACTCATACGAGAAAGATTTTTAAAGAATCTTCAAATTTTGTAATACTGAAATTGTCGGACAAAAATTACCGACTCTGGTGACTCAGGGTGGAACTGACTGACTGACAAAACGGAGTGGTTAAAGAAATACTTTCTTCAGCGACATACTCCTGCTTTGGGCCAGATAACAATGGTAGAAGGTAATGTTACCATTCATGGTGTCATGAATTTTTGACAGACCCTATAGCTGAATGAGGGACCATTAACTTTAAGAACAGGGATTGAAAAATACCAGGACGGTTATACCCCCATGATCCCTAGAAAATGCATCACGAGAAACACGCGACTAGTTTTAGATTTTAGGTGCGACCGGACTTGGAAGCCAGGACAGACGTGTTGCTGCTGAGTCGAGATCTCATTCGCGCGGTGAATAAGAACATGGGCTAAATAAAAAAAAAGCTTGACCAGGCAACGAAAACGTGTTGTTGGTTGTGTTAATTCCAATGACTGAAAAAAGCCCAAAAGAAGCTCTTGGTTAGAAGAACTCAACTAGAAGACAAGATGACAGCCAAACAAGATAGCAAGAATCAACTGAATACAGGAA
>CM042150.1:81110969-81120969 GCA_023376005.1 Doryteuthis pealeii
TGATACCGACTTTAGGCTACGACGATTATCATCATCACCATTATCTCTCTATATATAAAGGAATTCCGTGGTACGTGGGTGTCATCTTTGAAAAGAGATGTCATTCGGATTTGAAATTTTGCATACACCTTAAAGGGTTTATAATTAAAAATTACTCAAAATGTTTTTATTGATTTTTTTGTCTGATTAAGTAATATAATTAATTAAATAAACAAAAACAATCGATGTGTGGTAGTTGACGCATAATGTTATATATTGTACAAACGGAAATATGAATTTCCGGTTTTATTAAACAAAGAAATATAACAACTGCCCGTTATCAGATCAAGAGATAAAAATGCGTAGGAGTAGCTATGAATATAAAAGAACCGAGGGCTCGAGACAGGTCAGTCGTCAGTCAGCCCAGTCGTCAGTCAGCCGGAGAGTGAGTAAGGTGATCGGGGTCAGTAATCGGGAGAGTCGGTACGAGTTAGTTGGCCGAGCGGGATCTCGTGTAGTTGGTGTTGGAAAAGCTAGCCTTAATATTTACCAACTGAAAAAGCTTGTCACCCAGAGATTTAATCGAAGGACCGAAAGTCTAAAGACTGAATATATTAATTAAACTGACCCTCGAAGTTAAGAAGCTTGAATTTATTTCAATAAACTTCTGGAGGATAACTTTGGTGTTATTGTTATCCCTTACAACGAAGATAAAACTATTGCAATTAGTACCGTGACGACGCCGCTACGTTACAATAACAGCTGCTGCTGCTAATATTAATCTTTGTCTGGCTGCTGCTTAGTATCAGCGATTCAAAATGGCTGCTACTACTATTACTTTAACCATGACTTTCCTAAATAGTAATCATTAATTCTTCCACTAAAATCATTTTGACATTTTAAATGGATATTACATATTCATAAAACTCTTTATAATGCTATTCGCTACTAATATTTCTCTTTATGGACATGCTGTCGTAGTTCCTAATTTTACATTGTGAGTTTTAATCCCAATTAATCCGGGCCCTGTCGACTGGGGCTTTAGAATACACCGACTGCACCTCTGTTGGTCGTGGTTGGTGACCTGTGATGCTTAAGGACGGAATCCTGGTGGCTGAGTAGTCCATGACATGCAACACTCCACTTAGACCCTTACTTAGGCTTGACGGGCGATCGGAGATCACCCCCCAATCAATCGGTTCTTCACGTTAAACCCTAGCAACTATAGGATTTTCCCAACCATATTACTCTTATGGCAAGCCCTAACTCTTTTTATCATATGGGTGCTAAAAGGCGGTGATTGAGGGTCTTCATTTCGTGGGAATGACGTTAAACTCTATCTGATGGTGAGGTTCCAGTTCTGAAGGTATGATGAATGTGGAGCACCCCTTCCACACCATTACTCCATGGTCCAATCTGACCCGGAGTGGTAGTACCGGTTAGATTCCCATCTATGGGTTAAATAGAAAAATGTGTTTATTAAAAAAATTGAGTACCCATTAAGAATTAATTTATTTCAAAACTTTATCGGCATTAAATGACCCACTGAGATTTATATGCCGTAAAATAAAAACCAAACCAAATCAAACCCAATAAATCCGTTGATGTGTTTGTTGAATTTCTGCAGTTAAGAAGCTATATTGTTACATTTTCATGAAGTAATAGATTAAACTAATACATTTTCTAACATTATAAATCAACAGGAAAAATTAATATGATTCAAAACACGAGTTCAGCATGAGAATTTTTTAAAATATTTTAAATGTAGATATGTACCTGACCCACCGACCTCGCTATTCAGTAGTAATGCATTTATGACACTAGGTTGCTAACAATTAGACAACGATGGGTCGCACTTAGTCTTCATGTATTTCCGTTCGCCACGCGTAGGATGTGAAACAAGGTCGCAAGTATGAGGAATCCAGCAAGGATCAAATTCGTTATTCAATAGTAATGGATTGGCAAGACTATCTAGCTTACCATTGCACCCCAATAAAATGCTCTTTTCAAACCCGTTCGTCACGACTAGGATATGACAGAATGTCGCAAGTATGAGAACTACAGCGAAATCTTTTAAAAACAAAGAAAACAGCATTAAACCACGACGGGACACAATCTTTAGTTCCCCAACACGTTCGCCAGGAGTAGGATGTGTGGGGATTTAAATAAAATTAAATTAAATCAAAATTATATAAATAAATAAAGAGTTCTGAGCGTCTGGACTCTAGCGTCCAGACTTAACGGTCTAATCAACAAAGTCTTCATCTATACTTCGAAACAGCTGCGTCTTTTTATTTCTCTTCATCCCATCATTCCATATTCCCTATAGATGTGAAACAAGGTCGTAGGCATCGGGTATACAGCGTGGATAAAAATCATTATGCACTAGTAATTGATCTGCGAGACTAGCTTGCTGATCTTTACCCCACAATGGGATGCATTCCTTATTTACCCGAATTGTTCACCGCGGGTAGGATGTAACATAAGATCGGAAGTGTGGGGCATCCAGCGAAAATCGAACTCACTATTCATTTGTAATGGATCTGTGAAACTAGCTTGCTAAGTTCTAATATTTTGAATGCAAAAAAAAAAAAATTTCCTTAAATAAACAAATATTGTAGTATATGAATTCTAAGTGGTTGTTTTTGTAATTTGATGAGAATTTGGTAAATTATTTTCTTCTCTTACCCCTCTCTTACCACTTTCTCACACACTCACCTAGTATTCTTAAAATAATATTACTCTGGTCATGGACCGGGTACTCCTGCTAATATATATATATTATATATATATATATATATATATATATATATGAGTGGTGGCTTACCGGTGGGTACGGGTACGATCGTTGGAAACGCACAGAATCCAGGGGGTTAAGACCGTGAAAAAAACAAATACAAAGCGCTCAATACAATGTAGAGCAAAATTTATTTAAGAAATTGATATAAAGTAACCTACTCGAGTAGGTACTTTATATCCATTTCTTATATATATATATATATATATTATATATATATATATATATATATATATATATATATTTAAAGTAAGACACTAACCCTACCCTACCCAAATTGATAGATTTAAAAATGACACACACACACACACACATACACACACACACATGCATACCATTGGAATTCCCGACTTATTGATGTATCCGTTTGAGTAATCTACGAAAAAGCAGTCCAGTGCATTTACCCTTAAGCAGATAAAGTTTTTAAATAAACAGTTGCTGTTCAACATAAATATTTCATTTCATTGCCTTAGATTGCATATAGTACCTGCTGTTACTAAGCGATTACCGATTTAATTATTGATCTGGTTCATCACCGCCTGACATGAATGATCTTTTGGAAGCCGGTGTTTTGACTTGACCCCCAGCCTATGTTGCTGACTTGTTTGTGTACCTACGTACACTGACTTATACGAATTCGTTCTGTAGGTCTTATTGGCATTTCCAAAAACACTACCAATATTATTCCACGATGCTTACGGATATGTCTAGAGTCTGCTGAGGCAATTAAAAGTTGTATCCTGCTATAGAAAGTGAGGCGGAGTCCGATGTGTTTTAAAATAGTCTATTCGATCTTGTGAGTTCAATGTGATTCTGATAGTGCAGTGTCATAGAGTACCTAGATAATGAGAATGGAATCGGCATGTTTGTTTCTTGTAAATAATGTCTGACGAAACCTTGGAAGAGAGAAACAACGAGATCTCGCGGGACTTGTTAATTCAATCTAGCAATTGCTAATTACGCTCTTCACCTTGTATCTTTGATTAGTAAAGCTCTTCCCTTATACTTTGTAAACGTTGCGTTTTTTCGTATTATTTCTCTGTTAACACTGATACTCGTGTTAAAACAAGCAGAAATATATCTATTTACCCAACCCTCCACTCGGTCACAAGGTCATTTTTTAAGCAGAGCTTAACAGGTTTGATTTCAGAGTTTTACCTCTCATTGACCCGTTGCCATACCCGGGTTAAAGAGCACATTCAGTCCTCATATTTCTCCATAGCTGCAAGTTAGTTGTTTGTTTTTGTTTTGATGGCAGCAAGGATATCCATGACAATCTCTCACCAATCGTCCCTATCAATTACCCTTGGGAGGTCCTCTCTGCAGCATCCAGAATCTCCACAGAGCAAATCGATATAAGTCCTTGCTGGACGGCTCATGATGTGCAGGTTTCCTTAGTAGAATCTCATATCCATTCGTTATTGCTTATCTAGCAGTGTCCAGCATGTCTTGCACTTCTTACTCGGGTGGTTAGTGTGATGGTGGGCTAGTGATCATACAGCTGCTTTCTTGTGATTTGTTGTATCCATGATTTGTTTAAGATCACCCACAATCTACTTGTGTATGTCCCATTTATCGTATCCTCTAGGCACTTCGTTAGTGCCCAAGTGGTGCAGCCGCAGTAAGACACTGATACCACCATGGCTTGAAAGAATTATTTCACTAACTTATAATTAAGATCTGCAAAGTAGCTATAGGTTGGTTGTTTGAATGTTTTGTTTTACGGCATATCAAGAGATTTTGGGCCATTTAATATCGAATCAAACATTTTTTTTATAAACAAAGGACTCGGGTTGCTTACAGCACCTGTTGTTGAATAAATGGTCATCCAATTAAGTATTAAACAGGCCCATCGCTGCTTAACTTCAGTGATCTTACTGAAACTGGTCCTTTCAGCGTGACTATCATATTCTCTAGGTGCTTAATCCGTAGTGTAATATACTGCCTGGTCAACGAGTTCACACCTGGGAACCAGGTGCTGATGACTGCCGCATGAGCACAGGAAATGCGTGGGTATCACACATGGGCCCGAAAATAAAAACAGGATATTGCCTTGAACGCATTGAACTGACCTTTTACACCCGGAAAATGCAGGTGTACATTGACTGCGTAGGCACAGTAAACGTGTAGGTGTAGCCCATAACCAATGAAAACAGGCTGCGTGGACGAAGAGGTGTATCTACAGGAAAACTGCGTGGGTGGCACGATCAAAGAGGCATGACCCAGTTGAAGAATTATAAAAAAGCCCTTAGAAATCTGTGTTGAGCAGATTGAGATCGAGATAGCTCGCAATCAGAACTCCCGAAGGCTCCTGTGTATGTGCATTAGGGTAGGTCGATTTTTTACTTTTTTAAATATCAAATTGTCCATCGATTCCAAAGTTATGTGTTAGTGTACTGAATACTGATAACAAATATTAGATCTTTTCCTTGCTCCATTGAGGAAATAGCATCAAAGATCATCTACTAAAATTCACTAAAAATCCTCATTTTCGCAAAATTTAGCCTTTAGAAAACGAGAATATTTAACGCATTTTAGTAGATGATCTTTGATGCTATTTCCTCAAACAATGGTGTAAGTAAAAGATCTAATTGTTGGTATCAGTATTCTAATGAATACTAACATACCACTTTCGCATAGATGGTAAATTTGATATTTTAAGAAAGTGAAAAATCGACCTACACTAATGTGTATCCTCTGCCGACGACCCTTAGTCTGCACACAATCAAAGAATAAAAATATAACTTTTTTTTTATATAATTTTATATATATACAAGTGTTCGTATATTCTTTGTTGGGTCCAATGATGGTATATGCAGTAGCTGTTGGGAGAATAATTGGTTTACTACCTTTTCAATACTAGAGTTTAGCGCTATGTGATATGCAAACAGCGTTTGAACTCGGGTCGCCATCTCCATTTCCTACGACTATTAATGTTACACCACGTGCGTTTCTTATACATAAATATAATCAGGGTCAGTGGAGATGCAGATTATTATAAGGAATGACTAAGGGGAATTGTGATATTTGCTAGGAATTCACAAGACTGGTAACACAAAAGAGATCAATAGTGGTTTAACGTGAATTTCTCAAAGGTTAGAAAATGCGACGGATGTTTGACAAAGCCCAGGGAGCCAATAGCGGCCGAAACGATTTGACAAAGGCGAGTAATCTGGTTTAGAAGGATCAATACATAATGCAAGGACATCTCGTCACAGAAATAGAGACAGAGTGAAGGTTAGAGAATAAAAACCAGTGAAACATTGCGAGGAAGATACTTTCTAGGTTGGTTGGGTGATTGATTTTAACGGCATATCAACCCGTCTGGGTTATGTCATGTCTAACGGTTAGGAAGCAATATATGTTGTGTATTCATATTCATACTATTTTAGTAAATGGTTTTAACAATGTGTTAGTATCATTGGAGATATTTGTTTGCATTAAATAACGGTTTCTGATGTGAGCAAAAAACCTGCATTCCATGAAATAAGTGTTTAAACTCAAAGGTGTTTGACGTTTCACACTGGGGTTGTTGTTCTGTTTGAGTAGATAGGAGTGCGTTAGTCTTGTGTGACCAATGCGTAATCGGGACACAAATGACTTGTTCTTTCTAGACTTTCTTAAAGCTGGTCTCAGTCTTCTAAAATGGATTTGATTGGAAAGTTTTATTGTGGATGTGTTATTCAAGCATTGTTGCCATTTTGTATAAAGGAATCTATTAATTTTAGGTTTCAAGACAGTATATGAAATCTTGAACTTGTCGGGGATCAAATTTAGAGGCCGATTTAGCTGCAGAAATCAGCTCTTTCATTCCTCTCCTCTCTATATGACTTGGGATTCAAACATATCATAATATCCTTAGAGTTAGACATTGAGTCTAATCTATTCAGGAGTTTAATTATAAGAGGGTTTCAGAAACGAAACAGGTCGAAATGTAGGATTATCTGGCAGTCCAAAATTAAGCAAAACACTTATACGTAGTGATACAACAGTACTTTTGGTTACAGATTTAGCTTAAAAGTTAAGCTAGTTCCTGTGGAGGCTTCTTTCAAGCTTTTCCCAAATGTTTTTTCCAAGATATAATATCTGTCATCGTACAAAAAAACTTCGTCGCAAAAAAATCACGTAAAAAAGCACTAAAAAGATCGCAGTAACTGGGAATCTATAGTTTCATGATCGCGAGTCCAGATTCGGCCCTGAATGATTTTATTCTGATTCGAAAATGGTATGATATATTGGGCTACGGTCTCATGGAGTAGAGTTGAAAAAATAAGAATCAAGGACACACTGACATTTGCATTTATCATTAGAGATATGGCACATAGATCATACTGTACCTTCTGTTACTCAACGGTATCTCATCTGAGTACTGAACAGACAGTCAGACGCTTATTGAATCCTGTGAGATGAAGGAAACTGATCATTTCAATGTGGCTTGATCTCGGATTTGAATTTGTTACTAATCACTAAGCTTTGTTATTTATTTTTATTATATGATATTGCTCTAGAAATTCTAATCTAGCGTCCGACTAGGAATTACAAGGTTCCGGGTTCGATACCGGCCCTCGCCAACTCAGTGTATGAGTATCAGCAGGATGTGGTGGTAAAGTGAAAAGGCTGATGGTATATGTGGTCTCTGTCTCAGACGACAAACCATCTCTTTGGTCTAGCGTTGATGAAAAGGGGATAGCTCGCCTTTTTGTCTGGCTGATGCAGCTTTAGGCAACCTTGAAGACTTTACTCATATTTTTTATCTATATTTTAGAATAAATAAACTTTTAAAAAGTTAAGAGTATTATTCTAGAACATTACTATAATATCGAGGTGATTTAATATTTTCTACACTATGTATGTATTTTAACACAGTGTATCGCACGAACAGGATGCGAACAAGGACAATTCTTGGCAGAGTTTTAACAGATTTAAATTCAGAGTTTTCTTTCTTGCATAAAAGTGTCAGTGCTATTATTAAGTAAACCAGGTCTAAAACATAACCCACAGATGCATACACACAGCCAACCAGCCACCACACACACACACACAGATATATATATATATATATATATATATATATATATATATATATATATATAATATTGTGTGTGTGTGTGTTGTCTGTGTGTGCGTATCATCGTAAAGGCGGGCCGACAAACATGTATCCCTCTCCATTTCTCTCTCTCTCTCTCTTCTCTCTCCTCTCTCTTTCTCTCTCTCTCTCTCTCTCTTCTCTCTTACTCTATCATTATCCGTCCTTATCGCTCATCGCTCATGGTAAAATCCTCTAGGTTTAGTGGTTCAACCTATGGCAAAATGGGCCACAGCTAATTCAGGTGGACCACGGAAATATTATAATTCTATATATCTTTTTTGTACATATAGGAAAATTGCAAAATTAAATATTGATAATAAATAGTCGTTAAATTGGAACTGAAAAGTACATGTAAGTTTAGAATACTTGAGATAAAGTGTGTGCGTCAATATGGCTCTACCTTGATTGAATAAATATCTAAACGTACAAATTGGAAAATATTTTTTCAATTATAATAATTTCATGGACACAAAACAAAATCTGGTTTCAAAGTGTGGGCATGAGCTGAAAAAAGGTTGGAACTCCTGCTCTGGTGGCAACCTGTGTCCCGCATAGAGCTGATGATTGTAACTTTTTGCTGATCAGCTCACACTGGTGTGTCCATGTTTACTGCCCAGCATGTCTTGTTTGTCTTACTTGTATAACTTACAAGACGGATATATATACTTAACCAACTCCTCCGCACGAGCAGGATGCGACACAAGGTCAATTTTTTAAGCGGAGTTTAAACAGGTTTGAATTCAGAGTTTTCCTTCTCTTAGACCGGTTGCCTAACCAAGTTTAAGAGCCAGTCGTCCCTACTATTTATCCATAGCTGGAAGGGAAGTAGGATTCATACCTTTCTAAAGGGTATTAGCGCAAAGTGAAATGCAATTACCACGTCCAATATTTGAACTCGGGGCGACGAGTCCATTTCCCATGACTTTAACCATTACACCACGCGCAAGACGGGATATAAGTGGTCGAAAATCTGCCGCTTTGCAGGGTGTTTTATTTTTCAGGATTTATTAAGAATATCACGCTGCATAATTGTGTAGTTTCCATCTAGCTTTTTTCTCCAAGCGTTTCGTTAGACACTATAATGATCGGGATTATCGTGTTGGTGATCCCACACTATTATTAAAAACGAAGATTGAATCGGAATACTGTTATTCTCTCATTTAAAATATTTCACCGTTTTTGTGCTAACGGAATCTCACAATAATGTCCCAATTTCGAAATGTTACGATATCACACAGACAACGTATACAGGCATACAAGAATCGGATTATTACAATACAGATATATCTTGAACGCTCTGCAGGCTTCATGGAGATAATATTTGGTCTATTTCCAATTCTGTTTGTATGTGTGCAAACATCATAGCCTAATAAGTAATTCATCTGACAACAAACATTTTTTATCTATTGCCAGAGCACGCACAGCGCTTAATCTGAACGAATTGTCAGAGGACATATCGACATGAGACGGAAGTAGTAGCGCTTACTACGAGTTCACTGGGGGTTCAGGTCAGGGCTATCACCAGCGATTATTGGGAAGAGTGGGGATGAGAGCAACGGAGAGCAGGTAAGAGGAAGCAACAATTTATGGCGAGTAATTGAGAAGACATTACAGAGAGACAGAAAGACAGAGAGGGAATGAGTGTGAGTAAACTAGAGAGAAAGAGAGAGAGAGAAAGAGAGAGAGAGAGAGAGAGAGATGATACAGCGAAAGCAAATACAGAAATGGAAACAAAAGACGATTGGTTCGTTGGTTGGTTGGTTGGTTTTTGTGGCATGCCAATCATTGTTGTGGCTATTTACAGTCCCCGACACCATTGACGCCTATTTTTTTTTTTTTTTTTGCTCAATCAATTTGGTTTATATCGGTCGTTAGTTTCATCTTCTTGAGAACCAAACTGGGTTCCGGGTTCGTTACTGGCCTTTGCCAACTCAGCGCATTAGTAGCACAGCCTGGGTCTGTGCGGTAAAGTGAAGAGCTGATAGTAGGTGTGGCACTCCCCTAAGACGCAAAGACAATCTCCTTGGCATAGCGCTAGTAAAAAGTGAATAGACTCAATGACATCCCGGTTGACACTGACAATAGGCTACTCAGCCGACTTTACTCCTTTTATATCGTAGAAAAAAGCTCTTTGA
>CM042150.1:81125969-81145969 GCA_023376005.1 Doryteuthis pealeii
TATTTGTACCAGAAATATAAAAGAACCGAATCTACAACATCAGTTAAAATTTTGCATATCAGAAATCATTAATAACTTAAAATTAAAAACTAATGATAACAATTCTGGATATCTTGGGCTTAAATGATTTTATAAACCAATTTGTAGAAATAGGGAAGCTCTAGAACCCATTTTACAGACAAAATCTTTTACAAAAATTCACCATTTTTTCGCGACCCCCTCAAATTTGGATAGCTAAAAATCGACATACCTCCGCCAATTTTTTGTATTGGAAGCTCAAATTTTGGGGATTGTATTTTGCACTTTTCAACCATCAAGTATTTCATGACAGACGTCTGTTCCATCTAGGAACATTCTGTTTTGTTTTGAATACAATAACATATAAGATATAAGAAAAACGGGAAGAGATCTTGGACGTATACTATTAAATATTATCAAGAAGTTATATTCTGTGGTTTTTAATAAAACCTGCCTAATAATAATTATATATATATATATATATATATATAGTCCATTAATACTTTTTTCTGTCTTTTGCATTTCTTCGAGTGGCGTCACGCGTCATGACACCTTCGCGTGAGTAGATCGCGACTTGCCTTTAAAAATTAAAACGCTGATCTAATACAGTTACATAACTAAAAAGATTTTCATCTCCTGTCACATATAAAACATCCATCATTTCTTCACCCAAGAGACATCCTGATGAAGGTTCAATGTAACCGAAATGTTTTAACATCGATTATTAAATTCATCCCATTTTCGGAACACTTGTTTTTTCAAATTTTCTTATATTGTCGGTTTTAATTTCATATTTACTCCCATATATATATATTATATATATATATATATATATATATATATATATAGGATGAATCAATTAATTGTTCACCCCAGACTACAGCCGCTGATAGCCATAAGGGTAAGGAGATTGGAATACGAAAATAGGCTAGAGGTAGCTGTTAAAAAGTCGAGCCGCACTAATGAGAAGTAACTTCGAAACACGTTTCTGTGGATGACTGATATATATATATATATATATATATATATATATTCTGAATATATATGCATATGATAATGGATATAATACAAGTTATACTAAATTATACACAGGCATACACACATATAAAGACGCGCATATATATATATATATATATATATATATTATATACATATATATATTATAATATATATATATAATATTAATATTATATACATATATATATATATGTGTGTGTGTGTGTGTGTGTGGTGTGTGTGTGTGTATGCACGTGTGCGCGTGTGTGTTTCTGCGTGTGCGTGTTTTGTGTCAGCACGCGCTTGGGTGTGTGTTTCTGCGTGTATGAGCGTCCCTTAAAATCCATTTTAGCATTCAATCCTTATCAGATGAATAATGTGTCCTTTAACTGCGAAGAAAATGTTCGGTCTGCTAAAGATTGCTTTTCTATGGATTCCAAATCTGAGAATTTGTGGTCTCTTGCTGTCGGCCCTTGGATAATATATCATGCATGTGTAATTACTTTCAGTCTACTGAATCATGTTAACATGCGCGCGCACACGCGCACGCACACACACACACACACACACACACACACATACATACATAAACACAATTTATCTCTCCCCCTCCCTCCCCCTCTCTCTCTCTCTCTCTCTCTATCTATCTATCTCTTTCGCTCTCACTCTCTCGCTCTCGCTCTCGCTCTTTGTCTTTCTGTCTCTCACATGCACGCAAACACATACGCATGCAGAATAGATAGAGAATTGATATCGAAGACATTTTTGATATGTGACAGAAAATAATTTGATTCTGATATATATGCATATGATAATGGATGTAATACAAGTTACACTAAATTATACACAGGCATACACACATATAAAGACGCGCATATATATATCATAATATATATATAATATAATTGATTTATATATATATATATATATACTATATATATATATATATAATATATATATATATTAGTATTGGTACAATGAATATACCACACCGGCAAACTATTACTAGTGCGTGTAATTCCCATTGGAGGCTTACGCAACAAGTAAGATAAGCTTACTAAATCACTATGAGGCGAAAAAATTGTAATATATATATATATATATATATATATATATGCAAAGTCGTCGGGGCGGCCTAAAGTCGGTATTAGCCAGTCAGCGAGGTAGTCTATCCCCTTTTCAATAGCGCTAGACCAAGGAGATCGTTTTAGCATCTGAGGTGAAGCGCCACACCTACCATCAGCTCCTTACTTTACCGCACAGATCCCTGTACTACTCATACGCTGAGTTGGCGAGGACCGGTATCGAACCAGGAAACTTGTGGTTTCTAGCCGAATGCTCTACCGACTGAGCTAAACCGGCCCATTCGTGTCCAAATTCTTCCAAGCTGTAATCATAGTTGTATCCGTGCTGTTGTTTGGCTGCACTACTTGGACCTTAACGAAGCGCCTGGAAAATAAACTAGATGGAAGCTGTACAAGAAAGCTGCCTGTGATCTAGAACAAATCGTGGAAACAACATGCCACAAGGAAGCAGCTATACGGCTACCTATCTAACAAAGTATCCGAGTGAGACGAACAAGAAATGCTGGACACTCATGGAGAATCAATTAAGAACTCATAAGCGACGTTCTCCAATTGAAACCAGCACATGGACATGCCAGTGCAGACCGTCGAGCAGAGACCTACATAGTCCAGCTCTGCATGCATACACAGAGAACCTCCCATCGACGATGAAATAGGGACGGCTGGCGAGAGATTGTCATGGATATCGGTGCTGGTTGATGATGATGATGATGATGATGACTGTATGCAAGTGTCTTCAACTGATATTGTTTATATTATCTTAAACACCTGGTAGTAACTGTATAAAATATTAGTTAAGTATGAGCGGAATGTGTTTCAAATAATCTGTAATAGTTTTCGACATATATTTAAAAGTAAAGTCGTCGGGTGGCTGAAAGTCGGTATCAGCCAGACAAAGTGGGAGTCTATCCCATTTTCACTTGCGCTAGACCAAGGAGATTGTTTTTGGCATCTGAGGTGGAGTGCCAAACTTACCATCAACTCCTCACTTTACCGCACATATCCTTGTGCTATTCATACGCTGAATTGGCGAGGACCGGTATCGAACCCGGAAACTTGAGGTTCCCAGCCGAACAATCTACCGTCTGAGTTAAACCGTAAATTATGTGTAATGGTTATCATCGTAGGAAACAGACATAGTTCAAATCCGGGACAAGGCTGTTTGCATATCGCATAGCAGTAATACACTTTGAAAATGATGGGGTTGTAAGGTTCAAAGTCATAATTGAATATACAACTCCGATACATTTCTAAGACAAAACATTTTATATAATACAGCACATGAATAAACAAGATACATAAACAATAGAAGATAGAATAGAATAGTGTACATAAACATACAAGATACAGACACGATAATATAAAAGTACACTGGATATAAAGGTACAGACGTGAGACTATGAATAGTCCATGCTGTATAAATCACTTACTGTGACTAATGACCATCGTTGAGGTCCAAATCCCCAACGAGAAGGGAATGACAATTGTCTAACCCATGTGGGTACCTACGAGGAGAGGTAGAAAAGAGGAAGAGAAGTTTGAAATAGCCGCTTATATACTATAGCCCCTGGTGGCCTGCATGTAAACCCACTGGGAAGATAACTCTTCCAGGCAAAGGGAAGATAATTGCCACAGGGTTATATATGCGAAGGGGTTTATTAAAACATGTATTTAACTGAGGTATATGTCTATTTAGTTGTTTCTGTGTCAACCCATCTCTGGAAATCCTATTTTTAAAAGGTCTTTTGAGGAAGGTTTATTTTGGTGTTAAAGCCATATATATATATATACAAGGTGTGTCAAAAAAGTATCGAGATTTTTGGTAATTTTTGAAACACCTAGTATTCAGAAAGAATAAATTTCCATTGATTCTTCATTTCTATCTTGGTAAATACAGCTTTGAACTCGGCATTTTTATGACACACCTTAAATTCTCAAAAAATAAAGTTCCATTCATGTTCATTCCTATCTTGGTAAATACAGCTTCAATCTCGATACTTTTATGACACACCTAGCATATACATATGAATATATATTTGTGTGTGTGTATATATATATTTATATATTGTGTAATTTGGCATATATATTTACACACACACACACACATATTATATATATATATATATATATATATATATATATATATATATATATAGTATGAAAAAGTAATAAGACAAACAGGAATATTTTTTATATATGTTATTTATTCTCAACTAGTTTCGACCTTAGGCCATCGTCAGGAGAACATTTCTTATTTGAAGAAATTGTTTTTAGATTTTTTGAAAGGGAGCATTATGGAAGAACGATAACAATTGGAGTATTTTTTAGGGTATATATATATATTTTTGAGGGTATATATATATTTTTTGCGGGTATATATATATATATATATATATATCAGTGGGGGGTGTATGTATGTGTGTGTGTGTGTGTGTGTGTGTGTGTGTTGTGTTTGTGTGTGTGTGTTTGATAGCAGTGATTCAATGTTGGATAAAGACAATTTTTAGCTATTTCAAAGTTTTTGAACGGCTAAGATATATCACAGAGATAAGAAAGGAGACACTTCTCTCCCTAAGGAAAAAACAACAGAAGCGCTACTGTGCCACAAATAGAATATAGAAGTATTCCCAAAACACGCTGTATTGATCATTGGTGTGCATGTGCGTGAGGTGAGTCAATCTACCCAAGCTAACCAAATATCGTCCATGTATGTGTTCACAACAACTTAAAAAAGTCATGGAAAATTCAGTCACTATACATTTTGATCACATCTCGTATGCTTAGATATATAAGTGTGCATGTCTATAATTGTTTAACATTTTTCCGCATTTTAACAATGATTTACCCAATTAAATAAAACAAGATATATATATATGTATATATATGTATATATATATATATATGTGTGTGTGTGTGTGTGTGTGTGTGGAGAAAAGTAGACAAACACGGGATGTTAGTGAAACTGGGTGTTTATTGTCGACGATGCAACGTTTCGGCAATTTTGACCCTCATCAGGACAAAAGCCCAGTTCTTGCTTCAATGAAGGCCATTTTCAGAATGGTGAAAAACAGTAGGTTGTCAGTAGGGGCAGGGGTAGCTGGGGGGATGTGTAGTGGATTTTCTTCCCTCTAAATGGGGAGTGTTTATGTGGAGATGCAGGTGTTTGGTCAGAATGTTGGAATGGTGAGGATGGGTCAAAGTGAATGAGTGTGTGTATGTGTGTTTCTCCACATATTGTCGGATTAACCTTCTCGCATTTCTCATATATATATATATATATATATATATATATATGTGTGTGTGTGTGTGTGTGTGTGTGTGTGTGTGTGAAGTCGACTGATCTTTGTAACTAAGATTTTCGCCTCGCTGATTTTCAAAACCAGCTAAATTGTTCAAAATATTGTTATATAAATTACGCGGAAATTAAACTCTGTATATGCCTTTGTCCGTCTTTTTCTCTTTCTTTCACACAGACACACACACACACGCGCACACACACACACACACACACACACGCATATATATATATATATATATATATATATATAATATATATATATATATATATATATATATATGAAAAATAGATGGAAATTAATCCGACAGTATGAATTTAACATTTTTGAAAAAACAAATAATTGCTGACAGAAATCTGTTTCGACCGCATTAATAGATCGGTCATCATCAAGATCAACATATGAGAGAAAGACGGGATGAAACAACCGTTAGAAGAAAGGGTACAAACAAAACAAACAAATATATATATATATATATATATATATATATATATATATATATATATATATATATATATAATAGTAAAACAGCTTCAAGCCCAATTGAAACGTAATTTAAATGATATGTATTAAATCATATTTTACAATTTTTTCTCTTTTTATATTATGGGCCAATTAGCGTATTGAAGCGCAGAATTGGTACAATATATCAGAAAATACAATTTTTGAAAACTTATCCGCCCTTCAACGGTGTAAACTGTTAAGTACTATACTTTGAATTAGAAGTTAATCAAATGTGGAAGTAGATTAGTGTGAGACGCAATAATCGCGAGGAAAAGTTATATTTATTAATGTTTATAAAATTAAAATCCAATCTGTATCTAACTTACCGAATATCAAAAATTGGCGTAACACAGATTCTCAAAGATACGTGGTTCAAAGTTAACTGACCTGAAAAAATGTAAAGGTTTTTAAATAAAATAACTGGTGTATTATATCTTTTATTCAGTAATATATCAACACTGAAAATTTCATTAAATTCGGTTAATTCCCTGATTTTTGGTATTTTTTTTCTTTTAATTAAGAGTTTTCCTTCTCCTGTCATATCAAGTTGTAAGAGCCCAGTCATCCCCGCTATTTACCCATAGCTGGAGGGAGAATTCATACCATTTTCAAGGTTATTAGCTCTATGTGAAATGCAACTAGCTTTGTCCAGAATTTGAACTCACGTCTCCGTGTTCTAACAAGCAAGGAGATTTGAATTAATGGTTTGTATTAAAAATTGCAAAGTGTCATTAATCAAAGTTTTCTCGAAAATAATCCCTTTTTAAAAGATATATTTGTAAACAAATGGTTAAATCTTCATTCAGATTAAGGCTAGATTTACTTTAGAATTTTCAACCATTATATTGTGAATAAACAGAAAAAGCTGGGAGGTTGTATTTGGCATTCTCTAAACTATGATTCAGTAGATTAAAATGGTTAGTTACAATTGAATTTATCGAATTATCCTAATGACCTTTGTCTACGAATATATATAAGTAAGTAACATAAGTAGGAAGCGCGTGGTGTAATGGTTTAAGTCATGGGAAATGGACTTGTCGCCCGAGTTCAAATCCTGGATGTGGTAATTGCATTTCACTTTGCGCTAATACCCTTTGGAAAGGTATGAATCCTACTTCCCCTCCAGCTATGGATAAATAGTAGGGCAGACTGGGTTCTTTAACCTTGATTAGGCAACCAGTCTAGGAAAAGGAAACCTCTGAATTCAAACCTGTTGAACTCCGCTTAAGAAATTGACCTTGTGTCGTATCCTGCTCGTGCGGAGGGGTTGGTAAATATATATATATATATATATATATATATATAAGTAAGGAAATGTAAATTTGGCGGAGTGGCATATTGTCGGTATCAACCGAACAGCGAGGTAATCTATCCCATTTTTGGTAGCCCTAGACCAGGTAGATTGTTTTTCTGGGGTGGAGTGCTACACCTGCCATCAGCTCCCCACTTTACCGCGCAGATTAGATTATCCAGTCAGTACTACCCATACGCTGAGTTGGCGGGGAAAGGTATCGAACCAAGAACCCTGCGATTCCTTGGTTGTTGCTCTACCGACAGAGTTAGATCAACCTCTTAACTAACACACACACACACATACACACAACACACACACACAATATATATATATATATATATATATATATATATATATATATTAAGGGTTAAGGGTTATATATATATATATAAGAGGTTATATATATATATATATATATATATATATATATATACGCTGCGTGGATATGAAATCAACTGCCCCTGGTTAGTAGCAGTTTCTCACCTATGCGATCTTGGTCTGAAGATAGCATAGGCGAGAAACTGTCAGTAATTAGGCGCCGTTGACTCCAGGTTCACGCTACTTTAACTTTAATATAGATATTCTATCAATGATATTGTGCACTGTTTACTTATAAACATAACACCCTTATTAGCTACGTATGATTTGTGTGTGTGTGAGACAATGAGAGAGAGAGAGAGAGAGAGAGAGAGAGAGAGAGAGAGAGTGTGTGTGTATGTGTGTGTGAAAATGTGTTTACCCAAACCCTTCACCACGGGCAGGATGTGACACAAGGTTGATTTAGAGCTGGTTTCCCGTAAAACCCTGGCAGTGCCGAAGCTCAAGAAGCGAGACATTCCTACTATTTTACTCTTCGCTGTAGGGATAATAGTTGTTTGCATCCCTCTTTGAATGACATTAGCGTGAAGTGAAGCGCAAACAGCTGCATCTTGGATTTGAACTCGGGTCACCGACACCGCTCCGTACAATGAAAAAACCACTATAACACACCGCGTTTGTATGTGTACGCATGCAAATCAGGGCAGTTATAATACGGTTTTCTATTGAGTGATATTATTGAATGCCCTATTATTTCTGCTCCATTCCTGTGTTTGTTTCCCTTGTATATATAAGAAAGTACTATTGATTTTTTTTTATTTCCATTCCGTTGCAATTTTTTGTTTGTTTTTGATTGCGTTTCCAAAACACGTATGTATTGATCAATAACAGAAATCGAATCCTGCTAATATTGATTATTCGATTAGAATTCACTCTTTTTTTTCTTTTGCTTTCGAAACAGGATCGATTTATCTTTTTATCTTTTTATTTACTTATTTATTTCTTTATTTTTGGATATTTTTTTTATCACTGAACAATTTTTTTTTCTTCGTTAAGCAAAGGCGTGTCTCGAAACCCCGCATGTCAGGAATTGCAAATGTGAATACGCCGGTCCACATCTGCGACAAAAAAAAATAAAATAAAATAAAACTAAAACCGTGAAAGAAATATTTAGACGAGATATCAAGAAAAGAACATAACAATTTACAAATAATCTTCTGAGTTGAAAAAAAAAGAAGAGACCGACAAACAATGAAAATTCGTTAGCTTGTTTGGAAAATAAATGCGATATCTTACATTTAGATATTTGTACTGGGTATGACACTAGACTATCGCAAGTGGGCCAGAGTGGTCAAAGGTTGAGTACCGGAAATGTAGTAGTTATTTTGGACCATATTATCTTTAGGCACCCCGTTTTGATCTCGATTAAGAAAGGACGTGTTTTTCATTTACACCGTCTATTTATTTTTTTGTCGCAGATGTGGACCGGCGTAATCACATTTGCAATTCCTGACATCCGGTTGTTTGTTAGGGGTTAGGGTTAGGGGTTAGGGTTAGGAGTTGGTTTTATAATTTTTTTGAATATCTAAAAATCGTCTGTTAAAACAACCGGATATTGACGGTGTAAATGAAAAACATGTCCTTTCTTAATCGAGATCAAAAAGGGGTGCCTAAAAGTAATATGATCCGTTAGTTTTACTATTAGTTAAATATATCACTAATTAGGACTGAGCCTATTCTAGTAGTGACCGCCCAAGCGGAGTTTAACAGGTTTGAATTCAGAGTTTTCCCTCTCCTAGATCGGTTGTCTAACCAAGTTTAAAGAGCCCAGTTCGCCCTACTATTTACCCAATGCTGGAGGGAGAGTATTTGGATTCATACCTTTCCCGAGGATATTAATGATATGTGAACTGTAGCTTCGTCCAGAATTTTAACTCGGGTCCACGAGTCCATTTCCTACGACTCTAACCATTAGACCACGTGCCTCCAACAATCCCTCACGTATGCCAAAAGGTGGTTTGGGGAATGTGTAGCACCCCCTCACCACCATTGCTCCTTGATCCACTCTGACCCAGAGTGGTAGTAACTGTTAGGGTATTAATGGGTTAAATAGAACAATGTTTATAAAAAAAATTGAGTATCCATTAAGAATGAATTTCTTTAAAAACTTTGTCGGCATTAAATAAGCCATTGAGGTTGATATGCCGTAAAACAAAAAACAAAACAAACAAAACAAAATCATTAACAGGCAATATTACACATTGCAAAACAAATAGAGGAAAAGGTGTGGATATATATGTGAATATATATAGAAGTATATATATGTGGATATATATATATAGGTGGATATATATGTGGATATATACAGAAGTATATATATATATATATTTGGATATATATAGAAGTATAAATATGCAGAAATATATATATATATGTGTGCGGATATATATGTGGATATATATAGAAGTATATATATATATGTGGATATATATATATATAATATATATCCACATATATATATACGTCTATATATGTATATATATATATATATATATATATATATCCACATATATATATACGTCTATATATGTCCACGTATATATCCACATATACATATATCCACATATATATATACAAGTATATATATGTGGATATATGTATATGTGGATATATACGTGGACATATATAGACGTATATATATATGTGGATATATATTATATATGTGCGTGTGGATATATATGTGTATATATATATGGATATACATGTGTATATATATATATGTTGATATATATATATATATGTGTGTGTGGATATATATATATATATATATATATATGTGTGTGTGTGTGTGTGTGTGTGTGTGTATAGAAGTTAAATCTCATTCATTCACACAGCAACTTTTCTTCGTCAGATTCTCACATTTACAGATTTTTTATAGGAGCCCCTCCTGTGAGGAAAGTTCCGGTAATTGTGTTGGGGTGAAAATGACGAACTAAAAGAACCATTTCTGCTCAATTGGATTGTGCCTTTGAAAATGAAGGAATCTATTACCTTGATAGAATTTGCAATTGGTCGCTGAATATAAGTTGATTACATGTCTTAACAAAATAGCGACATCACATTCTTTCCAGCATAATGAGGATTTTTAAATTTAGGTTATTTTTTTATCATCATTTAATTTATTTATTGATTCCTTTATCAAAATTCTGACAGGATTCCAATTAGATTATTTTGAAATCAATAAATGAAAAGATTTGTGACACAATATAAGCTAATGAACGAATTTTAGCATCTTAAGCAACATTGAATATATATATATATATATATATATATATATATATATATATATATATAATATACCAAGCGTGTTGGTAGATCCTTGCGGAGAGAAAAAACCCGGCAGAGAGTTTGATTGTAAAAATATACTACCAAACATCAACCAGGAAGAAAACAATTTTTGAAAAAAAGAAAAGACCAAGATATTCGTACCAACAAAAAATAATCTATTGGTATAGTATTTGGCCAAAAGAAAAAACAATTTATATGTATATATATGTATATAAGATATATATATATTCATATAACCGCTAGGAGAAGCTAATTTGTAAAAAGTGCTCGATACCTAAGTATATATATATATATATATATATATATATATATATATATATATATATAGTTGTATATGTGTAAGTATTAACTTACCGGTGGGTATAAGAACGATCGTTGGAAGCGCACAATATCCAGAGGTTAAGGTTGAGAAAAAACAAATACAAAGTGCTCAATACAATGTAGAGCATAAATTTATTTTAACAATGGAAAGGAGTAACCTACTCGAGTTTCATCGATTGATTCTTCAGGGTTACTTTAAATTAATCGAGTTTTCGATTAATCTTAGGTGTTATAAACATGCCCGTTGGAATGGGACTTAACTTTAGTAGAGGAACGCTTATTTATATTTTCGTAGATCAGGAACGGTTTTTGTTCATTGAATTAAAAATTTGGATTAATTTATGGGAATTATTTTTTCAATTATTATTTACTAAAAGATATGTTATGGGTCGTATTAATAGTTAAAAGGTGAAAAGTTAAAATTATTTAATAACTAGTTTAATTTGGTTTGAGAGTATTTAAAAAAATAAAAATAAATAAAAAAAACCGGTTGTATATGTTACGATAATAGAAGTTTTGGGTAGTTAAATATAGTTAATTATATAAAAAATAATATAAAGAGAATGAAGTAAGAATGGAAGTAACGGTATATATATATATATATATATATATATATATATATATATATATATAGAGAGAGAGAGAGAGAGAGAGAGAGAGAGAGAGATACACACACATATATATATATATATATATATATATATATATATATATATATATATATATATTGGTAATTTTTCCGAGATGGAATAAAGGAAAATAAAGTGCTCAATTACAAATGTAAGAGCTTTATTTATTAAATATAACTGTTTATACAAAGGTTTTTGTGAGCATCTACCTAAGGTGTCAGGCTTTGCCTTCTTCAGGACACTATTTAATCCCTCTAATGTGTCTGCAAGTTCATATTATACGGTTATATATTTGTAAAGAAAACCAATTTTACGGTTAAATTTATAGACGCTGATGAATTCAAAATTAAGGCTCACTTTAATTGTCTACCAATAAAAAACAACATTTTTTTCCGGAAAACATTACGAACAAAAAAGCACATATGTAAAAGAAACTTAGGAAGATGCTCACTAAAACCTTTGTATAAACAGTTATATATATATATATAATATATATATATATATATATATATATATATTATATATATATATATATGTGTGTGTGTGTGTGTGTGTGTGTGTGATTTTTTGGTATATGTGTCCGTTTGTGGGAGGTACATATATCAGGTTTGGGCATTTGTATGAAGCATTAAAGAGGAAATATCAGAAATTCGGTTGTTTTTTATTAGAGTTTCATTTATTTAGTAGTAGTAAATTTTCCGGATTTTTATGCTCCTTTCTTCAGACTGTATAAGGACAGTAGAATTGCTGGCTTCTGGTTGTTACCAAAATAATCACAAATATATATACTTACTAGAAGCATACGGAGACACTTAGACAACACCATATATATATATATATATATATATATATATATATATATATAATATATATAATGAAGAGAGAATGATTCAACGGGAAAGAAAAAAAACGAGTACGTCACAAGTTTGATTCTCGAAAAAAAAGAAACCGAATAAGTCAGAATAACAAAGAATATACAAAAGTGCTCAATACATAATTTACATATTTACCAACCCCTCCGCACGAGCAGGATGTGACACAAGGTCAATTTCTTAAGCGGAGTTTAACAGGTTTGAATTTAGAGTTTTCCTTCTCCTAGACCGGTTGCCTAACCAAGATTAAAGAGCCCAGTCTGCCCTACTATTTACCCATAGCTGGAGGGAGAGTAGAATTCATCCCTTTCCCAAGGGTATTAGCGCTAAGTGAAACGCAATTACCACGTTATGTAATACATAATATAGATCAGGTTCGGAGAACTGAATCACTAACAAAGTTAAGTAAACAGGTTTCACTGAGAAGGAACTTCAGGAATATTCTCTCTCTCTCTCTCTCTCTCTCTCTCTCTCTTCTCTCTCTCTCTCTCTCTCTCTCTCTCTCTCTCTCTGTGTTTTTGTGCGTGTGTGTTTGTGTTTGTGTGTGTGTTTGTGATTCAACGGAATTATGATAACTGCAAAATAATTGAACGAATTTAAACTACGAATATCATTCTGAGATTTAGCGTTTTCTATTTCTACGTCTGTTGTACAATTTTGTGAATTGATATAAACATATACTTAATAAGTGAATGCAGCAAACTAACACCTAAGAAGTGCAAGACTAGGCACAATTGAGCGAGAAAGGTGATACACCGTGTTGCATACTGGCATCAAATTCTTTATGTTATTTCGCGGCTTCAAATTCACGGCCCTAAATCGGTGTACGTATCCTAATGGGTATATTGCAGGAATCGTCACTAACCATTAGACGGTATATGAAATAATAAGAAATTTATTAATCAATAGTAGTACAAATTATTTAAAAAAATATAAGTAAAAGAAAAACTTTATTGGTTTAAACTACTATTGAAGGGAGGCCATGCCTAATAGCGTGAAGCTAATCCCATGGACATGACCACCCTTGGACGCTCACAGGAAACATACATGAAACACAAAACGTAAACATATACATATATATCATGAGACAAATTAGCCGTGTGAGAATCTAAATTCAAATCTGTTGTTTATAAGAGGCAATAAATGATTTTTCAAAGTGTTTTAAGGACAAAATAATTAACTGAAACAAGCTTCATCTTTTCTTTATCAAAAATAACGACTGAACAGTATTCCAAGAATTAATTGCATTAAAACGAATCGAATTATGCCCAAAACTAACAGTGTTAATGAAATTAGGGAAATTAAGCAAAACCAGATTGGTCAGCACGAGTGACATGAGCATGGGTGAAGTCAACTGCAAAAGCATTCTGAACAGAAACAGGCATTTTATTGTGGAATAGTTTATGTAAGAACAAAATATTTTCACAATGGACCATATCAGAAAATTTGAGAATCTCCAAATTTGCATACAGGTTGTTATGTAGTAGCTGCTTAATGAAAACACGACACATGGGTATTGTAAAAACCTTGATTTTATTTCTTTAATCTCTGCCGTGGTGTGGGTGGCGAGCGTTGACAATAGGAACTGTCCAAGGGTTGACGATGGCTACTATTACTTCTGGGATGACTGGCGATGGTGAGGTGGAAGGGATGGACGAACCTCACTGCCCGTTGGCCGTTATGGACCGTGGCGACGGTCACTCTTACTTGTTTCCTGTCCCGAGGCTTCTGTCTCTGACTGCTGTCGGCTCGAACCGTCTGGCCTTTATATTCATAGATACTCCTACGCATCTTTATCTTTTTATCCGGTCTTTACATCGGCTAACATGCCTACGCATTTTTATCTTTTGATCTGATAACGGCCATTTGTTATATATTTTTTTAATCTTCTCCCTGCTTCTTTGACCGGAAAGCCTCGCTTACGTTTTCCCCTTTTTTTAAATATATATTTTTATATTTCTCTTTGTCTTTTTGCCGGAAGCTTCGTTTCCCGGCCGAGGACAATACAACAACCGGAAATTGTGCCAAAAACTCAATTTTGTCCGTACAACCAAAAAGTATATGGAAACACCAGAATCCGTCCTAAATTATGAACATACCTGTAGTTAGAATTTCAATTTGGGTCCATTAATTTAAGATGACAGTGTCGTATGGAAAGTTACTCGCCGGTGACCCTTGGAAGCGCGCGAGTGGGCGCTATGAGTTAGACTATTTTAAAGCAGAGTCGACCCAGGTTTCAAGAAGTGCAGACATGAATGTCAGCTTTTGGGGTCCAACTCACCCGCGGTGGAATCAACATGGGCTAAGAAAATAAAACTTCGCTAATATTTCCAAACAAGTCTTGTTAATTGAATGTTAAGAAAATGACCAGCACAGCACAACACAAATAACAAAAGAAAACTAAACCTCATCATCCCAGAGAAAATGGCTGCCGACTTAGACGAAGAAGTAGAAGCAGTTAGACGAAGAAGCAGTAAGAAACGAGTCAGTTACCAGAAAAGTAAATGTAAACACCATCAACTCTAATCTACTATCTGTCTGCCATTCTCTCTATTATATACCCGAGATTACTCTCTCCACCGATTATATACACCCAAGTAAAGGGGTATATAACAAGGAAACGTATAGAATTTTCTGTGACTGAGATACAAACGGAGCACCTAATCCAGGCCAGAAGACTAGGCTTAATGTCGATTAAGAAGATAAAATTAACGTGTCAGCTTGTGGATTTTGCCGTTACGGCTGATCACAGAATAAAAATGAAAGAAAGCAGAAAGTTAAAGAAATACTTCAAACTTGCCAGAGAACTAAAACTACCTGTGGAACACGAGGGGGAAGCTGATGACAATTGTAGTTGAGGTCAGCTTGGGTAAGATCAGCTAGAATACCCGGAAGAGTCCTGGAGACCTAAGGAGTCTCTCTGTCACTCAGACTCCAGTGAAAGACCACCAACTAACGCTGGTGCGAAAAGCCCGCGGGAATGGTATAATAAGACGCTACAAAACAGTAAATGTAGACTGTGCGGTGACAGAGATTAGACTGCTAACCATGTATTAAGTGAGTGTAGCAAACTGGCACAATGGGAATACAAAGCTAGGGACGACTGGGTTGGGAAGGTGATCCACTAGGAATTATGCAAAAAATTAAACTTCGACCATACAACAAAATGGTATATGCATAAACCAGAATCTGTTCTTGAGAATGAAATGTATAAAATTCTCTGTGACTTCGAGATAAAGATGGATCACCCTATCCCAGCCAGGAGACCAGACCTAGTGTTGATTTAAAAAAAAGAGAATGTGTCAACTGGTGGCCTTTGCGGTCCCAGCAGATCACAGGGTGAAACTGAAGGAAAATGAAAAGATGGATAAATACCTGGACCTTGCCAGAGAATTGGAAAAGCTGTGGAACATGAGAGGGAAAGTGATACCAATTGTGGTTGGTGCACTTGGAACGGTCCCAATAAACTTGGAAAAAAGACTGGAGAATCTAGAAATCAGAGGAAGAATTGAGACCATCCCGACTACTGCACTGCTGCAATCGGCTAGAATACCCAGAAGAGTCCTGGAGACCTGAGGAGACTTGTTGTCGCTCAGACTCCAGTAAAATTCCATCAGCTAACGCTGATGTGAAAAACAAAAAAGGAGTGAAAATAATAATCTTATTATAATGGAGATTGTGTGTTTTTCTGTCTGTAACCGAAACTATATTACTACTCAAGTAATAATTTCCTTAGTTATTAACGTCACATTCTCCATTATTCTACTTTTTATTTAAACCTCAATTATTAATAAAATTGTTTTACAGTATTGATGCTGTTAACCATATCTACATACTAATAATATGTAATTGTATTTATATATACAACAAAATAGAGGTTTTCAGTGTGAACGGGAAGGTTAATTTGCATATTGATATTAAAATGTGATTTTAATAAATATGTGCTTAGTATTATTGATTTCTAACTGTTTGGTTTTATTTTAATGGATATAAGCAAAAATCTCTTCAATGAATCTTAAATGAAATCCATTAACAAGAAAAAATAACTGTCATTTTATTCTTTACTTCCTCTTTTAAAAAATAACAATGATGGAAGAGTAAGTTTCAGTTGTTCTATTTTTCGATTAAACCCCCTTCTGTTTCAAATTTTTTTAACTGCATTCTTATTTAATATAATATTTTATTACATTAAAACTTAAATACTTGCACCCGGAGGGTGCATATATTTGCTAGTAATAATAATGAACATATCAATCAAGGAGTATAATAATGTAAGTTAATCCAAAGACCCGGAAATACAAATTGAAAAATGTGGGGCCTTAAAACTGCCTCCGTATTAATAATGGTAGCCCTTTGTATGATCAAGAAAAGGGCTGATAAACATTTTAACAAGATGCCTGGCAGTTCCAGCTGATATGAAATACAAAACATTGCACTTCACGGAACTGTTCATCTCCTGGGGACAGTGGTTCTTAAACTTTATACAGTCTGGGCGCACTTACAGTACTACAGATACTTGATAGCGCACTGTATACAAAATAGGACTAATATATTATTAAGTTAACTGTTAAATATATAAAAAATAACACATTTAACAAAAGCAAACTTAACATAACTCTATGAAGTTTATTCCTCCCTGTGTTAATGAGAAACATGAGCTTGATGAGACCTTGCGATTTCTTCAATGTTTGGTCTTATGTTTGAGAGACAAACTCTCATTTCCTCATCAATGCATTGAAGAGTTCCTCTCTTTTTACTCTTAATTGTTGCGAGGGTTGAAAATCCCAGTTCACATAAATATGAGGTGGAACTTAGTATACATTTGCTTTTCATATCTGGATAGATTTTTCAGGAATACTACGGAGCGCACCTGAAAAAGCTCTGGGGCGCACCAGGGAATGCAAAAGTAACACCCAAAAAAGAAAGCACAAAAAGGGTAAAAAGACAATGAGATACAAAAACAAAAATAAAAAGACATGAGTAAATAAATGCATTTAATAACTTCCTTTCGTTCTCCTTGGCCTCTGGAGAAGACCGGGTGATGTATTGTAAGAAGTCAAAAGTAAATTTTGACTGATATGTTATTCAGTTAACTGTTAAATATATAAAAAAACATTTAACAAAAGTAAACTTAACATATCTCTAAAGTGTATTCATTTCTGTGTTAATGATGTTAGCTTGGGTAACGGTATTTGCCAACAGATAATATTATATCAATCAAGAAGCACAATAATAAATAATAATATAATTGATAATAATATATCAATAATATAATTGATAATGATATATCAATCAAGAAGCATAATAATATATAATAATTATATTATTATTATCAGTTATAACTGATAATAATATATCAATAATATAACTGATAATAATATATCAATCAAGAAGCGTAATAATATATCAATAATATAATTGATAATAATATATCAATCAAGAAGTATAATGATATATCAATCAAGAAGCATAATAATATATGATAATATAATTAATAATAATAATATATCAATCAAGAAGCATAATAATATATGATAATATAACTGATAATAATATATCAATCAAGAAGCATAATAATATATCAATCAAGAAGCATAATAATATATAATAATATAATTAATAATAATAATATATCAATCAAGAAGCATATAATATACAATAATATATTGATAATAATATATCAAACAAGAAGCATAATAATATACAATAATATAACTGATAATAATTATCAATCAAGAAGCATAATAATATATCAACAAGAAGTATAATAATATATAATATATAAAATAATAATATAATCAATCAAGAAGCATAATAATATATAATAATATAATTGAAATAATATATCAATCAAGAATAATAATACATAATAATATAATTGATAATAATATATCAATCAGAAGATAATAATATATATATAATTGATAATAATATATCAATCAATAATAATATATCAATAATAATAATATAATAATATAATATAATAATATATAATATAATTGATAATAATATATCAATCAAGAAGCATAATAAATATAATAATATAATTGATAATAATATATCAATCAAGAATAATAATAATACATAATAATATAAATAATAATATATCAATCAAGAATAATAATAATACTATAATTGATAATAATATATCAATCAAGAAGCATAATATATAAATCAAGAAGCATAATAATATATAATAATCTAAGCAGTGTGTGTGGGGGGGGGGGGTCACAGTCAAGTCTGACGCAAGGTTCCAATCGACAGTCTAAACACTCCCAACTGTTCACGCTCCAAAATCCAATATCCCAAATTATTTCTTTGCCCGCTCGTCTCGACAACAAAATACTAATGCTGTCGTTCCCCCGGTCTGTGAGAATAAGTCCTTTAAATACACCTGAATTTCACCACATCCGGGCTCCTCACTCATAATTGTCCGTGCAGCACGTGCGACACACTCCAGCACGCCACGACCACCTACATCCGGACCACTATGCTATTTCTTATTTCACTGATCGTCCACAGCTCTCACATCCTGAAGGAAGCGGGTTCGACTCTAGGTCAGTCCTACACGCCAGGCAAAGCCTAGCCCGCTTCCTTCGAGAATATGGCAAGGCTTCACGCCCGCCACCTCTCCGTCACACCGTCTTGCACGAGGTAGGTCTCCTCTTTCACTACAAATAATATAACTGATAATAATATATCAATCAAGAAGCATAATAAAATAACTAAATACAAAGACTTGGAAATAGAAATTGAAAAATGTGGTACCTTAAAACTATCACTAAATAAAGGAAACAAAAAATAGCGGGAAATAGAAGATAAAAACTAAGAAAAACTTAAAATATTTAAATGCATGAAATACGTATAACTACCTTCCCTCACCCGTGATATCGGGTAACGACCCGGTTAGAGATTGAAGACATCGAATGTAAAGTTTTTTTATTGAAAAAAATAATATCATGATATTTATCTGTTGCGTCAAAAGACATTTGATATTTAAATGAAATAAAAACATCGTCAAATCTCAACAAAACTGATAAGACTTGTCGTCATTCTTTCGCTGTATAAATGGGGTTTACAGTTGTCGCATAATCTTTGTTTTATTTCTGCCTGGATTAGACATTTGTCTTGAGATAACAAAAATCATTCTCTAAACATGGAGAAATTGCAACAACACGTTTCTGCCCATAGAACTCACCATAATTTACATAAACGACAATTCTCTACAACTAGAATACCGAACCTAAGAAAACATTGATAAAACCACATCCTTATATGTTGTTACTTGGAAAAGTCATCGAATATGGCTGTAGAACACG
>CM042150.1:81150969-81157352 GCA_023376005.1 Doryteuthis pealeii
TGCCCTTTTTAATCGCACCCGACCTGAAATAGAGAAAATACTTAGGAAAAACCAAAACGGATTCCGCAGAAAACGATCCACAACCTCTCAGATCCTGACTATTCGACGGGTCATAGAAGGGGTTCGAGCAAATAATCTAGAGGCAACGCTGCTTTTCGTAGATTTCTCCAAGGCATTTGATTCCATAGACTGGGGAAAAATGGAACAAATACTACTACCATACGGTCTCCACACAGAAACTGTTGCCACTATAATGATGCTCTACAAAGACACTAAAGCAATGGTACGCTCACCTGATGGCGACACAGATTTCTTTGACATCGCCGCTGGAGCCCTACAGGGCGATACACTAGCACCATATATATTTATAATATTCCTAGATTATGTACTTCGAGCATCATTAGATACCATAAAAGAAAAAGGTTTCACACTAAGAAAGGCAATAAGTAGGCTATAACCCACACAAACAGTCACAGATGCAGACTACACCGATGACCTAGCACTTCTTGCAGATACACCGGCACAGGCTGAGTCACTACTGCATAGCTTGGAGGAGGCAGCAAGAATATCGGCCTCTATGGGAACTCTGATAAAACTGAGTTCCTGAGTTTCAAAAACAAAGGGGACATCTCCACACTAGACGGTAAGCCTCTTAAGCCGGTGGAAAATTCACATTTTCCGATCTCACTGACAAGCTAAAGCGACAATTCTTCCAGGCAGTGGTCGTATCAGTGCTGTTGTATGGCTGCACCACTTGGACTCTAACGAAGCGCCTTGAGAATAAACTAGATGGGAGCTGCACAAGAATGCTGTGTGCAGCTGTATGGCCACCTGCCCCCCCCATCTCACAGATCATCCGGGTGAGACGGACTAGGCATGCAGGACACTGCTGCATAAGCAAGAACGAGCTCATAAGTGACGTTCCCCTCTGGAAGCCGGCACATGGACATGCTAATGTGGACCGCCCATCAAAGACCTACATAGACCAACTATGGGAGGATGCTGGTTGCTGCACAGAGGGGACCTCCCAGGTGCAATGAGTGATAGAGAGGGTTGGTAAGAGATTGTCATGGATATCCGTGCTAGATGCGCGACATGATGATGATAATATATATATATATATATATATATATATATATATTAATTTGTATAGTTGGCACTATTACACGTGAAGAGGCAGTAGTGAGCCACCGTACAGTGCTCAATATCTGTGATAGAGCTTGAAACCAATGGTTGCAGACTTGGTTCCATACTATCATCCTCATGAAGGACAATGCCAGAGTGAGACGTAATTGTTGCGTTTATCCTCATACTCCATAAAAAACAAACTTGGTACATTCAAGTCCAGGTTAGAATCCTGACTTCTTTAGTCATTATTATTTTGATGCATGTATATCAGAGTAAGAAATTTGAAAAAAATGTTGTTAATTAGTATTGTTTAATTAGCTTATATTGCAATATTTCTATCCGTTTAGTTCATCACCAGAGCATATCTATTATAAAAAGAAGATTTTTTTTCGCGGGGGGGGGGTATTAATTAGAAAAGTAGAATTCTTTTACCGCGTTTTTACCGGGCTATTCAGATTACCATTCGTTTCAATCACGGCAACATTTTCCGACAGCCAGGATATTCAGAAATAAGGAAAACGTCAATTCAGATATCTGAGATTTCTTCAACGCATAAACCCTTGAATTTTATGAGCGAGGAATGGAAAATTGATTTTATGTTGGGTTTCTCTAATTGCTAATGACGGTGATTATTCTATTAATAAAAATTAATTGCATTTGCATCCGGGGTTTTTTTTTCGTTTTTTTTTTTCCTTTATCTCTTTCCTCTTGAATGTTCCGTATTTTCTGACAATATAATCAGCTGTTTGAAAACATAGCTTTCCCGAGGAGATAATTGGAGAGGACAAGCTGCTTCTTCTAATTGTTGAGGCTTCGCTGTTTGCTGCTTTCCGATTTTCCCTTTAAATTGTTTTGCAAGCTTTATTGATATTTCCTTCAGTAAAATTATTGGCCTATTTAACACTTTTATTTACTTTCAATTACTCTTATTGATTCCCGTTTTCTTCGTTGAAAACACATCATCATTATCATCATCATCAGGGCATACCGACAGCACTGATTCTCTCTCTCTCTCTCTCTCTCTCTATCTCTCTCTCCCTCTCTCTCTCTCTCTCTCTCTCTCTCTCTCTCTCTCTCTCTCTCTCTCTCTCTTCTCCGAGGGTATAAGGTGAGCTTGCTAGTTATAGTCGATGGGAATGGACACGTTGAATCGAGTTCAAATCCTGGGTGATGCTATTTAGCATATCACTTGCACTAATAAACTTGGGAAAAGGTATGAAACACTTTTATTTATTTTCGATTACTCTTATTGATTTCCGTTTTTCTTCGTTGAAAACACATCATCATCATCATCATCATCATCATCATCATCATCATCATCATCAGGGCAATACCGACTGTACTAATCCCCTGTTGTCTGTCTGTCTGTCTGTGTCTGTCTCTGTCTGTCTCTCTCTCTCTCTCTCTCTCCTCTTCTCTCTCTCTCTCTCTCTCTGAGAGTATAAGGTGAGCTGGCTAGTTAAGTCGATGGGAATGGACACGTTGAATCGAGTTCAAATCCTGGTGAGGCTATTATAGCATATCAACATTGGGGAAAGGTATGAACCTAACTATTCTCCTCCAGCTATTGGTAAATAGTAGGACAGACTGGGATCTTTAACCTAAACATTGCAACCGGTCTAGGAAAAGGAAACCTCTAAATTCAAACTTGTTAAGCTCCATTTAAAAATTTTAACTTGTGTCGCATCCTACTCGAGGGAAGGAGTTGAATTTATGTCGCATTCTTTCCGTAGCGAATGGATTGGGTAAAAACATCCATGGCTTTTTATTACGTTTTTTTTATTTGTTTTCATTATAGGCACAATCAGTTACAATTTTATGGACCATCCTTAAGGCTTCAAGCAAGAGCGCGTGTCCAGCGGAGATCCTTGGTAAAGAATCATTTGGTTGTAAGTTTCTTCGTCAAAGATTGCAAATAAACATCTGTCAGTATCAGTGATTAAGTAGTCAACTAGGCACGCATTATGGCTGTTGATTGGCGGAGAAATAAGCCACGTGACCCCGCCTAGTCTATAAATTTAGGTGGTGAATTGTAGCACACCTTATGTACCAGAATATTACAATAAAAGAAGCGCGTGGTGTAATGGTTAAAGTCATGGGAAATGGACTCGTCGCCTCGAGTTCAAATCCCGGACGTGGTAATTGCATTTCACTTAGCGCTAATACCATTGGGAAAAGTATGAATCCTACTCTCCCCCCAATTATGGGTAAATAACAGGGCAGACAGGGTTCTTTAACCATGGCTAGGTAACCAGTCTAGGAGAAGGAAAACTCTGAATTCAAACCTGTTGAACTCTGCTTAAGAAATTGACCTTGTGTCGTATCCTGCTCGTGCGGAGGAGTTGGTAAATATATATGTACCAGAATATTCCAACACAATCATATCAGGAAAATTCGGAATCACCCAGTTTAGTTCGTCACCTTAGAGCCTCGGCAAAAGCATCCAGAGTTGCCGAATTGTGACTCACACTATCGAATAAACCACTCTTCGGGTCCAGGGTTCGGTGGCTTCGGCCACGGGACCGATGTTAAATTAATGGCGTGATACCAGGGGGCTATTCCTCAGGCAACACCTGTCGCTTGATTTAAAGAGACAGGGCTGATTGGATCCACGCATTTTTGCACCCGCCATCCCATGGGCTTTGGCCTGTAGGTGGTTCAACATTAATAGGGCCTTGTGCCTGACCCCCATATGTGGGAAAGCGAGGTAAATACAAACATTATTGAAATATTGCAAAACTTTTAAATCACCCTTGTATTTGCCAATTTTAGTGAAAAATTAAAAGACTGGTATTTTGAATCAATGATAAACGAATCAGTCATCGATTTATGACTAGGAAAAGGTTATTTGTCTTCTCAGTAGTTTGTCAATACGTCAAAAATCCTTATAGAATGTTGGAGTGTACTAGAGTTTCTTTCCGTGTCTTCGGAAGAAAATGATCACGCTACGGAAGTTTATCAATTCTGTATGTGTTAGTGTGGAAGATTCTTCCGGTCTCTTAGCTTTCCAAACTCTCAGGGAGGGAAATGTGTTTTGACTTGTCTTAATATCGATTTGCCTTCGTACAAACTGAATCAGTTCTGTACATAACAACCACTGTTTCCCTTTCCAGTTTGATTTGTTTTTTTTTTCTTACACTTTTCTTTTTTTTTTTTCGTACATCTTCCGACGAACAACTAGACTTTGGTACGGATTGAAGAAATACCTATGTCTTATTCAAGAAAGTAATGAAACTGGGTATCGTATTTTTCAGGTTGCAGACCTTGATTAAGAATCAGCTGAATGCTAAATTTACACAGGTCTAAAAATATTCACTTTTCACCCTGACGGCGAGGTTTAAAGTCCGTTGACTGTATTTCCTGTATATAGGGCCAATACCTCTACAAAAGTGGTCCTAGATATGACCAAACTAAATGTGATGGTGAGGCTACAGTTCTAGAAATCTGAGGAGTGTAGAGTTCTCCATTCTTATTATTCCCGGAAAGACCCGGAATGGTAATACCTGAAAGTCTATGGGTAAAAAAGATCCGTTTGAAAATCATTTATATTCACTAGCGCCGTGTGCGGAAAAGAACAGCACAAACTACACAGTAAACAACTACACACAAATATAAATACCTATTAACATACAATGAACGTAATTCCCTAACCTCTAAATAACTCTAGTCGAATTGACATGCCGTTGAAATCAATAATTAATCAATCAATCAACTCATATTTGTAATTGCTCGACTCTTCTGCCACGGACAGTATGTGACACAATGTCAATTTTAAAGCAGAGTAAAGCTAGTTTAAATTCACAGTTTCCATTAAAGACTAATTGTAGGCAATGAGCCAGAGTCAATTTTTGTTTACTTTTGTGGACATGAATTTCATATGAAAAAATCTTCCTGGTTTTTAAGAGTATGAATGGAGTAGAGTTAAAATCTCAATTTATCTCCGAGTGAAAGTTGCGCATTATTATAGAATTTTCTATTTAAATGCATTATTTAATCGATAAATTTACATGTAAAAATCAAGTAAGGTAGTTGATAACTTAGTAAAAAATGGTCTCCCAGCGATCATTATTATCTCTCCTTAAATTAAAAGTAAATCCAAATTAGCTTTATCTGTTCTTTTTTCTTTTCCTATTCCTTTTCTTTCTTTCTACCTTTCTTTATTTTCCTCATCCTTTTCTTTCTTTCTTTCTTTCTTTCTTTCTTTCTTTCTTTCTTTATCTTCCTCATCATTTTCCTTCTTTATTTATTTTATTTTCATAATTCTGTTCTTTCTTTTATTTTCTTTATCCATTTGTTACTTTCTTTCTCCTTATCATTTTCTTTCTTTCCTTCTTTTCATTATTTTTTCTTTCTTTACCTCATAATTTATTTCTTTTCATTATCTTTTCTTTCTTTGCCGAACCCTGGATAAAGAACCTAATCTGTTCTACTATGTTCCCATCGCTGTGGAAGAAGACAGATGAGTACAAGGGTATTAGTGTAAAAATTCCGTTCATGTTTGCTTTTCCAGATTTAAGTTCAGTTACATAAGTTCAGTTACATAATCTTGTAATAATCACAATTGTTTTTAGTTAAGGGTTTCGGTGAAAATGTAACCACTCATGGATGGATTCAAATTACCTCACGAACCTAAAAGGAACATTTTAAAAAGTTTTCTCTCCTATAATAAGGTTTCATCAGATTACTCGGTGTATCATGTGAATGAGAGGTCTATAATATCTGTGGGGTCAGTAGGCCGTTAAGCCAACGCGCCGTCTAGATAAAGTTACTCCATATACTCGTCCTTCTCCCTCCCATCAGCCAATATAACTATCCTCATCAGATCAGCAATCAATTCACCAGGACCTCAACTCATAGTCAATCGTCAATCTTCCTATGTGATATAATAGTCGTATAATAACGAGGCAATATCATTCATACACATCACAAAAAAGCCTGGAGAAATATACAACCTAGATCGGGAACAAGACTAGAACACCAAAACCCTAAAAAAGTATCCTAAATACTTGCGAAACATCATTAAATACTTTTAATTTCACTACACCCTCCCAATTCTAAGATTTATACTCTGATACCTTATCAATTGAACATACATTGAGTGATATGAGTTAAGTATAACTAACACTAAGATTAGCATGAGTAATGCAAGAACATAGAATTAATTAACCTAATACATAAAAAGACAAGAGAAATTATATCATTTAAATTCTTTTGTACAATAATATTGACCAAACTTTCAGATTTATTAACCTGCA
>CM042150.1:81157452-81169952 GCA_023376005.1 Doryteuthis pealeii
CTTATTTCTTTAAAATCTAGAAGTTGCCTAGGAACTAGTGCTATCTGGATGTTCTATTTGGAATGGATGTGCGTTGTCTATACTATTGAATTTCTCAGCTATGTCATTGGCTTCTTCTTTGATGATGTTAATATAAGTATATCGTCAATATACCTGGTGAAGAAAATGCATGATGGCAGATGGTTAGTGCTCGTCGTTCAGTGTATCCATGTATGCAATGGCCAATATTCCTGAGATACTGGATCCCATGGGTAATCCTGACATTTGTTTATATATATGTCCGTTAAATGTGAAATAGGTGTTGTCTACTATAATGGATAGTAGTTGTGTATGTCCGCTGTATAATATATATATATATATATATATATATATATATATATATATATATATATATATATATATATATATTCCCTTTGAAAGGAGGAAAAACTCACAGAATAAATAAACCGTCATTCTATAATAAATTGTATCGGCCAAAAACTTAAGAGGCTTTTAGAAATTTAAATAAATTTCCAAAAGTCCCTAGAAGTTCAGTCTCATCGGACAGAAGACACACATATATATATACTTTATCTGTTTTGGTTTGTTTTGTTTTACGGCATATCAACCTCAGTGGGTCATTTAATGCCGATAAAGTTTTGAAATAAATCAATTCTTAATGGATAATACCATTTTTTTTATAAATACATTTTTCTATTTAACCCATAGATGGGACCCTAACAGGTACTACCACTCCGGGTCAGAGTGGACCAGGGAGGAATGGTGATGAATTGTGTGCTCCACATTCCCCAAACCTCCAAAACTGGAAACTCATCATCAGAGTTTAACGTCATTCCCAGGACATGTAGACCTGCAGCCACCGCCCTCTAGCACCCATATGATAAAAAGGGTTTGGGGCTTGCCATAAGGGCAATAGGGTTGGGAAAATCATATAGGTGCTAGGGCTTGACGTGACCAGCCGATTGATCAGATGGGGCCTCTCCGACCGCCCGTCTAGCCCAAGATAGGGCCAAAGTGGAGTATTGCATGTCATGAACTGCTCATCCACCTGGGCTCTACCCTTAAGCATCACGGGTCGCCACCCACGGCCAACAGCCATTGGGGGAGTCTTACCCCTCTGCAGAGGTGCAGTCGGTGCATTCTAACGCTCCAGCCGACAGGGCGGTATTTTATCTGTGTCTTCTTTCTGATGAGACTGAACTTTTAGGGAGTCTTCGAAATTTATTTAAATTTCTAAAAGCTTTTTAAATGTTGGTTGAAATAAATTTATTACAGACTGACGGTTTATTGATTTTTTCCTTGCTTTCAAAGGTAAATATTGCTCTGTATTTAATCTAAATTATAGATAATTATACATTGAGCTCCCCCAGGGATTTATAAAATCCTTGTATTTGCACTTACTAAAAGATGCAATAATTATACAGTGAGATTTTGAGGATCACATGTAGAATCATCCCTTACTACTAGTTTTGGATACCTTATATTATATATATATATATATATATATATATATATATTATATATATATATATGTTTATGTATGAGGTTAAGTAAACAAACAAATGTGTTTATTTTTGTATGGCTTTAAGCCGACCATTTTTGGAAGGGGCTGAGTTAGCTCAGTCGGTAGAGCGTTCGGCTAGAAACCACAAGGTTCCTAGTTCGATACCGGTCCTCGCCAACTCAGCGTATGAGTAGCACAGGGATCTGTGCGGTAAAGTAAGGAGCTGATGGTAGGTGTGGCGCTCCACCTCAGATGCTAAAACCATCTCCTTGGTCTAGCACTGTTGAAAAGGGGATAGACTCCCTCGCTGACTGGCTGATACCGACTTTAGGCCGCCCCGTCGACTTTACTTTACTTTCTTATATATATATACATATCCTCCAAAAATTGTCGGCTTAAAGCCATATAAAAATAAACACATTTGTTTGTTTACTTAACCTCATACTGTCGTGTAGCAAGTCAATAAAAAGTGGAATATAAATAAGTTTCAAAACGAACGAAGAATGTGGGAATGGCAAGCTAGTGTAACGGTTAGAGACTTCGCCTGTCAGCTTGACAGTCGAGGTTTCGAGTCACACACGGAGCAGTCTCCCATGTCTATAACCTTGCTGATGAGACGTAATAGATCGAAATGTAGATTCAGGGATTGACATTTTCTCGATTTGTTTAGCCTTACATTTGAACATATATGCCCGCCTAAATTCATTAATTATTAACTAATTAATTTTCAAAATTAGGTATGACTTCAATTAAGCACATATCCTCCAAAATATTTATATATAATGCCATTCATAATGATAATTTATCTTTTGTTTTCCCTTTTATGTAAGAAATCAATCAAATCCCGTCAAACTCATCTGAGGATTGCATAACCATGAAACTTTAAGTTATGAGTCCAAATCATACATAATACCATTACTATTGATTATATATATATATATATATATATATATATATATATATATATATATATAGGGTGACCAAAAGAAAGTTGTTTTTTGGTATCACCCTGTATATGGGAGGAAACAAGAAAGAAAACAAATAAAACATCGGTAATTGAATGGAAGTTTAATAAAGAAAGGGGCATAACCGGAAGTATCAAGAAACTGGATATTGTATTCGGAGGAAAAACTTCAAATCATCACTTTCCCTCTAGTTAAATAAGAGAACTAAATTGATAAGCAGATGCAGATAGAGTAACAAACATCTTATCTCTATTAGCTTCAGATTATTCATAAATAAATAAATAAAAAATATATAAATATAATGAATCGTGGGTGACTTAGGGAATTATGAGATATAGAAATAGAAAAAAAAACAATATTAAATATTGTGCTATCAGATATCTCTTTCAACATATGGGGTTTATAAAGTGTAATTCAATTGAAATCATATTAAAATTAAAATGTAAAAGACATTTTATAAACACTGCTCTTAATCAGAGCTTGAATGGAATTATATACATCTTAAAGATTTTAGCATATGCACACACACACACACACACACACACACACACATATATATATATATATTATATATATATATATAATATATAATTTAATATACCAAGCGTGTTGGTAAATCCTCGTGGTGAGAAAAAAACCAACAAATAGTTTGATTGTAAAAATATACTACCAAACATCAACCGGGGAGAAAACATTTTTTGGAAAAAAAGAAAAGACCAAGATAGTCTACCAACAAAAAGTAATCTATTGGTACAGTATTTGGCCAAAAGAAAAAACAATTTATATGTATATATATGTATATAAGATATATTATATATATAATATATATATATATATATATATATATATATATATATATATATATAATATATATATATATATATAGTATATATTCATATAACCACTAGGAGAATAAGCTAATAAGTAAAAAGTGCTCAATACCTAAGTAGAGCAAATAATAAAAATTCATTAGATTTATCTTTATATATATATATATATATATATATATATATATATTATATTATATATATATATATATATATATTATTTGCGTTGGTTATTTATTTAATGGCATAGCAACCTTCGTGTTTTATTTAATTCTAGAACCGCCTCTGTAGAAACACAGTGGGGCTAATATTTAACGAAGGCTGTGATATGAGTGGGTCATATCTTTCCAAAGTTTAATAGTCTAAAAATGAACGTAATAGAGAGATTGTAGTTTAAACTGGCTTACTTCGATATAATATATATATATATATATATATATTATATATATATATATATATATATATAGCATTCTCTCCTTACGAGTAGGATGTGACACAATTTCAATTTCTTAAGCAGACTGTCAACAACAGCTTTGAATTAGTTGTTGTTAATTTCCCATACTAATGAACCTAATCTACCCTAGTATTTACCCATAGCTGGAATTATTGGATTAATAACTTTTCCAAAGTTATTAGCAATATGTTAAATGCAAACTGACTCGTCCAGGATTTGAACTCGTCTCATCGTGTCCATTTCGTACAACGCTTCTCCTTATCCTACTCGCCTCCTATATATATATATATATATGTGTGTGTGTGTGTGGTAAGAAATTTGAAAAAAAACACAGGTTTAAATAAAATGAGTCGTATGTTTATTAGCCGACGCTGCAGTGTTTTGATCTGTTAAGACACACCTAAAAACACATAAAACATAATAAATACTCAAATTTCTCGAAAAAACATAAAAATACCTAAAAGATGCTCAATGTAATTTCTCGATACACACACACACACACACACACACACACACACCATAAAAGAAGAATATTTGACGTCATATTTAAAACCGTCTACCTTTCCAGCGTTCCTTCTTCAAACTTCAAATTTTGAACGGATTGATAAACAAGGACTATCGCATTGATAAACAAGGACTATTTTTTTTTTTACTTTTCCTTATATCAACAAATGCCCTGAAGAAGATCTACTTAACAGATCGAAACACTGCAGTCGGTTAATAAACTTGCCACTCATTTTATTTAAACCTCTGTTTTTTCAAATTTCTCACTATACTACATACCGTCGGATTCACTTCCATCTCTTTACATATATATATATATATTTACAATTTACGTCATTGAGTTTCTTTTGGGAAAAACGAAAAACATTGAGTGGGCATATCAACATAAGCTGGAAAAGTACGAACAACCGCAACAGCAATGCATAGAAAACGACTGGACTGCCAATATATTTCCCATTGAATATCACTTGCCGAGGTTTTATTACTGATTCGACCTTTGCATATCTGACTTAACCCGGCTTGTCACCAAGAGAAAAACGGAAATATATCAGGAGGCTACGAGATCAAACAAAAGCCGAATCGACATGGTTCTATTATCCCTGCAATGTGACGTAAAACCAACAAAACATGGTGATATTGTAAGTTAATGCAGGGAAACTCTAGTTGAGAGCTTTGGCTCTGAGACCTTGTCAAGCCTCCAGGATCATGATCTAATGAAGACTTTGTTGGCGGTACTGCTGCCGTTGTCTTTGCGCGGCAATTTATTATCATCTCGACTAGGAACCATAAGGTTCCTGGTTCGATCCCTGCCCTCGCCAACACAGCGTATGAGTATCACAGGGATCTGTGCGGTAAAGTAAGGAGCTGATGGTGGGTGTGATGCCCCACCTCAGACGCAAAAACAATCTCATTAGTCTAGCGCTAGTGAAAGGGGGATAGACTCCCTCGCTGTCTGGCTGATACCGACTTTAGGCTACGACGATTATTATCATCACCATTATCTCTCTATATATAAAGGAATTCCGTGGTACGTAGGTGTCGTCTTCGAAAAGAGATGTCATTCAGATTTGAAATTTTGCATTCACCTTAAAGGGTTTATAATTAAGAAATACACAAGATTTACTTATTGATTTTTTTCTGATTAAGTAATATAATTAATTAAATAAACAAAAACAATCGATGTGTGGTAGTTGATGCATAATGTTATATATTGTACAAACGGAAATATGAATTTCCGGTTTTATTAAACAAAGAAATATAACAACTGCCCGTTATCAGATCAAGAGATAAAAATGCGTAGGAGTAGCTATGAATATAAAAGAACCGAGGGTTCGAGACAGGTCAGACGTCAGTCAGCCCAGGAGGCAGTCAGCCGGAGAGTGAGTGAGGTGATCGGGGTCAGTAATCGGGAGAGTCGGTACGAGTTATTTGACCGAGCGGGATCTCATGTAGTTGGTGTTGGAAAAGCTAGCCTTAATATTTACCAACTGAAAAAGCTTGTCACTCAGAAATTTAATCGAAGGACCAAAAGTCTAAAGACTGAATATATTAATTAAACTGACCCTCTCTCTCGAAGTTAAGAAGCTTGAATTTATTTCAATAAACTTCTGGAGGATAACTTTGGTGTTATTGTCATCCCTTACAACGAAGATAAAACTATTGCAATTAGTACCGTGACGACGCTGCTACGTTACAATAACAGCTGCTGCTGCTAATATTAATCTTTGTCTGGCTGCTGCTTAGTATCAGCGATTCAAAATGGCTGCTACTACTATTACTTTAACCATGACTTTCCTAAATAGTAATCATTAATTCTTCCACTAAAATCATTTTGACATTTTAAATGGATATTACATATTCATAAAACTTTTTATAATGCTATTCGCTACTAATATTTCTCTTTTTGGCCATGCTGTCGTAGTTCCTAATTTTACATTGTGAGTTTTAATCCCAATTAATCCGGGCCCTGTCGACTGCGGCTTTAGAATACACCGACTGCACCTCTGTTGGCCGTGGTTGGCGACCTGTGATGCTTAAGGACGGAATCCTGGTGACTGAGCAGTCCATGACATGCAACACTCCACTTAGACCCTTACTTAGGCTAGACGGGCGATCAGAGATCACGCCCCCAATCAATCGATTCGTCACGTTAAACCCTAGCAGCTATAGGATTTTCCCAGCCCTATTACTCTTATGGCAAGCCCCAAATCTTTTTATCATATGGGTGCTAAAAGGCGGTGATTGATGGTCTTCATTTCCTGGGAATGACGTTAAACTCTTTCTGATGAATGTGGAGCACCCCTTCCTCACCATTACTCCCTGGTCCAATCTGACATGGAGTGGTAGTACCGGTTAGATTCCCATCTATGGGTTAAATAGAAAAATGTGTTTATTAAAAAAATTGAGTACCCATTAAGAATTAATTTATTTCAAAACTTTATCGGCATTAAATGACCCACTGAGATTTATATGCCGTAAAATAAAAACCAAACCAAATCAAACCCAATAAACCCGTTGATGTGTTAGTTGAATTTCTGCAGTTAAGAAGCTATATTGTTAGATTTTCATGAAATAATAGATTAAACTAATACATTTTCTAACATTATAAATCAACAGGAAAAATTAATATGATTCAAAACACGAGTTCAGCATGAGAATTTTTAAAAATATTTTAAATGTAGATATTTACCTGACCCACCGACCTGGCTATTCAGTAGTAATGCATTTGTCACACTAGGTTGCTAACAATTAGACAACGATGGGTCGCACTTAGTCTTCATGTATTTCCGTTCGCCACGCGTAGGATTTGAAACAAGGTCGCAAGTATGAGGAATCCAGCAAGGATCAAATTCGTTATTCAATAGTAATGGATTGGCAAGACTATCTAGCTTACCATTGCACCCCAATAAGATGCTCTTTTCAAACCCGTTCGTCACGACTAGGATATGACAGAATGTCGCAAGTATGAGAACTACAGCGAATTCAAAGTGCTCAATACAATGTAGAGCAATGGATATAAAGCAACCTACTCGAGTAGGTTACTTTATATCCATTTCTTAAATATATATATATATATATTCAAAGTAAGACACTAACCCTACCCTCCCCAAATTGATAGATTTAAAAGTCACACACACACACACACACACACACACACACATACCATTGGAATTCCCGACTTATTGATGTATCCGTTTGAGTAATCTACGAAAAAGCAGTCCAGTGCATTTACCCTTAAGCAGATAAAGTTTTTAAATAAACAGTTGCTGTTCAACATAAATATTTCATTTCATTGCCTTAGATTGCATATAGTACCTGCTGTTACTAAGCGATTACCGATTTAATTATTGATCTGGTTCATCACCGCCTGACATGAATGATCTTTTGGAAGCCGGTGTTTTGACTTGACCCCCAGCCTATGTTGCTGACTTGTTTGTGTATCTACGTACACTGACTTATACGAATTCGTTCTGTAGGTCTTATTGCCATTTCCAAAAACACTACCAACATTATTCCACGATGCTTACGGATATGTCTAGAGTCTGCTGAGGCAATTAAAAGTTGTATCCTGCTATAGAAAGTGAGGCGGAGTCCGATGTGTTTTAAAATAGTTTATTCGATCTTGTGAGTTCAATGTGATTCTGATAGTGCAGTGTCATAGAGTACCTAGATAATGAGAATGGAATCGTCATGTTTGTTTCTTGTAAATAATGTCTGACGAAACCTTGGAAGAGAGAAACAACGAGATCTCGCGGGACTTGTTAATTCAATCTAGCAATTGCTAATTACTCTCTTCACCTTGTATCTTTGATTGGTAAAGCTTTTCCCTTATACTTTGTACACGTTGTGTTTCTTCGTATTATTTCTCTGTTAACACTGATACTCGTGTTACAACAAGCAGAAATATATCTATTTACCCAACCCCTCCACTCGGTCACAAGCTCAATTTTTAAGCAGAGCTTAACAGGTTTGAGTTAAGAGTTTTACCTCTCATTGACCCGTTGCCATACCCGGGTTAAAGAGCACATTTAGTCCTCATATTTATCCATAGCTGCAAGTTAGTTGTTTGGTTTTGTTTTAATGGCAGCAAGGATATCTATGACAATCTCTCACCAATCGTCCCTATCAATTACCCTTGGGAGGTCCTCTCTGCAGCATCCAGAATCTCCACAGAGCAAATCGATATAAGTCCTTGCTGGACGGCTCATGATGTGCAGGTTTCCTTAGTAGAATCTCATATCCATTCGTTATTGCTTATCTAGCAGTGTCCAGCATGTCTTGCACGTCTTACTCGGGTGGTTAGTGTGATGGTGGGCTAGTGGTCATACAGCTGTTTTCTTGTGATGTGTTGCATCCATGATTTATTTAAGATTACACACAATCTACTTGTGTATGTCCCATTTATCGTATCCTCTAGGCACTTCGTTAGTGCCCAAGTGGTGCAGCCGCAGTAAGACACTGATACCACCATGGCTTGAAGGAATTATTGCACTAACTTATAATTGAGATCTACCAAGTTTAAAAAGCACATTCTGCCCTACAATATATCTATAGGTTAGTTGTTTGAATGTTTTGTTTTACGGTATATCAAGACATTTTGGGCCATTTAATATCGAATCAAGCATTCTTTTTATAAACAAAGGACTCGGGTTGCTTACAGCACCTGTTGTTGAATAAATGGTCATCCAATTATGTATTAAACAAGCCCATCGCTGCTTATCTTCAGTGATCTTACTGAAACTGGTCCTTTTAGCGTGACTATCATATTCTCTAGGTGCTTAAACGAGTTCACACCTGGGAACCAGGTGCTTATGACTGCTGCATGAGCACAGGAAATGCGTGGGTATGAAACATGGGCCCGAAAACAAAAACAGGATATTGCCTTGAACACATTGAACTGATATTCTATACCCGGAAAATGCAGGTGTACATTGACTTTGCGTAGGCACAGTTAATGTATAGGTGTAGCCCATAACCAATGAAAACAGGCTGCGTGGACGAGCAGGTGTGTCTACAGGAAAACTGCGTAGGTATCACGATCAAAGAAGCATGACCCAGTTGAGTTGAAGTATTATAAAAAGCCCTTAGTAGAAATCTGTGTTGAGCAGTCAGAACTCCCGAAGGCTCCTGTGTATGTGCATTAGGGTAGGTCGATTTTTTACTTTTTTAAATATCAAATTGTCCATCGATTCCAAAGTTAGGTGTTTGTGTGCTGAATACTGATACCAAATATTAGATCTTTTACTTGCTCCATTGAGGAAATAGCATCGAAGATCGTCTACTAAAATGCACTAAAAATCCTCGTTTTCGCAAAATTTAGCCTTTAGAAAACGAGGATATTTAGCGCATTTTAGTAGATGATCTTTTATACTATTTCCTCAAACAATGGTGTAAGTAAAAGATCTAATTGTTGGTATCAGTATTCATTATACTAACATACAACTTTAGATGGTCAATTTGATATTTTAAGAAAGTGAAAAATCGACCTACACTAATGTGTATCCTCTGCCGACGACCCTTAGTCTGCACACAATCAAAGAATAAAAATATAACTTTTTTTAAATATAATTTTATATATACAAGTGTTCCGTATTCTTTGTCGGGTCCAATGATGGTATATAGCAGTAGCTGTTGGAAGAATAATTGGTTTACTACATTTTCCAATACTAGAGTTTAGCGCTATGTGATATGCAAACAGCGTTTGAACTCGGGTCGCCATCTCCATTTCCTACGACTATTACTGTTACACCACGTGCGTTTCCTTATGCATAAATATAATCAGGGTCAGTGGAGATGCAGATTATTATAAGGAATGACTAAGGGGAATTGTGATATTTGCTAGGAAATTCAACAAAGACTGGTACACAAAAGAGATCAATAGTGTTTTACGTGAAATTTCTCAAAGGTTAGAAAATGCGACGGATGTTTGACAAAGCCCAGGGAGCATAGCGGCCGAAACGATTTGACAAAGGCGAGTAATCTGGTTTAGAAGGATCAATACATAATCGCAAGGACATCTCGTCACAGAAATAGAGACAGAGTGAAGGTTAGAGAATAAAAACCAGTGAAACATTGCGAGGAAGATACTTTCTAGGTTGGTTGGGTGATTGATTTTAACGGCATATCAACCCGTCTGGGGTTATGTCATGTCTAACGGTTAGGAAGCAATATATGTTGTGTATTCATATTCATACTATTTTAGTAAATGGTTTTAACAATGTGTTAGTATCATTGGGGATCATATTGTTTGCATTAAAATAACGGTTTCTGATGTGAGCAAAAAAACCTGCATTCCATGAATAAGTGTTTAACAGTCAAAGGTGTTTGACGTTTCACACTGGGGTTGTTGTTCTTGTTTGAGTAGATAGGACTGCGTTAGTCTTGTGTGACCAATGCGTAATCGGACACAATGACTTGTTCCTTTCTAGACTTTCTGAAAGCTGGTCTCCAGTCTTATAAAGTGGATTTGATTAGGAAAAGTTTATTGTGGATGTGTTATTCAAGCATTGTTGCCATTTTGTATAAAGGAATCTATTAATTTTAGGTTTCAAGACAGTATATGGAATCTTGAACTTGTCGGGGATCAAATTTAGAGCCGATTTAGCTGCAGAATCAGCTCTTTCATTCCCCCTCGCTCCTATATGACTTGGGATTCAGCATATCATAATTTCCTTAGAGTTAGACATTGAGTCTAATCTATTCAGGAGTTTAATGATAAGAGGGTCTTCAGAAAACGAAACAGGTCGAAAATGTAGGATTATCTGGCAGTCCAAAATTAAGCAAAACACTTATACGTAGTGATACAACAGTACTTTTGGTTACAGATTTAGCTTAAAAGACATCTTATCGGGTGAAAATCAAGCTAGTTCCTGTGGAGGCTTCTTTCAAGCTTTTCCCAAATGTTTTTCCAAGATATAATATCTGCTATCGTACAAAAAAACTTCGTCGCAAAAGAAATCACGTAAAAAAGCACCAAAAAAGAATCGCAGTAACTGGGAATCTACAGTTTCATGATCGCGAGTCCAGATTCGGCCCTGAATGATTTTATTCTGATTCCAAAATGGTATGATATATTGGGCTACGGCCTCATGGAGTAGAGTGGAAATAATAAGAATCAATGACACACTAACATTTGCATTTATTATTAGAGATATGGAACACAGATCATACTGTGCCTTCTGTTACTCAACGGTATCTCATCTGAGTACTGAACAGACATATCGCTTATTGAATCCTGTGAGATGAAGGAAACTGATCATTTCAATGTGGCTTGGTCTCGGATTTGAATTTGTTACTATTTACTAAGCTTTGTTATTTGTTTTTATTATATGATATTGCTCTAGAAATTCTAATCTAGCGTCCGACTAGGAATCACAAGGTTCCGGGTTCGATACCGGCCCTCGCCAACTCAGTGTATGAGGATCACAGGGATCTGTGCGGTAAAGTGAAAAGCTGATGGTATATGTGGCGCTCCGTCTCAGACGACAAAACCATCTCTTTAGTCTAGCGTTGATGAAAAGGGGATAGACTCCCTTTTTCTGGCTGATGCAGACTTTAGGCAACTCTGAAGACTTTACTCATATTTTTATCTATATTTTAGAATAAAATAAACGTTTAGAAAGTTAATAGAGTACTTATTCTAGAACATTACTATATACCAGGTGATATGATATTTTCTACACTATGTATGTATTTACACAAATGTATCGCACGAACAGGATGCGAAACAAGGACAATTCTTTGCAGAGTTTAACAGGTTTGAATTCAGAGTTTTCTTTCTTGCATAAAAAGTGGTCAGTGCTATTATAGTAAACCAGGTCTAAAACATACACACACAGATACATACACACAGCCACACAGAACCACACACACACACACACATATATATATATGTGTGTGTGTGTATGTGTGTGTGTGCGTGTGTGTGCCTATCATCGTAAAGGCGGACCGACAACATGTATCCCCCTCTCCATTTCTCTCTCTCTCTCTCTCTCTCTCTCTCTCTCTCTCTCTCTCTCTCTCTCTCTCTCTCTCTTACTCTATCATTATCCGTCCTTATCGGTCATCGCTCATGGTAAATCCTCTAGGTTTAGTGGTTCCCAACCTATGGCCAAAATGGGCCACAGCTAATTTCAGGTGGACCAAGGAAATATTATAATTCTATATATTTTTTTTGCATATATACGAAAATTGCAAAATTAAATATAGATAATAAATAGTCGTTAAATTGGAACTGAAAAGTACAT
>CM042150.1:81174952-81182452 GCA_023376005.1 Doryteuthis pealeii
TTCTGAAATTTTTTCAAAGTGGACTATTTTAACCTTAGACCAATCCCCACAATTTGAGCTTCCAATTCAAAAAATTGGCGGGGTTATGTTGATTTTTAGCTCTCCAAATTTGGTGGGGTTGGCGAAAAATGGCGACATTTTCTAATCTATTTTGTCTGTAAAATGAGTTCTAGATGTGGCACTGCATCTATGACAAAAATTATTTTCTATTATTATTTCACATATATTGAACATTATTTGTACCAGAAATATAAAAGAACCGAATCTACAACATCAGTTAAAACTTTGCATATCAGAAATCATTAATAACTTAAAATTAAAAACTAATGATAACAATTCTGGATATCTTGGGCTTAAATGATTTTATAAACCAATTTGTAGAAATAGGGAAGCTCTAGAACCCATTTTACAGACAAAATCTTTTACAAAAATTCACCATTTTTTCGCGACCCCCTCAAATTTGGAGAGCTAAAAATCGACATAACTCCGCCAATTTTTTGAATTGGAAGCTCAAATTTTGGGGATTGTATTTTGCACTTTTCAACCATCAAGTATTTCATGACAGACGTCTGTTCCATCTAGAAACATTCTGTTTTGTCTTGAATACAAGAACATATAAGATATAAGAAAAACGGGAAGAGATCTTGAACGTATACTATTAAATATTATCAAGAAGTTATATTCTGTGGTTTTTAATAAAACCTGCCTAAATAATATATATATATATATATATATATATATATATATATATATATATATATATATATATAGTCCATTAATACTTTTTCTCGTCTTTTGCATTTCTTCGAGTTGCGTCTCGCGTCATGACACCTTCGCGTGTGTGGATCGCGACTTGCCTTTAAAAATTAAAACGCTGATCTAATACAGTTACATAACTAAAAAGATTTTCATCTCCTGTCACATATAAAAACATCCATCATTTTCTTCACCCCAAGAGACATCCTGATGAAGGTTCAATGTAACCGAAATGTTTTAAACATCGATTATTAAATTCATCCCATTTTCGGAACACTTTTTTTTCAAATTTTCTTTATATTGTCGGATTTAATTTCCATATTTACTCCCCATATATATTATAATATATATATATATATATATATTATATATATATATATAGAATGAATCAATTAATTGTTCACCCCAGACTAACAGCCGCTGATAGCCATAAGGGTAAGGAGATTGGAAGACGAAAATAGGCTAGAGGTAGCTGTTAAAAAGTCGAGCCGCACTAATGAGAAGTAAACTTCGAAACACGTTTCTGTGGATGACTGATATATATATATATAATATATATATATATATATTATATATTCTGATATATATGCATATGATAATGGATATAATACAAGTTATACTAAATTATACACAGGCATACACACATATAAAGACGCGCATATATATATATATATATATATATAATATATATATTATAATATTAATATTATATACATGTATATATATATGTGTGTGTGTGTGTGTGTGTGTGTGTGTGTGTGCACGTGTGCGTGTGTGTGTTTCCGCGTGTTTTTGTGTCAGCACGCGCTTGGGTGTGTGTTCTGCGTGTATGAGCGTCCCTTAAAAATCCATTTTAGCATTCAATCCTTATCAGATGAATAATGTGTCCTTTAACTGCGAAGAAAATGTTCGGTCTGCTAAAGATTGCTTTTCTATGGATTCCAAATCTGAGAATTTGTGGTCTCTTGCTGTCGGCCCTTGGATAATATATCATGCATGTGTAATTACTTTCAGTCTACTGAATCATGTTAACATGCGCGCGCACACGCGCACGCACACACACATACATACATACACACAATGTATCTCTCCCCCCTCCCTCTCTCTCTCTCTCTCTCTCTCTCTCTCTCTCTCTCTCTCTCTATCTATCTCTTTCGCTCTCTCTCTCTCTCTCTCTCGCTCTTTGTCTTTCTGTCTCTCACACGCACGCAAACACATACACATGCAGAATAGATAGAGAATTGATTTCGAAGACATTTTTGATATGTGACAGAAAATAATTTGATTCTGATATATATGCATATGATAATGGATGTAATACAAGTTACACTAAATTATACACAGACATACACACATATAAAGACGCGCATATATATATCATAATATATATATATAATAATATTGATATTATATATATTATATATATATATATATATATATATATATATATATATATATATTAGTATTGATACAATGAATATAAACACCGGCAAACTATTACTAGTGCGTTTAATTCCCATTGGATGCTAACGCAACAAGTAAGCTGAGCTTACTAAATCACTATGAGGCGAACAAATTGTAATATATATATATGTATACACGTAAAATCGACGGGCGGCCTAAAGTCGGTATCAGCCAGTCAGTCTATCCCCTTTTCAATAGCGCTAAACCAAGGAGATTGTTTTTTAGCGTGTGAGGTGGAGCGCCACACCTACCATCAGCTCCTTACTTTACTGCACAGATCCCTGTACTACTCATACGCTGAGTTGGCGAGGACCGGTATCGAACCAGGAAACTTGTGGTTTCTAGCCGAATGCTCTACCGACTGAGCTAAACCGGCCCATTCGTGTCCAAATTCTTCCAAGCTGTAATCATAGTTGTATCCGTGCTGTTGTTTGGCTGCACTACTTGGACCTTAACGAAGCGCCTGGAAAATAAACTAGATGGAAGCTGTACAAGAAAGCTGCGTGGGATCTAGAACAAATCGTGGAAACAACACGCCACAAGGAAGCAGCTATACGGCCACCTATCTGAAAAAAGCATCCGATGAAGACGAACAAGAAATGCTGGACACTCCTGGAGAATCAATTAAGAACTCATAAGCGACGTTCTTCAATTGAAACCATTACATGGACATGCCAGTGCAGACCGTCGAGCAGAGACCTACATAGTCCAGCTCTGCACGCATACACAGAGAACCTCCCATCGACAATGAAATAGGGACGGCTGGCGAGAGATTGTCATGGATGTTTGTGCTGCTTGATGATGATGATGATGATGATGATGATGACTGTATGCAAGTGTCTTCAACTGATATTGTCTATATTATCTTAAACACCTGGTGGTAACTCTATAAAATATTAGTTAAGTATGGGCGGAATGTGTTTCAAATAATCTGTAATTGTTTTCGACATATATTTAAAAGTAAAGTCGTCGGGTGGCTTAAAGTCGGTATCAGCCGGACAAAGAGGGAGTCTGTCCCATTTTCACTTGCGCTAGACCAAGGGGATTGTTTTTGGCATCTGAGGTGGAGCGCCAAAGCTACCACCAACTCCTCACTTTACCGCACATATCCCTGTGCTACTCATACGCTGAGTTGGCGAGGACCGGTATCGAACCCGGAAACTTGAGTTTCCCAGCCGAACACTCTACCGGCTGAGCTAAACCGTAATTTATGTGTAATGGTTATCATCGTAGGAAACGGACATAGTTCAAATCCGGGACAAGGCTGTTTGCATTTCGCATAGCAGTAATACACTTTGAAAATGATGGAGTTGTAAGGTTCAAAGTCATAATTGAACATACAACTCCGACACATTTCTGAGACAAAACATTTTATATAATACAGCACAGGAATAAACAAGATACATAAACAATAGAAGATAGAATCGAATAGTGTACATAAACATACAAGATACAGACAAGATAATATAAAATTACACATGATATAAAGGTACAGACATGAGACTAAGAATAGTCCATGCTGTATAAATCCCTTACAGTGACTAGAGGCCATCGTTGAGGGCCTAAGCCCCAACGAGAATTGAATGACAATTGTCTAACCCATGTGGGTACCTACGAGGAGAGGTAGAAAAGAGGAAGAGAAGTTTAAATTAGGCGCTTATATACCAAAGCCCCTGGTGGCCTGCATGTAAACAGAGTGGGAAGATAACTCTTCCAGGCAAAGGGAAGATAATTTCCACAAGGTTATATATGCGAAGGGGTTTATTCAAACAAACATTTAACTGAGGTATATGTTTATTTAGTTGTTTCTGTCAATCCTATTTTCAAAAGGTCTTTTGAGAAAGGTTTATTTTGGTGTTAAAGCCATATATATATATACAAGGTGTGTTAAAAAAGTATCGAGATTTTTTGTACTTTTTGAAACACCTAGTATTCAGAATAAATAACTTTCCATTCATTCTTCATTTCAATCTTGGTAAATACAGCTTTGAACTCGGCCCTTTTATGGCACACCTTGAATTCTGAAAAATTCATTCATTTCTATCTTGATAAATACAGCTTCAATCCCGATACTTTTATGATACACCTTGCATATACATATGAATATATATGTGTGTGTGTATATATATATATTTATATATTGTGTAATTTGGCATATATATATATATATATATAGTATGAACAAAAAGTAAAAACACAACAGAAATATTTTATATATGTATTTATTCTCAACTAGTTTCGACCTTAGGTCATCGTCAGGAGAACATTTCTTATTTGAAGAAATTGTTTTTAGATTTTTTGAAAGGGAGCATTATGGAAGAACGATAAATATTGGAGTATTTTTGAGGTATATATATATTTTTGCGGGGTATATATATATATATATATATATATATATATATATATATATATATATGTATAATATGTGGGGTGTAGTATGTGGTGTGTGTGTGTATGTGTGTGTGTGTGTGTGTGTGTTGTTTGATAGCAGTGATTCAATGTTGGATAAAGACAATTTTAGCTATTTCAAAGTTTTGAACGGCTAAGATATATCACAGAGATAAGAAAAGGAGACACTTCTCTCCCTAAGGAAAAAACAACAGAAGCGCTACTGTGCCACAAATAGAATATAGAAGTATTCCCAAAACACGCTGTATTGATCATTGGTGTGCATGTGCGTGAGGTGAGTCAATCTACCCAAGCTAACCAAATATCGTCCATGTATGTGTTCACAACAACTTAAAAAAAAGTCATGGAAAATTCAGTCACTATACATTTTGATCACAATCTCGTATGCTTAGATATATAAGTGTGCATGTCTATAATTGTTTAACTTTTTTCCGCATTTTAACAATGATTTACCCAATTAAATAAAACAATATATAATATATATATATATATATATATATATAATATATATATATATTATATATATGAGAAAAGTAGACAAACACGGGATGTTAGTGAAACTGGGTGTTTATTGTCGACGATGCAACGTTTCGGCCATTTTGACCCTCATCAGGACAAAACCCAGTTCTTGCTTCAATGAAGGCCATTTTCAGAATGGGTGAAAAACAGTAGGTTGTCAGTAGGGGTAGGGGTAGCTGGGGGGATGGGTAGTGATTTTCTTCCCTCTAAATGGGGAGTGTTTATGTGGAGGTGCATGTTTTGTCAGAATTGGAATGGTGAGGATGGGTCAAAGTGAATGAGTGTGTGTATGTGTGTTTCTCCACATATTGTCGGATTAAACTTCTCCCATTTCTCATATATATAATAATATATATATATATATATATATGTGTGTGTGTGTGTGTGTGTGTGTGTGTTGAAGTCGACTATCTTTGTAACTAAGATTTTCGCCTCGCTGATTTTCAAAACCAGCTAAATTGTTCAAAATATTGTATTATAAATTACGCGGAAATTAAACTCTGTATATGCCTTTGTCCGTCTTTTCTCTTTCTTCACACACACACACACACACACACACACACACACACACACACACAACTATATATATATAATATATATATATATATATATATATATATATATATATATATATATATTAATATGAAAAATAGATGGAAATTAATCCGACAGTATGAATTAACATTTTGAAAAAACACAATAATTGCTGACAGAAATCTGTTTCGACCGCATTAATAGATCGGTCATCATCAAGATCAACATATGAGAGAAAGACGGGATGAAACAACGTTAGAAGAAAGGGTACAAACAAAACAAACAAATATATATATATATATATATATATATATATATATATATATATATATATAATAGTAAAACAGCTTCAAGCCCAATTGAAACGTAATTTAAATGATATGTATTAAATCATATTTTACAAATTTTTCCTCTTTATATTAGGCCAATTAGCGTATTGAAGCGCAGAATTGTACAATATATCAGAAAAATACAATTTTTGAAAACTTATCCGCCTTCAACGTGTAAACTGTTAAATACATACTTTGAATTAGAAGTTAATCAAATGTGGAAGTAGATTAGTGTGAGACGCAATAATCCGAGGAAAAGTTATATTATTAATGTTTATAAAATTAAAATCCAATCTGTATCTAACTTACCGAATATCAAAAATTGCGTAACACAGATTCTCAAAGACACGTGGTTCAAAGTTAACTGACCTGAAAAAATGTAAAGGTTTTTAAATAAAATAACTGGTGTATTATATCTTTTATTCAGTAATATATCAACACTGAAAATTTCATTAAATTCCGTTAATTCCCTGATTTTTGGTATTTTTTTTCTTTTAATTAAGAGTTTTCCTTCTCCTGTCATATCAAGTTGTAAGAGCCCAGTCATCCCGCTATTTACCCATAGCTGGAGGGAGAATTCATACCATTTTCAAGGTTATTAGCTCTATGTGAAATGCAACTAGCTTTGTCCAGAATTTGAACTCACGTCTCCGTGTTCTAACAAGCAAGGAGATTTGAATTAATGGTTTGTATTAAAAATTGCAAAGTGTCATTAATCAAAGTTTTCTCGAAAATAATCCCTTTTTAAAAGATATATTTGTAAACAAATGGTTAAATCTTCATTCAGATTAAGGCTAGATTTACTTTAGAATTTTCAACCATTATATTGTGAATAAACAGAAAAAGCTGGGAGGTTGTATTTGGCATTCTCTAAACTATGATTCAGTAGATTAAAATGGTTAGTTACAATTGAATTTATCGAATTATCCCTAATGACCTTTGTCAACGAATATATATAAGTAAGTAACATAAGTAGGAAGCGCGTGGTGTAATGGTTTAAGTCATGGGAAATGGACTTGTCGCCCCGAGTTCAAATCCTGGATGTGGTAATTGCATTTCACTTTGCGCTAATACCCTTTGGAAAGGTATGAATCCTACTTCCCCTCCAGCTATGGATAAATAGTAGGGCAGACTGGGTTCTTTAACCTTGATTAGGCAACCAGTCTAGGAAAAGGAAACCTCTGAATTCAAACCTGTTGAACTCCGCTTAAGAAATTGACCTTGTGTCGTATCCTGCTCGTGCGAGGGGTTGGTATATATATATATATATATATATATATATATATATATATATATAAGTAAGGAAATGTAAATTTGGCGGATGGCATATTGTCGGTATCAACCGAACAGCGAGGTAATCTATCCCATTTTTGGTAGCCCTAGACCAGGTAGATTGTTTTTCTGGGGTGAGTGCTACACCTGCCATCAGCTCCCCACTTTACCGCGCAGATTAGATTATCCAGTCAGTACTACCCATACGCTGAGTTGG
>CM042150.1:81187452-81202452 GCA_023376005.1 Doryteuthis pealeii
CTGGCCTCTGGCTGTTACCAAATTAAATCACAAATATATATACTTACTAGAAGAATACGTAGACTCTTAGACAACACCATATATAATATATATATATATATATATATATATATATATATGAAGAGAGAATGATTCGACGTGAAAGAAAAAAACGAGTACGTCACAAATTTGATTCTCGAAAAAAAAAAAAGAAACCGAATGAGTCAGTATAACAAAGAATATACAAAAGTGCTTAATACATAATATACATATTTACCAACCCCTCCGCACGAGCAGGATATGACACAAGGTCAATTTCTTAAGCGGAGTTTAACAGGTTTGGATTCAGAGTTTTCCTTCTCCTAGACCGGTTGCCTAACCAAGATTAAAGAGCCCAGTCTGCCCTACTATTTACCCATAGCTGGAGGGAGAGTAGAATTCATCCCTTTCCCAAGGGTATTAGCGCTAAGTGAAACGCAATTACCACGTTATGTAATACATAATATAGATCAGGTTCGGAGAACTGAATCACTAACAAAGTTAAGTAAACAGGTTTCACTAAGAAGGAACTTCAGGAATACTCTCAATCCCCCCTCTCTCTCTCTCTCTCTCTCTCTCTCTCTCTCTCTCTCTCTCTCTCTCTGTTTGTGCGTGTATGTTTAATTTTGTGTACGTGCGTGCATGTGTTTGTGTGTGTGTTTGTGATTCAACGGAATTATGATAACTGCAAAATAATTGAACGAATTTAAACTACGAATATCATTCTGAGATTTATCGTTTTCTATTTCTATGTCTGTTTTGCAATTTTGTGAATTGATATAAACATCTTATTATAATGGAGATTGTGTGTTTTTCTGTCTGTAACCGAAACTATATTCCTACTCAAGTCACAATTCCTTTAGTTATTGATGTCACATTCTCAATGATTTTATTTTTATTTAAACTTCAATTATTAATAAAATTATTTTACATTATTAATACTGTTAACCATGTCTACATACTGACCACATGCTATTATATTTATATATACAAAAAAATAGTGGTTTACAGTGTGAACGGGAAGGCTAATTTGCATATTAATATTAAAAAATCGAATTTAATAAATATGTGCTTAGTATAATTGATTTCTAACTGTTTGGTTTTATTTTAATGAATATAAGCAAAGATCTCTTCAATGAATCTTAAATGAAATCCATTAACAAGATAAAATAACTGTCATTTTATTATTTACTTCCTCTTTTAACTAAATACTTAAATTAGAAAAAAATAACAATGAAAGACGAGAGTGATGGAAGAGTAAGTTTCAGTTGTTCTATTTTTTATTATACTCCCTCTATTTCAAATCATCTTTTTATCTGCATTCTTATTTAGTTTCATTAACCTTTCTGATTTAATACAATATTTTATTACATTAAAACTTGAATACATGCACCCGGAGGGTGCATATATTTGCTAGTATACTTAATAAGTGAATGCAGCAAACTAACACCTAAGAAGTGCAAGACTAGGCACAATTGAGCGAGAAAGGTGATACACCGTGTTGCATACTGGCATCAAATTCTTTATGTTATATAGCGGCTTCAAATTCACGGCCCTAAATCGGCGTACGTATCCTAATGGGTATATTGCGGGAATCGTCACTAACCATTAGACGGTATATGTAGTAGCTGCTTAATGAAAACACGACACATGGGTATTGTAAAAACCTTGATTTTATTTCTTTAATCTCTGCCGTGGTGTGGGTGGCGAGCGTTGACAATAGGAACTGCCCAAGGGTTGACGATGGCTACTACTACTGCTGGGATGACTGGCGATGGTGAGGTGGAAGGGATGGACAAACCTCACTGCCTGTTGGCCATTATGGACCGTGGCGACGGTCACTCTTACTTGTTTCCTGTCCTGAGGCTTCTGTCTGGTCTGGCCTTTATATTCATAGATACTCCTACGCATCTTTATCTTTTTATCTGGTCTTCACATCGGCTAACATGCCTACGCATTTTTATCTTTTGATCTGATAACGGCCATTTGTTATATATATATTTTTTTTATCTTCTCCCTGTTTCTTTGACCGGAAAGCCTCGTTTACGTTTTCCCCTTTTTTTAGATATATATTTTTATATTTCTCTTTGTCTTTTTGCCGGAAGCTTCGTTTTCCGGCCGAGGACAATACAACAACCGGAAATTGTTCCAAAAACTCAATTTTGTCCAAAAAGTATATGGAAACACCAGAATCCGTCCTAAATTATGAACATACCTGTAGTTAGAATTTCGATTTGGGTCCATTAATCTAAAATGACAGTGTCGAATGGAAAGTTATTCGCCGGTGACCCCTTGAAGGCGCGCAATTGGGCGCCATGAAAATAAGTTAGACTAGTTTAAAGCAGAGTCGAAACAGGTTTCAAGAAGTGCAGAGATGAATATCAGCTTCTGGGGTCCAACTTACCCGCGGTGGAATCAACATGGGCTAAGAAAATAAAGCTTTGTTATAATTACAACCACGTCTTGTTAATTGAATGTTTAGAAAATGACTAGCACAGCCCAACACAACAAAGAACAAAAGAAACGAAACCTTATCATCCCAGAGAAAATGGCTGCCAACTTAGACGAAGCAGTTAGACGAAGAAGCAGTAAGCAACGAATCAGTTACCAGACGAGTAAATGTAAGCACTATCAACTCTAATCTACTATCTGTCTATTATATACCCGAGATTACTCTCTCCACCGATTATATATACCCAAGTAAAGGGGTATATAACAAGGAAACGTATAGAATTATCTGTGACTGAGATACAAACGGAGCGCCTAATCCAGGCCAGAAGACTAGGCTTAATGTCGATTAAGAAGATGAAAATAACGTGTCAGTTCATGGATTTTGCCGTTACGGTTGATTACAGAATAAAAATGAAAGAAAGCGGAAAGATAAAGAAATACTTCAACTTTGCCAGAGAACTAAAACTACCTGTGGAACCCGAGGGGGAAGCTGATGCCAATTGTAGTTGATGTCAGCTTGGGTAAGATCAGCTAGAATACCCGGAAGTGTCCTGGAGACCTAAGGAGTCTCTCTGTCACCCAGACTCCAGTGAAAGACCACCAAATAACGCTGGTGTGAAAAACCCGCGGGAATGGTATAATAAGACGCAAAAAACAGTAAATGTAGACTGTGCGGTGACAGAGATGAGACTGTAAACCATGTATTAAGTGAATGTAGCAAACTAGCACAATGGGAACACAAAGCTAGGGACGACTGGGTTGGGAAGGTGATCCACTGGGAATTATGCAAAAAATTAAACTTTGACCATATAACAAAATGGTATATGCATAAATCAGAATCTGTTCTTGAGAATGAAATGCATAAAATTCTCTGTGACTTCGAGATAAAGACGGATCACCCTATACCAGCCAGGAGACCAGACCTAGTGTTGATTGACAAAAAAAAGAGAACGTGTCAACTTGGGTCCCAGCAGATCACAGGGTGAAACTGAAGGAAAATGAAAAGATGGATAAATACCTGGACCTTGCCAGAGAATAAGAAAAAGCTGTGGAACATGAGAGGGAAAGTGATATCAATTGTGGTTGGTGCACTTGGAACAGTCCCAATAAACTTGGAAAAAAGACTGGAGAATCTAGAAATAAGAGGAAGAATTGAGACCATCCAGACTACTGCACTGCTGCAATCGGCTAGAATACTCAGAAGAGTCCTGGAGACCTGAAGAGACTTGTTGTCACTCAGAGTCCCTGTGAAAAACACAAAAGGAGTGAAAATAATAATAATAATAATAATGAACATATCAATCAAGGAGTATAATAATGTAAGTTAATCCAGAGACCCGGAAATACAAATTGAAAAGTGTGGGATCTTAAAACTGCCTCCGTATTAATAATGGTAGCGCTTTGTATGATCAAGAAAGGGGCTGATAAACACTTTAACAAGATGCCTGGCAGTCCCAGCTCATATGAAATACAAAAAATTACACTTCGCGGAACTGTTCATCTCCTTAGGACAGTGGTTCTCAAACTTTATACAGTCTGGGTGCACTTACAGTACTACAGATACTTGATAGCGCACTGTATACAAAATAGGACTAATATTTTATTAAGTTAACTATTAAATATATTAAAGAAATAACACATTTAACAAAAGCAATCTTAACATACCTCCAGGAAGTTTATTCATTCCTGTGTTAATGTGAAACATGAGCTTGATGCGACCTTGATTTCTTCAATGTTTGGTCTTATGTTTGAGAGACAAACTCTCATTTCCTCATCAATGCATTGGAGAGTTCCTCTCTTTTTACACTTAATTGTTGCGAGGGTTGAAAATCCCAGTTCACATAAATATGAGGTGGAACTTAGTATACATTTGCTTTTCATATCTGGATAGATTTTTCAGGAATACAATGGAGCGCACCTGAAAAAGCTCAGGGGCGCACCAGTGAATGCAAAAGTAACACCCAAAAAAGAAAGCACAAAAAGGGTAAAAAGACAATGAGATACAAAAACAAAAATAAAAAGACATGAGTACATAAATGCATTTAATAACTTCCTTTCGTTCTCCTTGGCCCCTGGAGAAGACCGGGTGATGTTTTGTAAGAAGACAAAAGTAAATTTTGACTGATATGTTATTCAGTTAACTGTTAAATATATAAAAAAAATAACACATTTAACAAAAGCAAACTTAATATATCTCTATAAAGTTTGTTCATTTCTGTGTTAATGATGTTAGCTTGGGTAACGGTATTTGCCAACTGATAAAAATATATCAATCAAGAATAATAATAATAAATAATAATATAATTGATAATAATATATCAATCAATAAGCATAATAATATATAATAATATAACTGATAATAATATATCAATAATATAATTGATAATAATATATCAATCAAGAAGCATAATAATATATAATAATATAACTGATAATAATATATTAATAATATACTGATAATAATATATCAATCAAGAAGCATAATAATATATAATAATATAACTGATAATAATATATTAATAATATACTGACAATAATATGTCAATCAAGAAGCATAATAATATATAATAATATAATTGATAATAATATATCAATCAAGAATAATAATAATAATAATAATATATAATAATATAATTGATAATAATATATCAATCAAGAATAATAATGATAATAAATAATAATATAATTGATAATAATATATCAATCAAGAATCATAATAATATATAATAATATAATTGATAATAATATATCAATCAAGAATCATAATAATATATAATAATATAATTGATAATAATATATCAATCAAGAATCATAATAATATATAATAATATAATTGATAATAATATATCAATCAAGAATCATAATATATATATCAATCAAGAATCAATAATATATAATAATATAAATATAATATATCAATCATAATAATATATAATATAAATTGATAATAATATATCAATCAGAATCATAATAATATATAATAATAATTCATAATAATATATCAATCAAGAATCATAATAATATATAATAATATAATTCATAATAATATATCAATCAAGAATCATAATAATATATAATAATATAATTCATAATAATATATCAATCAAGAATCATAATATATAATAATATAATTATTAATAATATATCAATCAAGAAGCATAATAATATATCAATCAAGAAGCATAATAATATATAATAATCTAAGCAGTGTGTGTGTGTGGGGGGGGGGGTGTCACAGTCAAGTCTGACGCAAGGTTCCAATCGACAGTCTAAACACTCCCAACTGTTTTCACGCTCCAAAATCCAATATCCAAAATTATTTATTTGTCCCGCTCGTCTCGACAACAAAATACTACTGCAGTCGTCCCCCCTGGTCTGTGAGAATAAGTCCTTTAAATACACCTGAATTTCACCACATCCGGGCTCCTCACTCATAATTGTCCGTGCAGCACGTGCGACACACTTCAGCACGCCACGACCACCTACATCCGGGCCACTATGCTATTTCTTATTTCACTGATCGTCCATAGCTCTCACATTCTGAAGGAAGCGGGTTCGACTCTAGGTCAGTCCTACACGCCAGGCAAAGCCTAGCCCGCTTCCTTCGAGAGTATGGCAAGGCTTCACGCCCGCCACTCTCTCAGTCACACCGTCTTGCACGAGGTAGGTCTCCTCTCTCACTACAAATAATATAACTGATAATAATATATCAATCAAGAAGCATAATAAAATAACTAAATACAAAGACTTGGAAATAGAAATTGAAAAAATGTGGTACCTTAAAACTATCACCAAATGAAGGAAACAAAAAATAGCGGGAAATAGAAGATAAAAACTAAGAAAAACCTAAAATATTTAAATGCATGAAATACGTATAACTACCTTCCCTCACCCGTGATATCGGGTAACGACCCGGTTAGAGACTTGAAGACATCGAATGTAAAGATTTTTTGAAAAAAATAATATCATGATATTTATCTGTTGCGTCAAAAAGACATTTGATATTTAAATGAAATAAAAACATCGTCAAATCTCAACAAAACTGATAAGACTTGTCGTCATTCTTTCGCTGTATAAATGGGGTTTACAGTTGTCGCATAATCTTTGTTTTATTTCTGCCTGGATTAGACATTTGTCTTGAGATAACAAAAATCATTCTCTAAACATGGAGAAATTGCAACAACACGTTTCTGCCCATAGAACTCACCATAATTTACATAAACATCAATTCTCTACAACTAGAATACCGAACCTAAGAAAACATTGATAAAACCACATCCTTATATGTTGTTACTCGGAAAAGTCATCGAATAGGGCTGTAGAATACGCCAACCGCACATTCCAAAGGAGTAAGACCCCTTCCCTTAAAGTGTCACCTTTTGGCAGTGTGTGGCTAAGCGGTCTGTGATTCGACTGCTAAGCAATCCATTGATCCGCAATATTTCATTTTGACTCATACTTGGGCTAAATGGGCGGTCGAAGAGGCCTCACCCGATTAATCGGCTCGGCATGTTACGTTTATGGGGACTTTGGGCCCTATTTACGTGCATGTGGAATTGCATACATTAAAAATGATTAAGTTTTCTGAAACAAGTAATTTTACAATTGTATAAGTTAAGTTTAGAATTATGTAAACAAAAGATAATCGAATAAATATTAGTTTAGAAATATTTTTAGCAACAATATAAACAATGGTTTAAATTCCATTGAAAATATGTACGCCATCGGAATGTTGCAAAATCATCCGATATTTACGTCATTAGAAAACAGCAGATATTTGAAAATTCCAATATTAAATTTAACTGAATGATCACGTAGACAATGACAAAAGAAAATTATAAAAAGGCCCATAGAGCTGAAAAACTTCAGTGGGGAGCTTACGCTCCTCCCGACTCGACAGAGTTGGAGCTGATGCTCCTAACACGACAGTGGGAACGGACGCTCTTCCCAACTCGACACAATGGGGAGAAGACGCTGTCCGAAAACATAAAATACGACTCAACAGGTCCGTCTGTTTTTCCGTTTCATATTTTTCTCTCTCTCCTACTCAATACGACACAAGTTTCAATTACAGACATTATTTTATCAAAACTGCTACAAATTTGACAAGTCCAAATGTACAAATATAAACAAACTTACGCTCTCAGCAAACACAACTACCAACAGACACATCAATGAAAGAACAATTGACTATCATTATATTAATTGTAATATTTTGTATATAAAGTGGTTTCTTTTATGTATTTTATCTTTTGTTTTCTACAGAAACTACATTTCCGTAGTCTTATACATTTAAATTGTGGGGTCAAAACACGGATCTTCTTCAAGCCATCAACTACACACTCACCAAACAAACACGGTCCATACACGTTCAAGTATCTATTTCATTATCCCGATCGTATTCTTCAAATTACTCTAATAGTAAATACTCAATCCCCTTTTATCATATAGGTGCTAGATGATGGTGTCTGACAGTCAACTACCTGTATTTGTATTTCATATACTGTCAGGTAATCTATTTATCTGCCCTGTTCTTGATTATAAACAGGACCCCCACAATTACACGTACGGTGATATTTTTAAGGTGCCACTTTTTCAATTTCTATTTCGGGGTCTTTTTATTTTATAATAATCCCGTGCATTTAATTAAAATAATTTCTACCAATTTAGTAAAACTTATAACGTTAACGAAAATGATTTCTTAAACAAATCATATATATATATATATATATATATATATATATATATATATATATATATAATATATATATATATATATATATCGAATGAATAGACAATGAATGCGAAAAGTATTGGCATATAAAGGTACTCAATGCTAATATAGCAGAGCAGATTACAATCTATAATATATTTTATTATGGATATTATTATCTTGTTACTATTATTTTTGACTCTCGTTGGCTTGAAACTAATAGTAACGTAATAATAATATCGATAATATAATATATTATTGATATATATATATATATATATATATATATATATATATATATATTATATATAGTATTGAGAACTGTTTACTTATAAATACTGCACCCATATGTATATATATATATATATATATATATATATATATATATTATATATATAAAGATTTTTGAAGGCAATTTACAATGCAATATTTGTTGAAAATTATATTTATTTAACTTTTTTTTTAATTCTAAATATTTTCGGAAATAAAATTCCATCATCAGAGTTAGTGAAAGTACTAGGTGTTTTTTTTATAGTACTTATCCCACGGCGATGTTGTAAACATCTGTTGTTTTAAGAAGTTGAGGAACGCCGTATATTTGATTTTTTTTTTTTTTTTCGGTTACTTCCGTGATGTTAAATCGGCTATTTCCGTGATGTTAATTCGGTTCGGCTGCTCCTGCGCTCGTGGAGATTGTTCGAAATTCTTTTAATTTTACTATAAATTTAGCCTCGCTCAGGCATAGTGAAATAAAGGTTTTTTTTTTATAGTATCTTTAAAGCATTGTGCGTATGTGTAATATAAAGATTTTTGAAGGCAATTTACAATGCAATATGTGTTGAAAATTATATTTATTTAACTTCTTTATTTTTTTTTAATTCTAAATATTTTCGGAAATAAAATTCCATCATCAGAGTTATTGAAAGTACTAGGTGTTTTTTTTTATAGTACTTATCCCACGGCGATGTTTTAATCATCTGTTGTTTTAAGAAGTTGAGGAACGCCGTATATTTGACATTTTTTTTCGTTTTCGGTTACTTTTATTTAACTTTTTTTTTTTTTTAATTCTAAATATTTTCGGAAATAAAATTCCATCATCAGAGTTATTGAATATATATATATATATATATATATATATATATATATATATATATATTTATGGGAATTGAGTTTGTATAATTGCGAAAGGTAAACTATTCCGCATATCCCCTGTATGTGGTTTGGGAAGACCTAAAAGAAATGATAACAAACAGAATTGTAGCCGTTTATATATTTGAAGTTCATCGAATGATTAAGAATTTAGTTGCAACATGCCAAAGTTTGGTAGAGAAAAATGATGGATCTATGGAGTATTTGATTTAATTTTAATAAACACCATTTATAAACTTTTTATTGTTGCACTTGATTTTGTCTTTCTTTCTTCAAATAAAATTGATTCATTTACAATTTAGAATGCACACGTTGCACTGAACAATATCTGGGGAAATTAGAATGGCTGTCTAATTTTAGAATAAACAAGAACAGACACAGAATAAGATCATTAGAACATAATACATTTATCATGGTTAAAGAATTTTTCTACTTAATAGAACACGGCACAAAGACGCTAAGTTTCCTATAATAAAGAAGTTTAAAGAAATACTATATATATATATATATATATATATATATATATATATATATATATTAGGAATCACAAGGTTCTTTGTTCGATACCGACCCTCGCCAACTCAGCATATGAGTAGCAGAGGGATTCGAACTGTAAAGTGGGGAGCTAATGGTAGGTGTGTGGCTCATGGACATGCTAATGTAGACCGTCCAACAAAGACCTACATAGACCAACTATGCGAGGATGCTGGTTGCTGCCTAGAGGACCTCCCAGGTGCAATGAGTGATAGACAGGGTTGGCAAGAGATTGTCATGGATATCCGTGCTACATGTGCGACATGATGATGATAATATATATATATATATATATATATATATATATATATATATATATATATATATTAATTTGTATGGTTGGCACTATTACACGTGAAGAGGCAGTAGTGAGCCAACGTACAGTGCTCAATATCTCTGATAGAGCTTGAAACCAATGATAGCAGACTTGGTTCCCTACTATCATCCTCATGAATGACAATACCAGAATGAGACGTAATTGTTGCGTTTAACCTCATACTCCATAAAAACTAAACATGGTACATTCAAGTCCAGGTTAGAATCCTAACTTCTTTAGTCATTATTATTTTGATGCATGTATATCAGAGCAAGAAATTTGAAAAATACCTAGATGTTGTTAAGTAGTATTGTTTAATTAGCTTATATTGCAATATTTCTATCCGTTTAGTTCATCACCAGAGCATATCTATTATAAAAAGAAGATTTTTTTCGCGGGGGGGGTATTAATTAGAAAAGTAGAAATTTTTACCGCGCTCTTACCGGGCTATTCAGATTACCATTCGTTTCAATCACGGCAACATTTTCCGACAGCCAGGATATTCAGAAATAAGGAAAACGCCAATTCAGATATCTGAGATTTCTTCAACGCATAAACCCTTGAATTTTATGAGCGAGGAATGGAAAATTGATTTTATGTTGGGTTTCTCTAATTGCTAATGACGGTGATTATTCTATTAATAAAAATTAATTGCATTTGCATCCGGGGTTTTTTTTTTTTTTTTTTTTTCGTTTTTTTTTTTTCCTTTATCTCTTTCCTCTTGAATGTTCCGTATTTTCTGACAATATAATCAGCTGTTTGAAAACATAAGCTTTCCCGAGGAGATAATTGGAGAGGACAAGCTGCTTCTTCTAATTGTTGAGGCTTCGCTGTTTGCTGCTTTCCGATTTTCCCTTTAAATTGTTTTGCAAGCTTTATTGATATTTCCTTCAGTAAAATTATTGGCCTATTTAACACTTTTATTTACTTTCAATTACTCTTATTGATTGCCGTTTTTTCTTCGTTGAAAACACATCATCATCATCATCATCATCAGGGCATACCGACAGCACTGATTCTCTCTCTCTCTCTCTATCTCTCTCTCCCTCTCTCTCTCTCTCTCTCTCTCTCTCCTCTCTCTCTCTCTCTCTCTCTCGGAGAGTATAAGGTGAGCTGGCTAGTTATAGTCGATGGGAATGGACACGTTGAATCGAGTTCAAATCCTGGGTGAGGCTATTATAGCATATCACTTTGCACTAATAACATTGGGAAAGGTATGAACCTAACTATTCTTCCTCCAGCTATTGGTAAATAGTAGGACAGACTGGGATCTTTAACCTAAACATTGCAACCGGTCTAGGAAAAGGAAGCCTCTAAATTCAAACTTGTTAAGCTCCATTTAAAAATTTTAACTTGTGTCGCATCCTACTCGAGGGAAGGAGTTGAGTTTATGTCGCATTCTTTCCGTAGCGAATGGATTGGGTAAATACACCCATGGCTTTTTATTACTTTTTTTTATTTGTTTTCATTATAGGCACAATCAGTTACGATTTTATGGACCATCCTTTAGGCTTCAAGCAAGAGCGCGTGTCCAGCGGAGATCCTTGGTAAATAATCCTTTGGTTGTAAGTTCTTCGTCAAAGATTGCAAATAAACATCTGTCAGTATCAGTGATTAAGTAGTCAACTAGCCACGCATTATGGCTGTTGATTGGCGGAGAAATAAACCACGTGACACCGCCTAGTCTATAAATTTAGGTGGTGAATTGTAGCACACCTTATATACCAGAATATTATAATAAAAGAAGCGCGTGGTGTAATGGTTAAAGTCATGTGAAATGGACTCGTCGCCCCGAGTTCAAATCCCGGACGTGGTAATTGCATTTCACTTAGCGCTAATACCCTTGGGAAAGGTATGAATTCTACTCTCCCTCCAGTTATGGGTAAATAGCAGGGCAGACTGGGTTCTTTAACTATGGCTAGGTAACAAGTCTAGGAGAAGGAAAACTCTGAATTCAAACCTGTTGAACTCCGCTTAAGAAATTGACCTTGGGCCGTATCCTGCTCGTGCGGAGGGGTTGGTAAATATATATGTACCAGAATATTCCAACACAATCATATCAGGAGAATTCGGAATCACCCAGTTTAGTTCGTCACCTTAGAGCCTCGGCAAAAGCATCCATAGCTGCCGAATTGTGACTCACACTATCGAATAAACCACTCTTCGGGTCCAGGGTTCGGTGGCTTCGGCCACGGGACCGATGCTAAATTAATGGCGTGATCCCAGGGGGCTATTCCTCAGGCAACACCTGCCCCCTTGATTTAAAGAGACAGGGCTGATTGGATCAACGCATTTTTGCACCCGCCATCCCATGGGCTTTGGCCTGTAGGTGGTTCTACATTAATAGGGCCTTGTGCCTGACCCCCATATGTGGGAAAGCGAGGTAAATACAACATTATTGAAATATTGCAAAACTTTTAAATCACCCTTGTATTTGCCAATTTTAGTGAAAAATTAAAGACTGGTATTTTGAATCAATAATAAACGAATCAGTCATCGATTATTGACTAGGAAGGGTTATTTGTCTTCTCAGTAGTTTGTCAATACGTCAAAATCCTTATAGAATGTTGGAGTGTACTAGAGTTTCTTTCCGTGTCTTCGGGAAGAAAATGATCACGCTACGGAAGTTATCCATCAATTCTGTATGTGTTAGTGTGGAAGATTCTTCCGGTCTCTTAGCTTTCCAAACTCTCAGGGAGGGAAATGGTGTTTTGACTTGTCTTAATATCGATTTGCCTTCGTACAAACTGAATCAGTTCTGTACATAACAACCACTGTTTCCCTTTCCCAGTTTTGATTTGATTTTTTTTTCTTACACTTTTTCTATTTTTTCGTACATCTTCCGACGAACAACTAGACTTTGGTACGGATTGAAGAAATACCTATGTCTTATTTAAGAAAGTAATGAAAGTGTGTATCTTATTTTTCAGGTTGCAGACCTTGATTAAGAATCAGCTGAATGCTAAATTTACACAGGTCTAAAAATATTCACTTTTTACCCTGACGGCGAGGTTTAAAGTCCGTTGACTGTATCTCCTGTATATAGGGACAAGACCTCTACAAAATTGGTCGTAGATATGACTAAACTAAATGCGATGGTGAGGCTACAGTTCTAGAAATCTGAGGAGTGTAGCGTTCTCCATTCTTATTATTCCCCGAATGACCTGTAACTAGAGGGAGAATAGAATAGATTAATATATTTTCAAGGATATTAGCGCTGTGCAACCAGGTTCATCCAGGATTTGAACTCATGTCGCCGAATCCATTTCCTACGATAGTAATCATTACATAATGGTCGCCTCGATAGGAACGTGTACACAAAATAGATATGAAGGTACAATAAACGCGATTCTTTAACTTCTAGTCATAAAACAACCCAGTCGGTTTGACATGCCATTAAAAAGAATCATAAATCAATTAATATGAAGAAAAATCAAATTTATGAACAGATTATTGGCCACAAAGAACATTTTTGTCTAACAGCAGCCCTCTTACACCTATCATCTGAGTTCCTGTAACCAATTTGTATTCCTCAAAAAATCAAATCCCAGTTCTACTTTTAGGAATTTTGTGGAACACACAACAGACCGTCACATGCCAAGTAAAGGCAGTGTCAGTTGAAAACTTCCAGCATCGTTTCCATATTTGAAAACAACGTATACGTCAATGTCCTACTTGAAACTGATCATTAATTAAATAGTCATCATCATCAAGTCGTGTTGGTAGCAAAGATGTATATGACTCTCTCTCAATACACATCCCTATAGGCCAGCGTTCCTTTATGCAGCATCCAGAATCTGCCCAGAGCTGGCTATTACTCCAGGGTCCACATTGTTGTGTCCATGTGTCCACAGGAGAACATCGTTTGGGAGTTTGTACCTGCTTCGCAATGTCTTGAGTATGCCGTTAAACTATCTGATGGTGAAGTTCCAATTCTGGAGATCTGGGGAATATGGAGTACCCATTTATTCACATTCCTGCCAGGTGGACTGACCCGGAGTTAAAGTAGCTGGTAGGGATGTGCTAGCTAGAAATAATGAGTTTTAAAAAGATTGAATACCCATCAAGAATGAATACAACAAAAAGTCTTCGGCATAAAACAACCCAGCGAGGGTTGATATGCCGTGAGATCCAACCAAACAGCCTGCTTCGCCAGTATATCTTGTTCGTCTGATTGCGATAGTTTGTGTGATAGATGGCAAGTGTCCGTACAGCTGTTTTCTAATGGTGCGCTGTTACCACGATTTGTTTAAGATAGCACGCAGCATTCATGTGCAACATTATCAAGGCCCTTCGTTAGAATCCAAGTGTTTTGGCCGTACAACTGCACTGATACAAGAACGGTCTGGAAGAATTGTCGCTAATGAACAAAACTAATGGAGTGTCATTATTTATAAGATCGACCCTGTATTCGCCAGATTAACAATGAATCTGCTGATCAATGTTGACCTTGAACACGTGTAAAGACTCTCAGTTGACCCCCTCTCTCTCTCTCTCTCTCTCTCTCTCTCTCTCTCTCTCTCTCTCTCTCTCTCTCTCTTTATTCACCTTCATTTGCGTAATCTTATATCATTAGAAGTGTACTTGGTTTCAACATTTGAACAATTATATTTGAAACATGTCAACGGTCGTCATTTGTTGTGCATAATCAGTTCTGAGTGAACAAGATATTGAGCAGGAGCGAAACAAATAAATAATTGGCCCTAGTTACCTCGTATCGCACAACAGACAAGAGCACATGCTCCGCATCTACGTATTTAATTTTCTTCTTTGAATAAAATCCTCAACAAATTTATCTACACAAAAGACTATCAACATA
>CM042150.1:81207452-81214952 GCA_023376005.1 Doryteuthis pealeii
TCATATATAATATATATATATATATATATATATATATATATATATATATATATATATATACTTTCATTAATCATAATTAAATATAATACATACTCATGCTTACGCACACAAACACGGGCGTGCAAACACACACACACACACACACACACACACACACACTACATAAGGGAATCTATCATCTGTTCGAGTTTGTTTACATTCACGGTAACCGTCTTAGCGTCTGTCCACGATTCAAACATTGCACGAACGCTAGCGTCTATTTACGGTCTACGATTCAAACATTGCACGAACGCTGAGCGTATCATTCAACAATTTCTAATAGACTGACCGACAAGACAAACGAGTCTCGCAGATCTCTTATTTTCTGTGATACATGTATTTTTCTTCCCTCAAATTAACGAAAGCCCTGACGAAGATCTATTGAAACATATCGAAACACTGCAGCGTAGGCGAAATAAACATTACTTTACTTATGAACTTGTTTTGTTTTTGTTTTTTTGGGGTTTTTTTTTTCAATTTTTCATAATATCACATTCCGTCGGATTTCCTTCCACTGTTTCAAACCAATGACAGACATGTTATGATTTATAATAAGATATTTAAAATTTAGATTTTAAGTTTCGAAATTCCCTTTAAAAACAAACATCTCTGCGCAGAGTGTCACCTGTCAATCAGATGATCTTGGCTCAAATGTATGCTACATAACTACGTATACATTTTTAACAACCCCTGCGCACGAGTGTTACATAATCTATGCGGTTGCATAAGATTATTGTCAATCCCCTGTAATTCTGAGGGGATGACCTTTTTCATATCATGGCCGGGTCCTTCCATGGAAAATTACAGAAGCCCGCCAAATATGTGAAGTCACGTGGGACCTTTTTGAGTCCCCAGTTTTGCAGTTGGACGTCGGGCAGAGCGGTCGGCCATTTTATGCTCTGTCTAAACTGGAACTCACGCCCACTATGTTAGTTAGCAGATGTCTGGGTTGGGGATTGAAAATAAAGTAACATCAAAATAAATTGAAGTCTTGTGTTTATTATCTAAAAACTAACAATGACACAGGGCTTCTGATAGAGAGAAATCCCTAACAGAAACCAGACCCGAAGTCCCCAAGAAAGTCCAGACCTTAGAAGATTCCAGACCAAGTCAAGATAGATGATAGAAATACCAAAGACGATTAGAAGCAAAGCCGGCCAGAAGAAAATACAACCAGATATAGAAGAAAGAAAGAAATATATAACATTATAATTATTTAGTGCCAGTGAAGAAGGCGCTATGCAACACGAGTAGGATCTGACACAACGTCAATTTCTTAAGCAAAGTTTAACATGTTTTTCTTCCACTCTACTGATTTCCATATCCCGCCTCCACCACATAACTGCGTATACAAAATTAGACGTCAAATTTTATTACTTAATAAACTAATTCAATATGGTTTGGTTTGGTTTCATTTTTTAATAGCATATTAATTTTGATGGGGTATTTAATGCCAATGCCATCCTTGTTGATGAACAGTAGTGACACTAGCAGTACTAAATATGGGTAATTCATGTCAATTCATCCAGGCCATGTCACCCACCACCTTCAATTTTTTCTGAAATTTTGTATGTGTGGACCATGTTAAATTTAGACAATGCCAAAAATTTTAGCTTCCAATTCCATGAATTGGCGGAGTTATGTCAATTTTTAGCTCTCCGAATTCGAGGGAGTTCGCGAAAAATTGCGACTTTTTGTAATCTATTTTCATCTGTAAAATGAGTTCTAGAGTTCTCTACTCGTAGAAATTGGTTTATAAAAGCATTTTTACATGAGGAATCAAAAATGCTATGAAATGTCTTAAAGTTAACCAATTTTAAGTTATTGATGATTTTTTTTTTAAATTTCATAGAAGAGATAAATATCCCAATGTAAAACTTCCCTTTAATATCCCAATGTTAAACCTCACTTCAGAAATTGACCTTGTGTCGTATCCTATTTTAATATGGTCCACAAATGTACAAAATTATAGAAAAAGCGAAGGGGAGGGGTGACAATTTTACTTTTTTCTGAATGATTTGACATGGAATTACCCACATACCTGGAATGATGAGGGGGGTCGTACATTTCCTAAGTTAAAGAAATGAGAAGGCTCAAACCTTTTTTTTAAATTTAAAGTAGTAGCGGTATTGAAGTTCGAACTCGTTTATAATCATGTCACAGTCAAGCACAAAAAACATTATGCATCTAAAGGGGTTCTAGCTTAGCCCAAAAGCAAGTCTAATATATCTATGGATTTTTTGTCCCTTAAACGTTGCCTATTCTGACACAGCTGTAGATTATGAATATGAAGATTGTGTTGCGTCAAATCTGTGTTTTGTGACCGCTTTGAAGTCACCAGTCAGGCTATGTTCACCTATTACTACATATTTTCTATTGAAATATTAATATGGAACAGCGCCAAGTTATATTTAAAAAGCTTGTGTTGCATCAGCCTTTCGAGTGGAGAGGGATTACAATCAGAATCAGTATTCCTTCTCCAGTATCTATAGTAAATTGTTTTTTCAAGCGTTCAACTGAGGTTCCGATGTGAGAAACCCGACTATCTCGGCCCACCCCCTCTCGGTGAGCTCCTCCCTATATCTTGACGTAGATTTGAAATGTGTACATATTTCTGATAGTTTTGGCATCGGGTCGAAGTACGCACTTATTAATCGGATTGTTTCCAAGAGACCGTTGCCAAGAAACCCTTCTAATCTGACGTAAACGATATAATTTGCAGTGCACACAGCTAATAACACACAGTGAGATTATTGGAAAATATTTAAAAGTCAAAATGTTCACATAAATTCTGGCACATATCACCACCCATACTTAGAGCTGTAGCCCATAAAGGCGAAAAAAAAACACAAACACGATCTTAAACATACATGCACAGTCCCTTAATCTCATTGGTAAATACATACTTCTTTTTTTTATGTACAGTACTTGTTATAAGTATTTGAACATGCAGATATTGTGCGTGGAATTGGGAGATAAGGAAGTAACATTATGGAAGTTTTGTTTGGTTTGTTTAGGCTTTTTTTTTTTGTTTTTTTCAACTATCTTGACAAGGTATCTATCTAGACACGGTTTGTGGTTCTGAATATTAAATTTCTGAATTTTTAATGGGATTAAATAGTTGAAAGAAACAAAGAAAACTTATATTCTAATCTTGTATAGTGGCGATCAAGGAGATTGAAAAACTGATTCACATTGATGTATGAAAAGGTTGCCAAACTAATAAATTTGATATTTCTAAATTGGTTTAAAAATTTAATCTAATTTTATTCTTTTGCTGATTTCAATCCCTCATATTTTTTGCTGATGACGTTTAATAATTTAGTGGATTTAAACTTCAATGTTAAAACTAGAAAAAAAAACCCAGATGAGAACAACATATACTGTTTTGATCAAATCCTGATTGGTTGGGTAGTTGTTTGGTTTAATATCATATTAAACATTGTGGGTTATCTAATGCCAAATCTTCTTTTATATATATATATATATATATATATATATATATATATCTTATTATAATGGAATTGTGGTTTTTCTATCTGTAACCGAAACTATATTCCTACTCAAGTCACATTTCTTAGTTATGACATCACATTCTCCATGATTTTATTTTTAATTAACCTCAATTATTAATAAAATTGTCTTACATTATTAATACTGTTAACTATGTCACATACTGACAACAGGCAATTATATTTATATATACAAAATAGCGGTTTACAGTGTAAACGGGAAGGCTAATTGCATATTAATATTAAAAAATCGAATTTAATAAATAGTGTTATTGATTTCTAACTGTTTGGTTTTATTTTAATGAATATAAGCAAAAATCTTTTCAATGAATCTTAAATGAAATCCATTAACAAAAAATAACTGTCATTTTATTCTTTAATTCATCTTTTAACTAAATACTTAAATTAGAAAAAATAAAAATGAAAGACGAGAGTGATGGAAGAGTAAGTTTCAGTTGTTCTATTTTTATTATACTCCCTCTGTTTCAAATCTTTTATTATACCCCTCTGTTTCAAATCTTTTATCTGTATTCTTATTTAGTTTCATTAGCCTTTCTAATTTAATACAATATTTTATTACATTAAAACTTAAATACTTGCACCCGGAGGGTGCATATATTTGCTAGTATATATAATTAGTATGTTATGTTTTTGTGAACGTTGTTTGTTGGTCTTTTTGAGCATTGGAAAAAGAAAAACGACAACACACACACACACACACACACACACACACTATATATAATATATATATATTATAATATATATATATATATATATATACATATGGGAAAAGTGTTATAGTTTAGCATGGTTTCGATCTATACGATCTAATCAGAATTCTCCCTTATATTTATAGTAGTATCATGGTAGTTGGGCATCTTTTCAAGTTATCACAGGCATCCTTCACGATGGTGTATAACACCTCAGTTAGTCGACTAACTACTCTCTTAATGACTTCAGATGCAGTCCGTCTGCACCAAGGGACTTTCCGTTGCGAAGCATGGAGATTGCTCTTCTCAACTCGTCCAGGTCTGGACATTTACTCATCCAGTGCTGGGTTGGTCGTCATACAATGTTGTCCACAACATGTTGATCCACAGTCGATGGTTCATTGAGCAGTGTGGAAAAGTGGTCCTTCCATCTGGCGAGAAGTTTGCTCCTCTCTGTGAGCAATGTTATATTGTCAAGAGCCAGCAGTTGGTCTGGTTGTTTCATTCTTGGACCCCCTTACAGCTCTCATGCTCTGGTAAAAACCTTTGGGGTCACCTCTGTCTGCGAGCTTTTGGAGTTCAGCCGCTTTTGTCGTCCACCATTTATCTTTTAGTTCTCTACATCTCCGTTGGAGGAGTTGACAGCAGGCTTACTATCTGGGTCTGGAAGTCCTAGTGATCCTGCCAAGCATGTTAGATCTGGCTAAGTTCCAGTTGTCAATGAGTTTTCCTAGTTCCGTGCTATTTCCGTCAAACCACTCCTCTTGGCTTCTTTTTATAGTGTCGAGTTTCTCTTTGGATACTTCGTAGACAATTGATTTAAATCTGTTCCATTTTTCCTCTACAGTACCCGGTGCAACCGCAGTTAGTCTCTCGTTCACAGAGGCTTCTAGGTCCTCCCTGACGCTCTTAATCTTAATCCTGCTGGTATTTAGTATGTTGGTTGGCAGTCTGCAATTTTTCTTTATCTGCCTCACTCGTAGCCTGGTGGTGGATTTGATCATGGCATGGTCAGTACTGCAGTTGGTGCCTCTCATTGCTGTTGTGTCTAGAAAATAAGTCTGGTAAGTCACGCTGGCGTGTTGATGATGTAGTCGATGAGATGATAATGTCTGGATCTTGGATGCATCCAGTTTTTATGGATTTCCTTGATCCAGTTTTATGATTTCCTTGTGTTGAAACAGGTGTTGGTGATAACCAGCTGGTATTCAGTGCTAATCGATAAAAGCAGATTGTCATTGGTATTGACCTTACCCGTCCCAACCTACCGAGAACCTTCGGCCAGGTAGTGTGGATTTACTAATCCTAGCTTTAAAGTATCCCAAAAGAATGTATTTGTCAGAGTTTGGAATAGCACGAAGTGTCTGGTCATGTTGGTCATAAAAGATGTTTATGTTTCCAGCACTGTGAGTCATAATCGGGGCATAGGCAGCTATAAGAGTATAATATCTGCCTTTGACCAGCCGAAGCCTGTGGGTGATAAGTCTATCACTACCTGGCTTAGGATCTTCAGACATATTTGACAGAATACCATTTCTGACCGCAAAATCTACACCAGATTCGTTTCTGTCTGTTGAATGCCTCCCGTTCCAGTAGAAGGTGTAGCCTGTCTCCTCTCTGAGGCTTCCATTCTCTGCGAATCTGACTTCGCTCAAAGCGGCAATGTCGATGTTATATTTTTAAGCTCTTTGGCTATTATGGCGCTTTGTTTTCTGTTCTATTTGATTTGGTTCCATTTTACGTTGGCCGGATGTTCCACGACGCAGGGTTTCATATCTTTGCAAATTGGATCTTATTATTTTGGCCGATTTTCTGCCAGTATGGATATTTATTTTTGCTGTTCATATTTTGCAGTGGAAAGCAGGCAAATTTAGTTTAGGATGCACAAAGGTTTGCCTTTTGTTTGTGCACCCTTCCCCTCCACCGAGAATGTGTTGAGCTGGCAAGGGATGTCTAGGACGAGATCAGCATCTCAGTGGTTGCAGTTACTGGTCGGGAGTATTTCGTGTATACATCCAGCCTTGCAGGTTGTCACAAATCTGGCTGTCAGGGTTTGTCCTCCCATATAGTAGTGAGCTAGAAAGAAGTACAACGTGCTCTATCGAAGCTTAAAAAACATTATATATATATATATATAATATATATATATATTATTATAATGGAGATTGTGTGTTTTTCTGTCTGTAACCGAAACATATTACTACTCAAGTCACAATTTCCTTAGTATTGACATCACATTCTCCAAGATATTAATTTCATTTAAACCTCAATTATTAATAAATTGTTGTACATTATTAATACTGTTAACCATATCTACATATTAACAACATGCAATTATATTTATATATACAACCAAATAGCGGTTTACAGTGTGAACGGAAGGCTAATTGCATATTGATATTAAAATTGATTTTATTAAATATGTGCTTAGTATTATTGATTTTTAACTGTTTGGTTTTATTTTAATGAATATAAGCAAAAATCTCTTCAATGAATCTTAAATGAAATCCATTAACAAGAAAAATAACTGTCATTTTATTCTTTACTTCCTCTTTTAACTAAATACTTAAATTAGAAAAAATAACAATGAAAGACGAGAGTGATGGAAGAGTAAGTTTCAGTTGTTCTATTTTTCGATTATATCCCCCTCTGTTTCAAATCTTTTTATCTGCATTCTTATTTAGTTTCATTAGCCTTTCTAATTTAATACCATATTTTATTACATTAAAACTTTGATACTTGCACCCGGAGGGTGCATATATTTGCTAGTATATATATATAATTGAATTAAAACAAAAAAAAAGAATCGAAACTTATCCTATTAAAGAGAATTTTGAATTTGTTTAAAAGATAAATAATAAATGATTAGTTATTTTTTGCTACAGAAGTTTAAAAGTGAAAGTAAGTGGTTAATTTACTTCTCAAACGGTCCATAAAAAGCTGTATAACAATTGAAAAAATCAAATTCCATAAACATTTATTCAATGAAATTATATTTCATTTATGTTTGAAGGCTATGATTTTTTTTTAATTATAAAACACTGTCAATGAAATATTTACGACAAATTTGAATCAGTAAAACACAGATTTGATTAAAACTTTATTATTGACATTTTTTCATTTAAATTGTTCTTGTGTTATTTTTATATTAAATATGAAAAATTAACAAACCAATATAATTCTTTAACTATCTAATAATTGTATATTTAATTGTAAATGCAAGAGAATTATCTCCCTTG
>CM042150.1:81219952-81229952 GCA_023376005.1 Doryteuthis pealeii
CACAATGCTGTTAAAATGAAATATTCTATATCATGCTTTTTGAACATCAATGCTTCCGTTTTGAATTTACATTTTTTTCTGCTTCTCTCTCGATGAGTTTGGATTAAAAACAAGCTCTGATAGATTTTTATAAATCGAAATATTGTTCAATATTAGCTATGAATATGATATAAATATTTTCATTTAACAGCATTGTGTGTTTTCGTATCCTTTTATCCACACACACACACACACCACACCACACATATATAATATATATATATATATATATATATTATGTATATACAGGTGGCCAAGAAGTCACTGAGGGAACAGATATCATATATTTTTGATTATAGAATTACGTAATATAGAAATCCATTACACAATATACATAGTTTGACATAAGGTCATGGGTGTAAGATAGCAAAATAGACACGTAGGGACGTGTTCAAATTTTGTACGATGCTCTTGCATTTCCATAGCGCTAATTAGTGACTTCTTGGCCACCCTGTATATATTATATATATATATATATATGTGTGTGTGTGTGTGTGGTGTGTGTGTGTGTGTGTGTGTGTTTCTGTGTCTGGTGTTTGTGTGTGTGTGTGTGTGTGTGTGTGGTGTGTGTGTGTGTGACATACTAGCTAATAGACAATATGGATTTATTTATCAATACTTCTCTATTTAAGTAAATACAAAATGTGTTTTGAACAGTTTTTTTCCATAAGGACCAATACAGCTTGTACATTTTTGGGAGGCTGCAAGTCTTCGATGATATATAATAGATCACACAGGGAAGACACTGATAGCCACTAAACGCCGTTAACTCCGTGTCTACACTATTCAAAGTTAGATATACATATGTACTATACGGCATTGAGCACAATTTATTTATAAATATAGCAAACCACATAACTAACAGGGGTCCACGACTCATTATAATAAACTTGACATTATTTTCATGTTTGGAGTTTTCACATGATATATATAATATATATATATTATAGTGTGTGTGTGTGTGTGTGTGTGTGTGTGTTATATTATATTTATATATATATAGTTTACAACATTTTAGATAAAGAGTGGTCACTATCAGTGATAGAACATGTATATCTGAGTTAGTGCAGCGTAAATATAATGACAATGGCGCTGGGAAACTGCCAGTCTCTCAGTTTTGCATTCATCGAAGCAAATTCTTGTTGTGGAATGCATAGACGAGAAAGTGACAGTTGCCACGGGATAATGCTTTTATGTTTTCGCCATTAAAATGTACATATATAAAAATATATGTCAGGGTTCGAATCACGCACAAGGCGGTCTTCCTATCTATAGCTTCCTACATTTAATCAAAACGAAAAATCTAGGAGAGTCCGGTTGGTGTAGGGGTTACGGTCCTCGCCTGTCAGCTTGACAGTCAGAGTTCAAATCACGCACAAGGCGGTCTTCCTATCTATAGCTCTGCTGATGAGGCCTAATAGGCCGAAATGTACATACAGAGATTGATTTTTCTCGATTTATTTAGCCTTATATTTGAATAGGTATGCCCGCCTAATTAATGAATTATTAATTAATTAACTTTCAAAATTAGGCACGACTTCAATTAAGCACATATTCTCCCAAAAATTGTCGGCTAAAAAAAGCCATATCAAAACACATCGTTTGTGTATTTACTTCATATATATAATATATATATATATATATATTATATATATATATATATATTATAAGTTTAAAAGAAAGAAAATGAATCCGACGGTATGAGTATATATAAAAAGATATGAAAACACCACAAAATGCTGTTAAAGTGAAAACTTTATAATATAATATAACATAGCTGATATTGAACAATATTTCGATTTTATGAAAATCGTCATCAGAGCTTATTTATAATCCGTGTTGTTAAGAGCGGAAACGAAAGTCATATGAGTTCAAAACAAAAATCTTGACATTGCAAAAAAGAAAAAAAGTTATACAATAATTTCGAATGTGAGTCCTTCGGTCATCAGGATATGTGTATCTTAATGTAACAGTTCTTTAAAAAAGGAAGTATAATGACAAGATTTGACACTAGACGAATTCTCATATTCAAAACCTGTCGACGTTTAGTTTTCAACAGATTTATAGAAAAATAATTTTTATTTTTGTAATAAATATTGTAAATTTTCTGTTTTTTGTTTTTCTTATATATAAGTTGTAAGGTTTTATTTTTATTTATTTATTTATTTATTTATTTTTTTTTTTGGAAAATGTGAAAAATTAAAAATTTGTTCGGAAGTATATAACGGAAAATGTCATGTGAAAGGGGTTTTATGGTTCCTGACTACGATTGTCGCTAAATAAGGGGATATATTAAAACTCATATGACTTTTGTCTCCGCTCTTAACAACACGGAGTATAAACAAGCTCTGATGATGATTTTCATAAAATCGAAATATTGTTCAATATCAGCTAAGTTATAAATTTTTTTCACTTTAACAGCTTTTTGTGGTGTTTTCATATATTTTTATATATACTCATATATGACTTGCAATCCTCCACTTAGGCCCTATCTTGGGCTAGGCGGTCGGTCCCCTCCGACCAATCGGCTGGTCATGTCAAGCCCTAGCACCTATATGATTTTCCCAACCCTATTGCCCTTATGGCAAGCCCGAAGCCCTTTTTATCATATGGGTGCTAGAAGGCGGTGGTTGCGGGTCTACATGTCCTGGGAATGACGGTAAACTATCTGATGGTGAGGTTCCAGTTCTGGAGGTTTGGGGAATGTGGAGCACCCCTTCATCACCATTGCTCCCTGGTTCACTCTGACCCGGAGTGGTAGTACCTGTTAGGGTCCCACCTATGGGTTAAATAGAAAAATGTATTTATAAAAAAATTGTATTATCCATTAAGAATTGATTCATTTCAAAACTTTATCATTAAATGACCCAGTGAGGTTGATATGCCGTAAAACAAAACAAACCAAACAAAATACACTCATATATATATATATATATATATATATATATATATCTGTCTCTGTCTCTGTCTCTCTCTCTCTGTCTCTCTCTCTCTCTCTCTCTCTCTCTCTCTCTCTCTTCTCTCTCTCTCTCTCTCTGTTTAACTAACCACATACTTTCTTTTCATTGTACTGATCATACTTACTCCTGATAATCCTATGATAATCCTATATATTATGATAATCCTAATACAATATTTTCATTTTCCAATCATTCCCTTACTACCACCTACTCACACATCATTATTCTCCTCTTCTAGCATTCTCTTTCGCCTTTTCCCTGTCCGTTTGTTGCACTGCTCGCATGCATAAACAGGGAGAGAAAGTGCGCATATAAAACACCAAATGCACTCTCAGAAAGAGCCGGTTTCAAAATGGCGTACATGACCAACGCTATTAGAAATGCAACCCAAACAATAATCAAATTCAATCAGCTCTCAGCAACGCCATAATAAAAGCTCTTCGGTTTCTGGTCACTGACCAAATCGCGCTCCCCGCCCCAAAGATAGGCCAGGCAGAAATCGACACGTTGGGTCCAGTCCCCCAATGGCCATTAGAAACATCAACCCCTTCTCGTGAGAAAGGGGAATATTAAAAAGAGAGAAAGCTCTCTTTATTTAGTATATCCTATCTAATATGTTTGTCCAAATGTCGAGTGCCTTGTAGATATGTAGGCGAGCGCATATAATAAGATTCTCACTGCCTCTATTCATAACCGTTCGAATGCTAGCCGGGTTTCGTTTGATTTTTACAAAATGTGGATATTTCCAAAAGTAAAGTCTCTAAGGCGCTGGGACGCAGGGAAGCTGTTTGTGTGGGTATTGTCAACACTGTCATGTTTTTCTTTTTTTCTTTTTTTTTTTGTTTGTCATGTTTTTTTTGTTTTTTTTTTTTTTTTCGCATACGCATGCGCCTGCCTCTGAGTGTGCTTGCTGCCATGCTTAATTATTGCTTAGATATTCTGTTCTGGTGGAGCTAGCGCTAAGTGTGAAGTTCTCGCAGTTTTTCAGTTTTTGAATGCAAAAAGCATTAAACCAATTGAACTCATCGCCACTTGACGAAAGTGTATGGCGAGTCGTGCATGGATGTATAAAAAGGCTTCCTCAACGACTTGGCACTGAGATAGTATGACATGAGCGTACATAAACTGACACAGTGCCTACAAAAATGCATCGACCGAAATGGCGATTATGTAAGAATATAGATACATGTTTAAAACATTAAAATGATGCAAACATCATTGATAATAAACAGTAAATGTTTCTAAATATTTTGGATTACCCTCCAAGTATGTGAAAACTTGTAATAAGAAATTTTTCCGATAATTCAGAAATTCAATTTTCTGGCGTGATGGGATCCTATTCCAGATTTGTGATGTTCTGGGTGTTTAAAAGCTTATTGAGGACTATTCCAGACGTTCTATTGATGATGGATACACGTGTTACCTTTATGATTTAGTTTTCCAGCAAGAAAGAGAGAAAACGTATGCTTGAACCTTTCATTTCTCATGGGAGGAGAGAGAGATCGGACACGCATTTGATTGGATGTTTCTCTGGCTCTGCACAACAACAACAACAAACAGAATTCAAGGTCAGCCATTCATTGCTTTTCATGTTGTTGGTGATCTTCTTACCTGACTATAAGCCTGCTTCAGAGCGCTTAGGGCTCTGGAGTGGCTAGGTAATAAAATTAACAACGTCGATCCCAGGGGGCTATCCCCCCAGGCAATACCTGCCCCATTGATTTAAAGGAGCAGGGCTGGGTTTATTGCCCAGTGTCTGAGGCGCCCCCTCGATCGGGAATACCGACGGGATCGACGCTTTTTTGTGCCTACCATCCATGAGCTTGGGCTTGTGGATGGTCCCACGTTAATAGGGCATTTTGCCTATCCCGTATAAGTGGGGTACGAGGTAAATAAACCTGACTATAACCTTGGATTTGATCAACACCGGCTTGGTCACCTAGATGAAAGAGTATGATGTTGCAAGACTCGAAATACCTATTAATCCTTGTATCACATCACTGAATTTGAAAAAGTCAACATAGAACACATTCTGTCCTTTTTGAGGAAAATAAAATTATACCATAGAATATAGATATGAACCTAATCAATACCATACAACATAATCCACAATGATGCTACCACATTGTTTTAAACCAATTACTACAAAAGTGTAAACATAGATTCACAACATATATCTCGTCCTAACAGCTAGGCATGATATAACCCGATGCGGGTTGATATGCCGTTAAAATCAATCAACCAACTAACCAGTAGGACCAGGTGCGTCTTTCCGATGTATTTCTCGATACCAACGAGATCTAAATATCTTTCTACATCATACGTCTTTTTTTAAATTTTGATCTTTCGTCAGCTTGTAACAAGAGTATGCCCAGATGGGGATGTGAGCTATTCTATAAATATTGGTTGAGTTACAAAATACCAGGGAATTTGTCTTCATAGCTGGAGGGAGAATTGGATTCATACCTTTCCCAAGGGTATTAGCGCTATGTGAAATGCAAACAGCTTCGACGAGGGATTGAACTCGGGTTGACGAGTCCATTTCCTACGACTCTAACCATTTGACCACGCGCCTCCACGCCATGTTTATAGCGTTGCATAATCTTTAAAGATGTGCAAGATCTCTCGAAAGATTTCTCATCAGTTGATTAAAAAAGCGAAAACACATTTGATACACCTTCTCATTTCTTTCGTTATTACTTGATTATTTTTTTCCGTTCGGTAATTCATTCTATTGCCACCAAAATTATTTTTCCTTAATTCCATTATTTAATCTGTCAGCATTTTTATCTACACCTTTTTTTTCACAGAAGTCCTCACCATATTAAAAAATGTCTTCCTTCACCTTACCATCTACAGCGCTCTTCTTTGAAAGGGAGCACAAATGGAATAATAAGCAAAACAATTAATTCATTTACCAATCCCAGGAAAGCCTATTTCCAAATTTATTTTTTTTATCGTTTCTTTAATTTTATTTTACTATTTTTTTTTTTTTTTTGGTGAAGGGTTCAAATTACAGTGTAAGTATAATGAATTTAGCAATATTTACTTTTGTTTATTTCTTATTTTTATTTCAAGAAAATAAAAACTCGGTCTAATTGTAACGGTGTTGCTTACCAGTATGCAATCAGTTCGTAACCCCGGATATGCAAGTTTTATCGGCATGTCGGTTTGACCTAGAGAAGAAATCTTGATAGGAAGAGACGTTACCGACGACAGCAAGGAAACGTGCAGTATGAGATCTAAAGCATTTTGTGAGAAACACTCATTTGGGTGCCTAATCAGAAAAGAAACTACATCGTATTCTGAACCCGTTCAAAAGATGGAACTAAAATCGCAATCCAAGACGTCTAATTCGCACCCAGTAAATATGATTATTTAATAAACAAGCACGCTTTCAGTGGGTCATACTTCTCTCCTGTGCTTGCGTAACGGTTATCGTTGTAGACAATGGTATCGACGATTCGATTTTAAATCATGGATGGAGCTTTTTGTGTTACATAATGGATAGGCATAGCCTGTCATTTTTTGTTAGTAGTGTGGAGCAATTCAAAATAAAGGTAAGCATTACCTTTATTGTTCATAAAGGTAATTATTGACCTCAAGTATGGAACGCGTTTTTCTTTGGCTTAGAGAGTTACGTAACCAGGGGTCTCGGGGAAATTAGAATAATAAGTTAGTGGGGTTGAGTCCAGGCAGTCGTTTTGGTCAGATGCGTTTTTCAGTATTTTCTTCTCCGCGCACACGCTGGCTAAGAATATATTGGGGAAATAAAAAATGTGTACACACGAATATGTCTCCGTGTTGTATCACTTTACCGTACAGATCCCTGTGCTACTCATACGCTGAGTTGGCGAGGACCGATATAGAACCCAGAACCTTGTGGTTCCTAGTTGGACTCTCTACTGACCGAGCTAAAATTAATTATCAAACCCGGTATGCAAATTATTCACACGATATACTATATAAACATTTATTTCTTAATGATATATAAGACACATCGCAGGATTTTAAACACATTAATAATATGGGCTGTTTTGAGGCAAATCTATCTCAGTTAGATCTTTATAGAGATATTCCTAATAAATAAGATGCTAATTAAAAATAAAAAAATGATGATTTAATAAACATTGAAAATTTTACGTAAATAACTAGATGAATTGTGACGGTGGTGGTGACGTAGTTTCGGTTACAGACAATCTCATTCATAATAAGATTATATTGTACTGAAAATTCAACTTAATATTTTAATATATTATAGCTCACTGAAAATAAATTCAAGATCCACGTTAACTGATGAAAGAAAATCTGTTATATTATGAGATAAGACGGTTTAAATTGAACTCATTTAAATTGAAAAGGTAAACTGGGAATTACATCAATCAAATGAATGAACCCCAAAGGAAATTACGAATAAAAAATGAATCGCTATGAGCCGATACAGACTATATTCTCGGACGCAATTGAGAATACTTCACATGGCAATTAAATCGATTAAAGAATCAATCACAACCCACTAGTTATTTCTTCGTTTCAGAGTCGATTTCTAGCCGACTACTTTACAAGGAATATCGAGTGAGAAATTCAGAAAAAACAGTGACAAATAAACAAGAATAGAATGAAAGTACAAAGCCAAACACGAAATGCACAAATGCACACACACTATCTCCATTCCCTCTCTCTCTCTCTCTCTCTCTCTCTCTCTCTCTCTCTCTCCTCCCTCCCTCTCTCTTCTATCTATCTATCTATATATATATATATATATATATATATAAAGATGAATCTAATGAGTAAGATATACCTACTAAAAAGTCTTCAGGGCTAAGATCTTAGCCCTGAAGAGAACTAAGCGAAACTGTTAGTAAGTATATCTGACTCATTAGGTTTATCTTTATAATTTGTTCTATTTAGGTATTGAGCACTCTTTACTTTTAGCTTTAGAATATCCTGGTGGTTTTTATATGTATATATATATATATATATATATATAATATTAATTGTTTTTTCTTTTGGCCAAGTATAATGTACCAACCGATTATTTTCGGTTGGTACGACTATCTTGGTCTTTTCTTTTTTGCAAAATCTTTTTTCTCCCCAGGTGATGTTTGGTAGTATATTCTTATAATCAAACTATTTGCTGTTTTTTTTTCTCAACGCAAAGGTTTGCCAACAAGGTTGGTATATATATATATATATATATATATATATATATATATATATCCCACATTGGTGTAATGGTTATCAAGCTAGTCTCCGTGATTTATGTATCGGTATGAACTTGACTTTGGCTCACAGACTCGACCTCATTAACGATTTTTCTTGTGCTTTTATCGTCACAGTTGGCGAAGCTTGGTGTTGTTATTGTAATATATATATACTATATATATATATATATATATATATATATATATATATATATATATATATATCACAACAATAAGAGTAACGCTATTACTGTGGGCATTATGTCATCTCCAATAATCACGTGTACTTGACCCTGTGCTCATGATGACTGCTAGGTATTTCACATTCCGGAAATGATCGTTTACTTCCGAAGTATCGCAACTTCCGTTATAGAATGGCTGAAATGGCCGCTTCCTTTAAAGCGTAACTGCCTCGGATTTAAATCGTAATATATTGCTAACGTTTAGTGTCGATATCCATTGATCACAAATCTGTTGGATCTTTCCCATTGAAAGCCGCGTTCTTCCATTTATTACAATTACGAGAACGAAGTCTTCTCTTCAGTTCAGAGGAAAAGACATCAATCGTAAACGTGTGTTGAGCAAGAGCATCTCACGAATAGATATCTCACTCAATGAAGTTGGTATTTCCCAAACCCGTTCGCCGCAGGTAGGATGCGACACCAAGGTCACAAGTATGGGGCATCCAGTGAGGATCGTAATCGCAATTCAGTAGTAATGGATCTGCGACACTAGTTTGTTAACCATTACATCACGATGTGACACCCTTCCACTCAATTAAGTATAGCTTAATTACTTTAAATCTAAATTATATTATACAGGAAGTATTTCGCTGTGTTGATTGGATGGAAGAATTTCTTGATGGGGCGGTTAAATCTTTACCTACTTTAAACCGGTCACAGCGGCTCTCCCACCATAATGTTGGAATATTTCTGTATATAAGGCATGGGACAAGTAGTCACTTCTACTTATAGACTCTTGACTGGCACGTGACCTGAGAAAGATTCCTATTATCCAATCACTGGCAGTGCTGCTGCTGCTGTTGGTGTATTTATAGAGGCCTGATTCTAATCTTAACTCATTCACACTTGGACGTCAGACCTAAAGGACACTATACCACAAGGACTTATTGGTTTACTCACTCATTTACTCTAAGTTCTTTTACCCTAAGTTCTTTTACAATTGGAACCAAGGATGACGGCCAGTTACTCAACAGCGAACCTACCGTAAGCCACTGACAGTAGCTATCACACGTATCACCAAGAAAGACTCAGATTTCAATGATAATAGTACTTTATTTGAAGAGAATGAGTTCCGAGGTGAATAGATAGTGAACTTTGAAATATTCCATCATACACTTTAAAAAATTCCAAGAAAAGTTGGTACGGCCTTGGGGAAAATTTGGTGGGCAAAGAGTTAATGACTTTGAATCTAAATCATATTTTATACGAGGTATTTCTAATCTCTGTGTTGATTGGACGGAAGAATTCCTCGAACAGCGAGGGCGGTTAAAGTGTGCTATGTTTGACGAAGCAGAATCGACGAGAAAACCACTTCACGTATTTCATATTCCTCTTACCGATTTGATCAAGTGTCCTCGAAAATAAAATTGTCTTTTTGCTTTTGGGGTTTTGTTACCAGGCTCCTGGTTGTCTCTCTTTTTGTCTTTCCTATCTGTATGAAGAACAAGTGAAAAACTATTGTCACTTCGTTTCCCCCACTTTCTCAGTCAACATTTTCAGAAACCACAATGTAAGAGTACATATTTTTTTAACTCCCACCAGGGCAGATAAACAT
>CM042150.1:81234952-81249312 GCA_023376005.1 Doryteuthis pealeii
CAGAGTTTTCCTTCTCTAAGACTGGTTGCCGTATCAAGGCTAAAGAACCCACTCTGTCCTAAGATGTGTCCACAGCTGACGGAGAAAAGAGAAGGGGTCCTGACATCTCCAAGAGCAGGAAGTGAAACGCTTTCATCCTTATTCAGGATTTGTATTCTTTGAGGGCATTTTTGCCACGATAACCCATACGTCGAGCGCGTGGGGATAATGATTAATGAGTTTATATTTACTTGTAATTCATTAAGGTTCTCAATTGAAGAGTTGGCCAACCAGCAAAGGGATTGATTAGCTCAGTGTAAATACTGGATGTAATGAGGAGGACTTGCCCGGAGTGATGAGCGATAGGGACATGTGGCGAGAGTGTCATGAGAATTAATGCTGTTACCACAACATGATGATGATGAAGATGAAGATATCGTAGCAAATAATATTAGCTATGGACTGCTGTTGAAAGATTATCATATGGAAATGTTATCTCCCTGATAAAATCAAGTGAGAATCCTTCCAAGCTGTAGCCATGTCAATGCTACTCTGTGGCTGAAACACTTGTAGAACAAATCTAGATGGGAACTATGCAAGGGTGTTGTGAGCTGTCTTGAACAAATCTTGGAAGCAGCACCCCACAAAAAAAGCATTTGAATGGCCACTTGCCCCCATCACACAAACCATCCAAGTAAGATGAACAAGACATGATGGATGCTGCTGGAGAATTGACCCCTGCAGATGGACACAACAGTGTTGGCCAACTAGCAAAAATTCCAATTGAGTCTCAGCTCCATACAAAACTCATCTTACTAAGCAAAGCCGACGGAGTGGCCTATTGTCGGTATCAGTCAAATATATGTATATATATGTATGAAAAGAGAAAAAAGGAAAGAAAGTATTGAATGGATAAAATAGGATATTTTAATTAATTTACACTTACACTTGTTTCGGTAAGAAGTTTATCCATGTTTACATTGTTCTATCTATTATTATTTTTAAATAACAAAATGGAATGAAATAATAATAATAGAAAAAATGTAGAAATGTTCTGCACACATTATTTCATTTCATTTTGTTTTAAAAATAATAATAGATAGAACAATGTACACTGACCGAAAAACGTGTAAGTTTTAATTAATTGAAATATCCTCTTTTATCCATTCAATACATTCTTTCCTTTATTTCTCTTTTCAACATACCGTCGGATTCACTTCCATTTTCATTTTACATATATATGTATATATGCATTTCCTGTCCAAGTCTATCTCTTTTTCACGAGCGCTCGACCAGGGAGGTTGTTTTTGCGTCGGAAGTGGAGCTTCATACCTACAATCAGTTGCCTACTTTACCGCACAAATCCGAGGTGAAACCTTGCGGTTCTTTGCCGGATGCTCTACCGTCTGAGCTAAACCGGCTTCTCGAGTTCAATCCTCACTTGGCGTCGCATACTTGTGGCCTCGTGCCAAATTTAAATTAGATTTTGTAAACAAGTATTAAATTTTGACGTAACTGGTGAGAACGTTGCAAGAGGTGCCCCTTTGACAATCTTGACGTCACTATTTTATGTTCTTTTTTTTTCTTCTTTTCTTTCTTGCTGGTATTTGCATTAGCCACCCCCCTACCCTCCGGTGGCAATCGTTTCTATCAAAAGAGAGAAAAAAATATATCAAAGCATGACAAAAATCGAACAAAAATACAACGGCAGATGTTGTTTACGCTAACTGGTGTCTGTTGAAGTCATGGTGATAGTTGTTGTTGTTGTTGTGGTTGCCGTTGTTGTTGTTGTTGTTGTTGTCTTGACGCCATATTTTGTGCTTTGTCTTCTCTTCATTTTCAGCTTCTTGATGTTGAGTCTCTTCGGTAACTTGCTGGTTTGATCTCAGTGGTAGAGGACCGGGCTGTTCACGACGCAAACAGAGCTTTTGTGTCAAATGTTCAACCTGTTAAACCGAGTCTGCATAGAATTACCCGGTATTAAAAAAGCGAGGAACGAATGACCCCATAACCTATTAGGTTTTGGGGGGTAATGTGTCGAGATATTTTCCTTTAGGGCACTTATCAAAGTAAGCAAGAGCCTGTTCAAAATCTAATTGGGTAAGTAATTAATTAAAGGGCCTGCTTAGCTCAGTCGGTAGAGAACCCGGCTCGGAATCACAAGGTTCTGGGTTCAATACCGGCCCTTGCCAACTCAGCGTATGAATAGCACAGGGATCTGTGCGGTAAAGTGAGGAGCTGATGGTAGGTGTGGCGCTCCACCCCTGACGCAAATAAAACAAACTCCTTGGTCTAGCGCTAGTGAAAAGGGGATAGACTGATTGGCTGATACCGACTTTAGGCCGCCCCGATGACCTTACTTTTTTAAACCTTTATCTATGTCCCAGTTTGTGTGATGTCCTATGCCTTTCCCATACTTACAGCAATCTATTCGTATCTATCTCTGGGTGTATGTAATGTTCTCTCTCTCTCTCTCTCTCTCTCTCTCTCTCTCTCTATCTATCTATCTATATATATATATATATATATATATATATATTTGTGTGTGTGTGTGTGTGTGTGTGTGTAAATCTTTTCATAAGCATATATATCAATTGACTCGTAACCATATCAGTCTGTATATATTCATCTCTAAATAGCTCTCACTTCTCTCTCTCTCTCCCTCTCTCTCTCTCTCTCTCTCCTCTCTCTCTCTCTCTCTCTCTCTCTCTCTCTATCTGGCTGTGTGGCTGATACCGACAATAGGCCACTCCGTCGACTTTACTTTTACTGTAAGCAAACTGAGTCCTTTGCTTATCAAAAGGTATTAATTGGGCATTAAATAACCCGGAAAGAGTTGATATGCCTCAAAACAAAACAACCAATTATTGAATTAAGACGAAAGCACCGTTTCCCGGTAGATCACCGAAGTTATTCAGCAGTGAACCATTTCAATACATGATAGGATCACCACTTAAGCAACTGTAGGTACTGTAAGAAACTTGAGTACTTTGTTTATCACAAGTGCTTGATTCGGCATTAAATGACCCGAAAAGAGTTAATATGAACGTAAAACAAAACAACCAAAATAATTAAGACGCTTTGAGTGCCATTTAATATATTCCAATTTGTTTGTTTGTTTATTGATTTTAACGGCATATCAACCCGTCTGGGGTTATGTCATGCCTAACGGTTAGGAAGTTATACATATCGTGTATTTAAATTTATACTTTTTAGTAATTGGTTTTAACAATGTGTTAGCATTATTGGGGATTATGTTGTATGGTATTGATTTGTTTCATGTCCATATTCTATGGTATAATTTTATTTCCCACAAAAAAGAGAGAATATCCTCCATGTTGACATTTTCAAACAGATCTTTCATATTGTTTGCTTTAAAATAACGTTTAAGTGTTTAACTGTCAGGGTTGTTTGACATGTTCTACATTGTGGTTGTTGTTCTTGTTTGACTATATAGTAGTGCGTTAGTCTTGTATGACCAATGCGTAATCGGGACACAATGACTTGTTCATTTCTAGACTTCCTTGAAGTTGGTCTCCAGCCTCCCAATGTGGGTTTGATTGGGAAGAGATTATATTGGGGATGTTGTTATTCCAGTGTTGTTGCCATGGTTGATCTTCTCATAGCGCTAATACACTTGGGAAAGGTATGAGTCCAACTTTTTTCCTGCAGTTATGGATGAAATAATAGGGCAGATTGTGTTGTTTAATATTGGTATGACAACCGGTTTAGGAGAAAGAAAACACTGAATTAAAACAAGCGGAACTCCGCTTTAGAAATTAACCTTGTGTCACATCCTGTTCATTAAAAGGGTTGGGTAAATATAAGTATTTCATTTCTAAATATTCCATTTTCTTACTATAAATCTCCATAACCGCATCTATACATCTATCTATCTATCTTTCGTTCTTTAATTCTTTCTTTACTTTTCTATTTACCAAACCTCCACACCAGCAGAATGCGACACAAGAACATTTTTGAGTGGATTTTAACTGGTTTGAATTCAGAGTTTCGCTTCTCCAAGACCGTTTCCCATAGCAAGTTTAAAGAACCCAGTCTATTTTTTCATAGCTGGATGGGGATTAGTCGGAGACCTACCTTTCTCAAGAGTATTTGGGCTATGTGAAATGCAAACAGCTCCGTCTAGGATTTGAACTCCTGTCACTCTGTCCATTTCCTACGACGATAATCATTACACCAATTTATAAAATTGTCCGCCCAGTCGACAGGGCTTGGATATGCCGACTGTATTCCTTTCAAAGCTCTCTCTCTCTCTCTCTCTCTCTCTCTCTCTCTCTCTCTCTCTCTCTCTCTCTCTCTCTTTGCCCATAAAATCGGTGTATTCTTTTGCACACGAATATGAATAATCTTCAAAGAAATCTATTTTACCCGTAGATGGGACCCTAACAGATACTACCACTCCCTGTCAGAGTGTACCTGAAAATAATGGTAATCAATAGGTATTCCACACTTCTCAGTTTCAGAACTGGAACCTCACCATCAGATATTGTTTAGTGTCATATTCATGACACCCTTTTAGGGTTGGGCCGTACCCAGCTGTAAAGAATATAGTCAGCGTATTCTAAGCACCCCCCGATCGATCGTAGACCACTGTTAGTGATTTCGGACCATATGACCTTTAGGCACCCCTTTTTGATCTCGATTAAGAAAGGACATGTTTCTCATTTACACCGTCAATATCTGGTTGTTTTAACAGAGGATTTTTAGATTTTTTAAAAATTATAAAACTAACCCTAACCCTAACCCTAACCCCTAACAAACAACCGGATATTGACGGTGTAAATAAAAAACATGTCCTTTCTTAATCGAGATCAAAAAGGGGTGCCTAAATGTAATATGGTCCGTGATTTCCATTTTCACTGGGTGTCTCATACTTCTGGACTTGTGCTGAACTCAGCTAAGCTTAACCAATTACATAATCAGAGAAGCACAATAGATAATGTATCTAATCTGATTTTGTTTCAACGAAACCATTCCCAGTCTAAATCTCAGGTGAAAAAAAAAAAAATACAAGTCTATGTCACAAAGATACAAAGATACAAAGAGCCGATTTAACAATTTCAAATCGTGTATTTTTTTTCAAATATAATTGCAAAGAAACTCTCAAAATACGGAAACAAGAAAATATACATCACACAACATTATCTAAAGGTTAGAGAATCACGTTCATTGTAAGTTTATATTTACAATTTTTCGGACCATATGATCTCTAAGCACTCCTTTTTGATCTCGATTAAGAAAGGGCTTGTTTTTTTCATTTACACCGTCAATATCCGGTTGTTTTAACACGAGATTTTTAGATTTAAAAAAAAAATTATAAAACTAACCCCTTACCATAACCCCTAACCCTACCGCCTAACAAACAACCGGATATTGACGGTGTGAATGAAAAACAGGTCATTTCTTAATCGAGATCAAAAAGGGGTGCCTAAAGGTAATATGGTCCAATTTTTCTAAATTGTTTTTTTTTTCAGAGATTTCTAATACAAATAAATTTAAACAGATAGATAATTGCCCATATACTTTTAACCCTTATAGCCCAGAGCATCCAATGCCCTTTGGCTTCTCGACCCTGGAATCCTGGCTGAGAAATAACTACCCAATTTAAAATGCGATTCATTCAAAAGCTATATAGGCAAGAGGGATTTAGAAGTAATTATCTTAATAATAACAATGCCAATAAATAATCCTAGTATAATAGACATTTTGGTGTGTCTGTGTCTGTAACCGCCACTACGTCACTAACAACATCTCAATTACCTTAGTTATTTACGTTATATTCTCAATGGTAATTAAATCATTATTTAATTCTGATTAGCATCTTATTTATTAAGAATGGCCCTATAAAGTTCTAGCTGGGATAGATTTGCCTCAAAACAGCTCACATTATTAATGTTTAAAATTCTGTGATATGTGTATTATATCATTAAGAAATAAATGTTTACATAGTATATGGTGTGAATAATGTGCATGCCGGTTTTAATAAAACCATGTTTAATAAATAATTACTTGATTTCTAATATTATTGTTTTGATTAACACACGTAGTAAAAGCAATTCTATGTATAATTTTATGTTGAAATCAATTTGAATAAAGTAAAAAATAAGTGTAATCTTTGTTTTATTCGGATATTTAGCTAAATTAAACTTAAATACTTGTGCCCGGAGGGCGCATCTTTTTGCTAGTAATTATAAGTAAAAAGTAAAGTCGTCGAGGCGGCCTAATGTCGGTATCAGCCATGCAGCGAGTGAGTCAATCCACTTTTCACTAGCGCTAGACCAAGGAGATTATTTTAGCGTCTGAGGTGGAGCGCCACGCCTACTTTACCGCACAGATCCCTGTGCTACTCATACGCTGAGTTGGCAAGGGCGGGTATCGAACTAGGAACCTTGTGGTTTCTAGCCGAACGCTCTACCGACTGAGCTAACCCAGCCCAATAAAAAGTCGATCTCTGTATATACATTTTAGCCTATTAGGCCTCAGCAGCAGAGCTATAGACAGGGCAGTGCTTTGTGCGTGATTCGAACCCTACCTGTCAGGCTGACAGGCAGACATTCTAACCATTACACAAGCTGGCTAGTAATTATAATAGAATAATATTGTTAATGAATAATAAATAGCAATACAGAAATGGAGATGTCCTATTAGGAATTCATGCTAGCTGAGTGCATTTACTTCGAGGAAATAACGACTGGTCGGGTTTTAAGAATAATATAGCTGCAAGTCCTATAGTTTTATTCTTCGATCAGCTTTTAATCCAATTAAAATTTAATGAAAATCTTTTACAAGTTTCATTCACTCTATGTAGTGCCACCTCTAGTCTTTGGATTTTCTTTTAATAGGGGTAAAGATAATAATAATAATAATAATAATAATAATAATAATAATAATAATAATAATAATGATTGTAATTGGGGCCCTTGGAACAATCCCCAAGGGGTTGGAAAAGAGTCTTAATGAATTGAAAATCAGAGGAAGAGACGAGACCATTCAGACTACAGCATTATTGAGATCGGCAGGAATACTCAGAAGAGTCCTGGAGACCTGAGGAGACTTGCTGTCACTCAGCCTCCAGTGAACCACCGGCTTCCGCAGGTGTGAAAAACTCGAACGTAGTGAAATAATAATAATAATGATAATAATAATAATAATAATAATAAGACTAGACACGACAGGGTTGGGAAGGTGATCCACTGGGAATTATGCAAAAAATTTAATTTTGACCACACAACAAAATGGTATATGCATAAACCAGAATCTGTTCTTGAGAACGAAACGCATAAAATTCTCTGGGACTTTGAAATAAAAACGGATCATCTTATCCCATCAAGAAGACCAGACCTAGTGTTGATAAACAAAAAAGAAAGAACTTGTCAACTGGTGGATTTTGCAGTGCCAGCAGATCACAGGGTGAAGCTAAAGGAAAATGAAAAAATGGACAAATATCTGGACCTTGCCAGAGAACTGAAAAAGTTATGGAATATGAAAGTGAAAGTGATACCAATTGTAGTTGGTGCGCTTAGAACAGTCCCAAAAGGATTAGAAAAGGGTTTGGAAAGTTTGGATATCAGAGGAAGGATTGAAACCATTCAGAACACTGCACTGCTGCAATCTGCCAGAATACTCAGAAGAGTCCTGGAGACCTGAGGAGACTTGCTGTCACTCAGACTCCAGTAAAAGACCATCAGCTAATGCTGATGTGAAAACTCAAAAGGAGATAATAATAATAATAATAATAATAATAATAATAATAATAATAATAATAATAATAATAATAATAATTGGGGCCCTTGGAACAATCCCCATCAGTTGGAAAAGAGTCTGGATTAATTGAAAATCAGAGGAAGAGACGAGACCATTCAGACTACAGCATTATTGAGATCGGCAGGAATACTCAGAAGAGTCCTGGAGACCTGAGGAGACTTGCTGTCACTCAGCCTCCAGTGAACCACCGGCTTCCGCAGGTGTGAAAAACTCGAACGAAGTGAAATAATAATAATAATAATAATAATAATAAAATGTGAAGAAGAAACGATGTAAGATAAGATAGTGAAGAGGAAAAAGGAAAATCAAAAAGAGGAGACTGCACATGAAAATATCTGGACAAGTTTAAGAAAAAGAAACCCCAAGAGAAAAACCGATTCCCTCATAATTGCAGAACAAAACAAGACCATAACAATAATTTAGTTGGTAGAGCGTCCGACTCGGAACCACAAGGTTTCGAGTTCGATACCGGCCCTCGCCTACTCAGCGTATGAATAGTACAATAGTCTGTGCGGTAAAGTGAGGAACTGATGGTAGGTGTGGCACTCCGCCTCAGACGCCAAAAACAATCTCCTTGGTCTAGCCCTAGTGAATGGGATAGGCTGCCTCGCTGTCTGGCTGATACCGACTTTAGGCAAACATAGATATGATACAAGAAAACAGCAAATTGTTACATATTATGGGGTGTCATGGGTTGTTGACAATACCCTGTAGTTAGTTTGAAATAGGTTCGTTAAAGTTGAAAGCGTAGGCTGGTAGTTTACCGTTGGATGACCCCCAATGACACCTAGAGAGGCACGAATCATGCGCGTCATGAGAAAAACGTAACTAGTGAGATCAGTTTCAACCGGGATTGAAGCAGAGTAGACGTGCTACTGCTGAGGTTGAATCTCACCCGCGCGGCGAATAAGAATGGGTTAAATAAATATTGATAAAAAAAAGTATTGTGGTTTAATTAATTGCAAGACTAACAAGTTAGCCCTTAAAAAGAAACCCTTGGTAAGAAGACAGCTAGACGACAGGATGAAAACGAAGAATGCTCTATCGACTGAGCCAACCCGGCCCTAGCCAAGACAGGTTTCTCCTGCTTGTGTGGTATGGCACAGAGTCCTATAGCCAGACATATCCTTGTCTAGCAACTAGCCTCTCTATCTATAGCAGCAGTACCTCTTCCAGGCGCTTGATGTAATCATGTGGGAAGATGAATGGAAGTGTTGGGTCAGTAAAATGTTTATTCCTGAGTGTGGGGTTAAGTGAGGGAGAGGCGTTTGGAATTGGATATACCAAAAACGTGATGAGCCCATAAGTTTTGGCGCAAAATACCAAAACCCTCAGATACATTTCGGACCAGCTCCCGACGAGACATCGACCAGAAATTCTCTCCAAGGTATCCCTAAATCAGAAAATACCAGCTATCCTCTCCATCACACACCGGTAAGTCTCTCAAACTTGACTCTATTCATAGGAATTACATATATTGTTAGTCATTGTTTTATTTGTTCGTTAATAAATTGTTAGAATTAAACTTAAAGTTTTAATTCGTTTATTCCTTGCCATTGGTCTTAGAATTAAATGCTATATTAACATGAATAGAGGCCTAACATCAACATTGCTGGTGATCATCCCAAACAGCAGGATTGAAGAAGTAGAAGAAACAGCCAGACAAGAAGAAATGAAGTAACAAGTGAGACTCAAGTCTCTGTTTCTCTCTCACTATCACAGAATCTCCTCACTTGATTATATATCCGATGTTGGGTGTATGTGGTTATACAACTCATCTTCTTATTATAATGGAGATTGTATGTTTTCCTCTCTGTAACCGAAACTATATTACTAATCGAGTCACAATTAACATAGTTATTTACATCACATTCTTCATGATTTTATTTATATTTAAACCTCACTTATTAATAAAATTGCTTCACCTTTTTATTAGTGTTGTCCATATCTACATACTAATAATATGCTATTGTATTTATATATACAAAAAATAGCGGTTTGCAGTGTGAATGGGAAGGCTAATTTGCATATTGATATTAAAAATGTGATTTTATTAAATATGTGCTTAGTATTATTGATTTCTAAACTGTTTGGTTTTATTTTAATGAATATAAGCAAAAATCTCTCTAATGAATCTTAAATGAAATCCATTAACAAGAAAAAATAAGTGTAATTTTTATTTTTTATTTCCTAATTTAACTAAATAGTTAAATAAGTAAAATTCAGCAATGAAAGACGGCAGTGATGGAAGAGCAAGTTTCATTTCTATTTTTCTATTATAACCCCACTCTGTTTCAAATCTTTTAATCTGCATTCTTATTAGAATTTCTAATTAAAAACATTAAAACTTAAATACGTGCACCCGGAGGGTGCATATATTTGCTAGTAAATAACAATATAGAAACTACATAAAGAGCAATCAAATAAAAAGCATATATAGAGTAAGGTAAAAGAAATATATATAATTATACTTAATAGAGAGAATGCTGAAATATAATTCACATAGAAAATTATGATATATACAGTGTATGAAAAATATACATTTTGATTTAATTTAATATATAAAGGATAGGTTTAAACACTGCTTGGGTCTTTGCGCATCTTATAAATCTTATTGTATTTATATTGATATTGTACCTTAATACATTTCTATAGAGATGTATGTGGGTATACAACAAAATGTTGGAAGGAAGCGCGTGGTGTAATGGTTAACGTCATGGGAAATGGACTTGCCGCCCCGAGTTCAAATCCTGGACGTGGTACTTGCATTTCACTTAGCGCTAATACCCTTGGGAAAGGTATGAATCCTACTCTCCCTCCAGCTATGGGTAAATAGTAGGGCAGACTGGGCTCTTTAACCTTGGTTAGGCAATCGGTCAAGGAGAAGGCAAACTCTGAATTCAAACCTGTTAACTCCGCTTAAGTAATTGACCCTGTGTCGCATCCTGCTCGTGCGGAAGGGTTGGTAAAATATCTATCAACAAAAATGTAGGGAGACAATCAACCATGGAATAAGCGACTGCAGCAAAGACGCGAACGAGAATACAAGGCTAGGCACGAAGATAGGTTGAAAACTTGATCCACTGAGAATTGTAAAACTTAATTTCGACCATACAACAAAATGGTATATGCATAACCAGAATCTGTTCTTCAGATGAAACATATAAAATTCTATGGGACTTTTGAAATAAAAACAATAAACTTATCCCAGCCAAAAGATCAAAACTAGTATTGATTAACAAGAAAAAAGAGAAACTTGTCTACTGGTAAGATTTTCCAGTAGATGACAGGGTGTGATGGAGGTACGTTAGAAAAAAGATTAGAGGAACGGGAAATCAGAGAAAGAATTGAGACCAACCAACACAACAGCATTTTCGGGATTGACAGAGGTACTCAGAAGAGTCCTGAAGACCTGAGGATATTTGTTGTCACTCAGACTCAGTGAAAGACCATCAGCGGTGAGAGAACTCACAAGGATTGAAATAATAATAAATTAAAGAAAAGGCAAATAAGATAGAAGAAGAACAGAAGAAGAAAGAAGAAGAAGAAGAAGAGAAGAAGAAGAAGAAGAAGAAAGAAGAATTACACAGAAAGGGAGGACGAAGAATTACAGAGAAAAGGGAGGAAGAAGAAGAAGAAGAAGAAGAAGAAGAAGAAGAAGAAGAAGGAGAAGAAGAAGAAGAAGAAGAATTAGCAGAGAATGGAAAAGAAGAGAAGAAGAAAAGAAGAAGAAGAAGAAGAAGAAGAGAGAGAAGAAATACAGAGAAAGGGAAGAAAGAAGAAGAAGAAGAAGAAGAAGAAGAAGAAGAAGAGGAAGAAGAAGAAGAAGAAGAAGAAGAAGGAGAAGAAGAGAAGAAGAAGAGATAAGAGAAAAGGAAGAAGAGAAGAAGAAGAAGAAGAAGAGAAAAAGAAGAATTACAGAAGAAGAATTAGGAGAGAAGAAGAAGAAGAAGAGAAAAAAGAGAAAAGAAGAAGAAGAAGGAAAGAGAAGAATTACAGAGAACGGGAAGAAGAAGAAGAAGAAGAAGAAGAAGAAGAATTACAGAGAAAGGGAAGAAGAAGAAGAAGAAGAAGAAGAGAATTACAGAGAAAGGAAGAAGAGAGAAGAAGAAGAAGAAGAAGAAGAAGAATTACAGAGAAAGAAGAAAGAAGAAGAAGAAGAAGAAGTGGAAGAAGAAGAAGAAGAAGAAGAAAGAAGAAGAAAGAACAGGGAAGAAGAAGAAGAAGAAGAGAAGAAGAAGAAGAGAAGAGAAGAATTACAGAGAAAGGGAAGAAGAAGAAACAAGAGAGAAGAAGAAGAAGAAGAAGAAGAAGAAGAATATATTTGACTAAAAACAAGGAAAATAAAATAAAATAAAAACAATATGACAAGTTTGAATGATGGGAATTGTTAAAAATAATGAAGACGTCAACCACGAAAATAAAGATGGCCGAGGTGGAGATGTTGAGACATATTTTCGCCGTATCATTGAGTTTTCTTTTAAAGAAAACAATATTCTGTGCTGAAAATCTCCAGCATCGATGGCACGTCCTTCAATGAATTCATCACATTTAATTCTATTCAAAGGAATTTTCAAAAAATAAAAAAAATAAAATGTTTTGATTGCTGCGAGCTTTCCTCGAGTTTCTGCCTGGATCCACATTCATTCCGATATCCGAGAACATTTTATTTTTTATTTTTTGAAAAATATCCTTTGAATAGAATTAAATTGTGGATGAATTTCAAATTTGAAGATCGTGGCAATCGAATGGCGGAGATTTTCAGGCACAGATATTTGTTTTCTTTAAAAGAAAACTCAATGATACAAGGACCCCGAAAATATGTTCAGAGCATCTCCACCTCGGCCATCTTTATTTTCGTGGTTGACGTCTTCATTTTGTTTAACAATTCCATCATCAACTGTGTCATTAATACTTTTAATTTTATTTTATTTTCCTGTTTTGTAGGTCAAATATATCTTCTTTCTATCTTCTTCCTTCTTTCTCTTCTTCTTCTTCTGTCCCTTCTCTGGAATTCTTCTTCTTCTCTTCTTCTTCTTTTCTTCTTCTCTTCTTCCTTTCCTGTAATTCTTCTCTTCTTCTTCTTCTTCTTCTTCCCTTTCCGTCTGTAATTCTTCTTCTTCTTCTTCTTCTTCCTTCTTCTTCTTCTTCCCTTTTCTCTGTAATTCTTCTTCTTCCTTCCTTCTTCTTCTTCTATCTCTTCCCTTCTCGTTGTAATTCTTCTTTTCTTCTTCTTCTTCTTCTTCCCTTCTCTGTAAATTGCTTCATTCTTCTTGCTTCTTCTCTTCTTCTTCCCGTTCTCTGTAATCTTCTTCTTCTTCTTCTTCTCTTCTTCTTCTTCTTCTTCTTCTTTCTTCTTCTTTCTTCTTCTCTCGTGTAATTGCTTCTTCTTCTTTTCTTTTCTTCTTCTTCCTTTCTCTGTAATTACCTTCTTTCTTCTTCTTCTTGCTTCTTCTCCTTTCTTCTGTAATTCTTCTTCTTCTCTCTTTCTTCTTTCTTCTTCTTCTTGCTTCTTCTCCTCCTTTCTCTGTAATCTCCTTTCTTGCCCCCTTCCCCTTTCTTTTTTTCTTTTGTTCCCCCCTTCCCCTCTTCCCCCCCGTTTCCTTTATTCTGTCTCTTCTTCTTCTTCTTCTGGTCTTCCTTGTCTGTCTGTAATCTTGCTTCTCTGTCTTCTTCTTCTTCTTCTTCCTCTTCTTCTTCTTCTTCTTCATTCTCTGTAATCTTCTTCTTCTTTTCTTCTTCTTCTTCTACTTCTTCTTCTTCTTCTTCCTTTCTTCTTCTATCCTGTCCTTCTTCCTCCCTTTATCTGTAATTCTTCGTCCCCTTTCTGTGTAAGTTCTCTTCTTCTTCTTCTTCTTCTTCTTTCTTCTTCTTCTCTTCTTCTTCTTCTTCTATTTATTGCCTTTTACACTTTAATTTATTATATTTCAATCCTGTGTGAGTTCTCCGTACCAGCTTGATGGTTCTTTCATGGAGTTCTGAGTTGATACAACAAATATCCTCAGTCCTTCAGGACTCTTCTGAGTATGTCCTGTCATCCCGAAAAAGCTGTTTGTCTGGTTGGTCTCAATTCTTTCGTCTGATTTCCCCGTGTCCTCGTAATCTTTTTCTAAAACGTCCATCTACAACCTGTCATCTACCTGGAAAATTTACCAGTAGACCAAGTTCTCTTTTTTCTTGTTAAATCAATCAACTAGTTTTGATCTTTTGGCTGGGATAAGTTTAATTGCGTTTTTTCATTTCAAAGTCCCAAGAATTTTTATATGTTTCTTCTGAAGAACAGATTCTCTGGTTTATGCATATACCATGTATTGTTGTTGGTCGAATTTAGTTTACAATCTGCTCAGTGGATCAAGTTTTCAACCTATTCGTGCCTAGCCCTTGTATTCTCGTTTGCGCTGCTTTCTGCCAGTCGCTTATTCCATGGTTGATTGTCTCCCTACATTTTTTGTTGTATAGATATTTACCAACCCTTCCGCACGAGCAGATGCGACACGGGTCAATTACTTAAGCGGGAGTTTAACAGGTCTTGAAGTTCAGAGGTTTGCTTCTCCTTGACCGATATGCCTAACCAAGTTTAAAGAGCCCAGTTCTGC
>CM042150.1:81249412-81304412 GCA_023376005.1 Doryteuthis pealeii
TTTTTAGTAAATTGGTTTTAACAATGTGTTATCATTATGGGGTTATGTTGTATGATATGATTTGTTTCATTCATATTCTGATGGTAATAATTTTTTTCCGACAAAAAAGAAGAATATCCATGTTGACATTTTCAAATAATCTTTCATATTGTTGCTTTTAAAATAACGTTTCTGATGTGAGCAAAAAAAACCTGCATTCCATAATAAGTGTTTAACTGTAAAAAATGTTTGACATGTTCCACATTGTGTTGTTGTTCTGTTTGAGTATACTTGGAGTGTGTTAGTCTTGTATGAACCAATTTCGTATAATCGGGGCACAAGAACTTGTTTCATTTCTAGACTTTCTCTGAAGTTGGTCTCCAGCCTCCCAATGTGGGGTTTGATTGGGAAGAGTTTATATGGAGATGTTGTTTATCCAGTGTTGTTGCCATGGTTGAACTTCTCATAAACGCTAATACACTTGGGAAAGGTTATGAGTCCAGCTTTTTTTCCTGCAGTTTATGGATGAAATAATAGGGCAGGATTGTGTTGTTTAATATTGGTGATGGCAACCGGTAGGAAAAAGAAAACACTGAACTTAAAACAGGCGGAATAGCTTAGAAATTACGCTTGTGTCACATCCTGTTCATTAAAAGGGTTGGGTAATATATAAAGTATTTTCATTTCTAAATATTCCATTTCTTAACTATAAATCTCCAATAACCGATCTATACATTAATCTGATCTATCTTTCTTCTTTAATCTTTCTTTACTTTTCTAATTTACAAACTCCACAAGCCACAATATGCGACAAAAGAACCATTTTGAGCGGATTTTAACTGGTTGAATTCAGAGTTTCCCTTTCCAAGCCGTTTCCCCATAGCAAAGTTTAAAGAACGACAGTCTATTTTTTTCATAGCTGGATGGGGATTAGTCGGAGGACCTAACCTTCTCAAGAGTATTTGGGCTTAATGTGAAATGCAAACAGCTCCGTCTAGGATTTGAACTCCTGTCAACTCTGTCCATTTCTAGACGATAAGCATACACCAATTTATAAAATGTCCGCCCAGTCGACAGGGCTTAGAATAAGCCGACTATATTCCTTTCAAGCAGTTTAAACCATCCAACCATAAAATCGTGTATTCTTTGCACCACGAATATGAATATATCTCACAAAAGAGATCTATTTTACCCGTAGATGGGACCCTAACAGATACTAACACTACCCTGTCGAGTGTACCTGAAAATAATGGTAATCAATAGGTATTCCACACTTCTCAAGTTTCAGAAACACTGAAGCTTACCATCAAGATATTGTTTAAGTTCATATTCAGGACCCCTTTTAGGGTGGGTTCCGTACCAGCTGCAAAAAAATATAGTCAGCAGGTATTCTAAAGCACTCACCGATGATCGTAGAACGCGCTGGTATATGATTTCGGACCATATGACCTTTAGGCACCCCTTTTTGATCTCTATTAAGAAAGGACATGCTTTTCATTTTACAGCCGTCATATCCGGTTGTTTTAAACAGAGGATTTTCAGAATTTTTTAAAATGTATAAAACTAAACCTAACCCCAACCCTAACCCTAACCCCTAACAAACAACGCGGAATATTGACGGTGTAAATAAAAAACATGTCCTTTCTTATCGAGATCAAAGGGGGTGCCCTAAATGTAATATGGTGCCGTGATTTCCATTTTCCACTGGGTATTCAATACTTCTGGACTTGTGTTGAACTCAGCTCAAGCTTAAACCAATGACATAATCAGAGAAGCAACAATAAATATATGTATCTAATCTGATTTTGTTTCAACGCAAACATTTCCAGTCTCTAATCTCAGGTGAAGAAGAAGAAGAAAAAAATAGAAGGCTATGTCACAACGATACAAAGAACAAAGACCGATTTAACATGTTCAAATTCGTGGTATCTTTTTTTCAAATATATTTATTGCATAAGAAACTCTCAAAATACGGAAAAAGAAAATAACATAAAAAAACCTTATCTAAAGGTTAGAAGAAAACTCACGTTCATTGTAAGTTCATATTTACAGATTTTCGGACGGCATATGACTCTAGACACCCTTTTTGATCTCGATTAAGATAACGGGCAATGTTTTTCATTTACATCGTCAAATATCCCGGTTGTTTTAACAGAAAATTTTTAGGATTTTTTTAATTATAAAACTAACCCCTAACATAACCCCTAACCATAACCCCTAACAAATCAACCAGATATTGACGGTGTAAAATGAAAAACATGTCCTTTCTTATCGAGATCAAAAAGGGGTGCATAAAGGTATAGGGTCAATTTTTCTAATTGTTTTTTTTTAGAGATTCTAATACGAATAATTTTAAAGCAGCTATACAGATAGATACATTGCCTTATACTTTTAACCCGTTATAGTCCAGCAGCGTCAATGCCCTTGTGGCTTTCTCGAACCTGGAATCCTGGCTGAGAAAACTACCCAATTTAAATGCGATTCATTCAAAAAAGGCTATATAGGCAAGAGGCAAATTAGAAAGTAATTATTTTAAATAATAACTTTGCCAAATAAATAATTCCTATTATGAATAGACATTTTGTTTGTCTGTGTCTGTGCCCGCTGCACTACGTCTACTAACAACTCACAATTTACCTTAGTTTATTTACGGCTATATTCTTAATGGTTATTAATATCATTATTTTAATTCTAATAGCAATCTATTTATTAAGAATGGCCCCTCATAATAGTTCGATCTGGGATAGATTTGCCTCAAACCAGCTCACATTATTAAGGTTTAAAATTCTGTCGATATGTGGATTTATCATTAAAGAATACATGTTTTACGATAGTATATGGTGTGAATAATTGCATGCCGGTTTTAATGAAAACCATGTTTAATAAAAATAATTACTTGAATTCCTAATAATTAATGTTTAATTAACAAACGTATTAAAAGCAATTCTATGTATATTTTATGTTGAAATCAATTAGAATAAAAGTAAAAAAATAAGTGTAATTTTGTTTTATACGGATATTTTAGCTAAACTAAACTAAATACTTGTGCCCGGGGGGCCGCATCTTTTTTTGCTAGTGAATTATATAAAAAGTAAAGTCGAGCGGGGCGGCCTAATGGTGGTATCGAACCAGTCCCCAGCGAGAGGGTTATCCCCTTTTCCTAAGCTTCTAGACGCAAGGAAAATATTTTTAGCGTCTGAGGTGGAGCGTTACACCTACCTATCAGCTCCGTACTTACGGCAAAGATCCCTGTGGCTACCTCATAGGCTGAGTTGGCGAGGGCGGGTATCGAACTAGAACCTTGTGGTTTTCCTAGCCGAACGCCTCTACCGATGAGGCTAACCCGCTTAACAAAAGTCGATCTCTGTATATACATTTCAGCCTATTAGGCCTCAGCCAGCAGAAGCCATAGACAGGGTAGTGCTTTGTGCGTGATTCGAACCCTACCTGTCAGGCTGACAGGGCAGAGGTATTTAAACTCATTACACAAGCTGGCTACTAATTATAATGAATAATATTGTTAATCAATACAATAGCAATACAGAAATGAGATGTTCCTATTTAGGAATTCATTCTAGCTGAGTGCATTTACTTCGAGGAAATAACGACTGGTCGGGTTTTAAGAATTAATAAGCTGAAGTCCTATAGTTTTTATTGCTTCGATCAAGCTTTTAATCATATTAAAATTTAATGAAAAGTCTTTACAAGTTTCATTCACTCTATGTAGTGCCCACTCTAGTCTTTGGATTTTCTTTTAATAGGTGGTAAAGATAATAATATAATGATAATAATAATAATAATAATAATAATAATATAATTGTAATTGGGGCCCTTGGGACAATCCCCAAGGGGTTTGGAAAAGAGTGTGGATGAATTGAAAATCAGAGGAATAGAAGAGACCATTCAGAACTACAGCATTAAATGGAGATCGCATGAATTACTGCAGAAGAGTCCTGGACGACCTGAGGAAGACTTGCCTGTCACTGCAGCCTCTCGGTGAACGCCAGGCTTCGGCGAGTGTGAAAAACTCGAACGTAGTGAAATAATAATTATAGATAATACATAATAATAATAATAATAATAATGATAATAATAATATAAGAAGAAAGAAGAAGAAGAAGAAGAAGACTAGACACGACAAGGGTTTGGAAAGGTGATCCACTGGGAATTATGCAAAAAATTTAATTTTGACCACACAACAAAATGGTATATGCATAAACAGAATCTGTTCTGAGAACGAAAACGCATAAAATTCTCTGGGACTTTGAAATAAAAACGGATCATTTAATCCCATCAAGAATACCAGACCTAGTGTTGATAAACAAAAAAGAAAGAATTTTCAACTGGTGGATTTGCAGTGCCAGCAGATCACAGGGTGAGCTAAAGGAAAATGAAAAAATGATAAATATCTGGACTTGCTAAGAACTGAAAAAGTTTATGCAATATGAAAGTGAAAGGTGATACCAATTGTAGTTGGTGCACTTGGACAGTCCCAAAAGGATTAGAAAAGGGTTTTGGAAAGTTTGGGAATCAAGAGGAAGGATGAAACCATCAGAACACTGCACTGCTGCAATCTGCCAGAATACTCAGAAGAGTCCTGAAGACCTGAGGAGACTTGCTGTCACTCAGACTCCAGTGAATTGCTGATGTTGAAAACTCAAATGGAGGTAAAATAATAATAATTGTAATTGGGGCCCTTGGAACAATCCCAAGGGGTGGAAAAGAGTCTGGTGAATTGAAAATCAGAGGAAGAATCAAGACATTCAGACTACAGCATATTGAGATCGGCAGAAATACTCAGAAGAGTCCTGGAGACCTGAGGAGACTTGCTGTCACTCAGCCTCCAGTGAACAACCGGTTTCCGCAGGTGTGAAAAACTCGAACGGAGTGAAATGATAATAATAATAATAATAATAATAATAATAATAATAATAATAAAATGTGAAGAAGAAACGATGTAAGATAAGATAGTGAAGAGGAAAAAGGAAAATAAAAAAGAGGAGACTGCACAAGAAATTACTTGGACAAGTTTAAGAAACCCCAAGAGAAAAACCGATTCCCTCATAATTGCAGAACAAAACAAGACCATTACAATAATTTAGTCGGTGGAGCGTCCGACTCGGAACCACAAGGTTTCAAGTTCGATACCGGCCCTCGCCGACTCAGCGTATGAATAGTACAATGGTCTGTGCGGTAAAGCGAGGAGCTGATGGTAGGTGTGGTACACCGCCTCAGATGCCAAAAACAATCTCCTTGGTCTAGCCCTAGTGAATGGGATAGGCTGCCTCGCTGTCTGGCTGATACCGACTTTAGGCAAACATAGATATGATACAAGAAAACAGCAAATTGTTACATATTATGGGGTGTCATGGGTTGTTGACAATACCCTGCACTTAGTTTGAAATAGGTTCGTTAAAGTTGAAAGCGTAGGCTGGTAGTTTACCGTTGGATGACCCCCAATGAACCCTAGAGAGGCACGAATCACGTGCGTCATGAGAAAAACGTAACTAGTGAGATCAGTTTCAACCGAGATTGACGCAGAGTAGACGTGCTACTGCTGAGGTTGAATCTCAGCCGCGCGGCGAATGAGAATGGGTTAAATAAATCTTGATCTAGAAAAGAAGTATCGTTGTTTAATCAATTGCAAGACTAACAAGTTAGCCCTTAAAAAGAAACCCTTGGTAAGAAGACAGCTAGACGACAGGATGAAAACGAAGAACGCTCTATCGACTGAGCCAACCCGGCCCTAGCCAAGACAGGTTTCTCCTGCTTGTGTGGTATGGAACAGAGTCCTATAGCCAGACATATCCTTGTCTAGCAACTACCCTCTCTCTATCTATAGCAGCAGTACCTCTTCCAGGCGCTTGATGAATCATGTGGGAAGATGAATGGAAGTGTTGGGTCAGTAAAATGTTTATTCCTGAGTGTGGGGTTAAGTGAGGGAGAGGTGTTTGAAATTGGATATACCAAAAACGTGATGACCCCATAAGTTTTGGCGCAAAATACCAAAACCCTCAGATACATTTCGGACCAGCTCCCGACGAGACATCGACCAGAAATTCTCTCCAAGGTATCCCTAAATCAGAAAATACCAGCTATCCTCTCCATCACACACCGGTAAGTCTCTCAAACTTGACTCTATTCATAGGAATTACTTATATTGTTAGTCATTGTTTTATTTGTTCGTTAATAAATTGTTAGAATTAAACTTAAAGTTTTAATTCGTTTATTCCTTGCCATTGGTCTTAGAATTAAATGCTATATTAACATGAATAGAGGCCTAACATCAACATTGCTGGTGATCATCCCAAACAGCAGGATTGAAGAAGTAGAAGAAACAGCCAGACAAGAAGAAATGAAGTAACAATTAAGACTCAAGTCTCTGTTTCTCTCTCACTATCACAGAATCTCCTCACTTGATTATATATCCGATGTTGGGTGTATGTGGGTATACAACACATGAATAACAATATAGAAACTACATAAAGAGCAATCAAATAAAAAGCATATATACAGTAAGGTAAAAGAAATATATATGATTATACTTAATAGAGAGAATGCTGAAATATAATTCACATAGAAAATTATGATATATACAGTGTATGAAAAATATAAATTTTGATTTAATTTAATATATAAAGGATAGGTTTCAAAACTGCTTGGATCGTTGCGCATCTTATAAATCTTGTCGCCCCGAGTTCAAATCCTGGACGTGGTAATTGCATTTCACTTAGCGCTAATACCCTTGGGAAAGGTATGAATCCTACTCTCCCTCCAGCTATGGGTAAATAGTAGGGCAGACTGGGCTCTTTAACCTTGGTTAAGCAATCGGTCTAGGAGAAGGAAAACTCTGAATTCAAACCTGTTAAACTCCGCTTAAGTAATTGACTTGTGTCGCATCCTGCTCGTGCGGAGGGGTTGGTAAATATCTATACAACAAAATGTAGGGAGACAATCAACCATGGAATAAGCGACTGCAGCAAAACAGCGCAACGAGAATACAAGGCTAGGCACGAATAGGTTGAAAACTTGATGCACTGAGAATTGTAAAACTAAATTTCGACCATACAACAAAGTGGTATATGCATAAACCAGAATCTGTTCTTGACAATGAAACATATAAAATTCTATGGGACTTTGAAATAAAGACGGATAAACTTATCCCAGCCAAAAGATCAAAACTAGTATTGATTAACAAGAAAAAGAGAACTTATCTACTGGTAACATTTTCCAGTAGATCACAGGGTGTAGATGGACGTTTAGAAAAAAGATTAGAGGAACGGGAAATCAGAGAAAGAATTGAGACCAACCAGACAACAGCATTGTCGGAATTGACAGGAATACTCAGAAGAGTCCTGAAGACCTGAGGATATTTGTTGTCACTCAGACTCCAGTGAAAGACCATCAGCTGGTGAGAGAACTCACAAGGAGTGAAATAATAATAGATTAAAGAAAGGCAATAAATAGAAGAAAGAAGAAGAAGAAGAAGAAGAATTACAGAAGAAAGAAGAAGAAGAAGAAGAAGAAGAGAAGAAGAAGAAGAAGAGAAGAATTAAAGAAAGGGAAGAAGAAGAAGAAGAAGAAGAAGAAGAAGAAGAAGAAGAATTAAGAAAGAAGAAGAAGAAGAAAAGAAGAAGAGAAGAATACAGAGAGAGAAGAGAAGAAGAAGAAGAAGAAGAAGAAGAAGAAGAAGAAGAAGAAAAGAAGAAGAAGAAGAAGAAGAGAAAAAGAAGAAGAAAAGAAGAAGAATTACACAGAAAGGAAGAAGAAGAATTACACAGAAAGGAAAGAAAGAAGAATTACAGAAGAAGAAGAAGAAGAAGAAGAAAGAAAAGAAGAAGAAGAAGAGAAGGGAGAAGAAGAAGAAGAAGAGAAGAAAAGAAGAAAGAAGAGAAAGAAGAAGAAGAAGAAGAAAGAAGAAGAAGAAGAATCACAGAAAGGGAGGAAGAAGAAGAAGAATGAAGAAGAGAAGAAGATTTACAGAGAAAGGGAAGAGAAAAAGAATTACAGAGAAAGAAGAAGAAAGAAGAAGAAGAAGAAGAAGAAGAAGAAGAATTACAGAGAATGGAAGAAGAAAGAAAGAAGGAAGAAGAAGAAGATATTTGACTAAAAACAGGAAATAAAATAAAATAAAATGAAATAAAAAGATAATGACAAGTTTGATGATGGAATTGTTAAAAATAATGAAGACGTCAACCACGAAAATAAAGATGGCCGAGGTGGAGATGTTGAGACATATTTTCGGCCGTATCATTGAGTTTTCTTTTAAAGAAAACAAATATCTGTGCTGAAAATCTCCAGCATCGATGCAATGTCCTTCAATGAATTCATCACATTTAATTCTATTCAAAGGAATTTTCAAAAAATAAAAAAAATAAAATGTTTTGATTGCTGCGAGCTTTCCTCGAGTTTCTGCCTGGATCCACATTCAATTCCGATATCCGAGAACATTTGAAAATATGACAAGACACACACACACACACACACACATACACACACACACACACGCATACACGCGAATTACTGTTTATAACACAAACTTGATTTATTCAACATACTGTCTCCCTACATTTGACTCATACACACTCAAACAGACACACACATCCACTCACTCACACACAAAAACACCCGAAAACACACACTCAAACACACACACACATACACGAATTCACGTACATACGCACCGACACAGACATATATACATAGACACACACACGCGCGAGCGCGCACGCACACAACATGCTCACAAACGCACGCACACAAACACAAATTACTGTCTATAACAGAAACCTTGTTCATTCAATCTACTGTCGTCCTACATTTGAATCATACATGCGCTTATTAACACACACACATACACTTACACAAACACAAAAACAGACACACTCACACGCACGCACATGCAAACACATACGCATTCACGCAAATACGCACCGACACACAGAAATATACATACAGACACACACACACACACACAGAAATATACATACAGACACACACACACACACACAAATTTCACACAAACGCACGCACACAGACACACAAATTACTGTCTGTAACATAAACCATATTCATTCAACCTACTGTTCCCATTATATTTGGCTCACACCACGCGCACATACAGACACAAACACACAAGCTCACGCACTGGACACACTGATACACAGCACACACACACACATTCATACACACACTGATACACATACAGACACACACACACACACATACACACACTACACATACAGACACACACACACCACATTCATACACACACTGATACACATACAGACACACACACACACCATTCATACACACACTTTACATACACACACACACACACACACACACACTTCATACACACACTGATACACATACAGACACACACACACACACACACACACACATTCATTACACACACATGATACACACAACACACACACACACACACTGATACACATACAGACACACACACCACACACATCATACACACACTGATACACATACAGACACACACATACACACACACATTCATACACACACTGATACACATACAGACACACACACACACATTCATACACACACTGATACACTACAGACACACACACACACATTCATACACACACTGATACACATACAGACACACACACACACATTCATACACACACTGATACACATACAGACACACACAACACATTCATACACACACTGATACACATACAGACACACCACACACACATTCATACACACACTGATACACATACGACACACACAAACACATTCATACACACACTGATACACATACATACACACACACACACACACACATTCATACACACACTGATACATACAGACACACGCACACACCACACATCATACACACACTGATACACATACAGACACACACACACACATTCATACACACACTGATATACATACAGACACACAACACACACACACACACATTCATACACACACTGATACACATACAGAACAACACACCACACATTCATACACACACTGATATGCATACAGACACACATACACAAACACACACAGGCTCACGCACTGGTACACACACACATTCATACACACATATTTATACACACACATTCATATACACACTTATATACAAACACACAAATACACACAAGCTCACGCACTGGTACACACACACATTCATACCACACAAACATTCATACACACACTGATACACATACAAGACACAAACACACACAAGCTCACGCACTGGTACACACACACACATTTATACACACACACATTCATACATACACACATTCATGCACACACTGATACACATACAGACGCAAACACACAAACACACACAATTTCACGCACTTGTACAGACACACACACACACACGCATTCATACACACATACATTGATACACACACTAATACACATACAGACACCAATACACAAATACACACAAGCTGACGCACTGGTACACACACACATTTATACACACACATTCATACGCACACTGATATATATATACAGGCACAAACACACACAAGTTCACGCACTGGTATACACACACATACATTCATACACACATTTATATACACACTGATACACATACAGACACAAAGACATAAGCACACACAAGCACTGGTACACACACACATTCATACACACCCACATTCATACACGCACTGATTCATATACAGACAAACACACACAGGCTCACGCACTGGTACATACACATATTTACAGAGAGACACACACATTCATACACACACACATTCATACACACATTGACACACATACAGACACAGACACACACAGGCTCACGCACTGGTACACATACATATTTACTGCAGACACACACATTCATACACACACACATTCATACACACATTGATACACATACAGACACAACACACACATTCTCACGCACTGGTACACACACACATTTATATACACACACATACACACACACACACATTCATACACACACTGATACACATACAGACCAAACACACAAACAAACACATTCTCACGCACTGGTACACACACACATTTATACACACACACATTCATACACACACATATTCATGCACACACTGATAGACATACAGACACAAACACACAAACACACACAAGTTAACACAGTGATACAAACACATGCATACACACATTCGTATCTGTTTAATAATCAGCCTGGGGATGACATTTCAATAAAACAAATAGACACGAACAGGAAGGCTAAAACAAGAATGATAACAATAATACTTGGAATAAAGAAAATAAATTAAATGAAAATATTTTAAAGCCAGGCAAACAGAATTTTAATTCTACGAGTTTCCTTTATAAAACAATGAAAATCAAGAAGGAATAGTTTTGGATAATCAGAAAACACTGTTAGTGTTACTAATGGGCTTATTAGTGTAAAACATACCTCCTAGTTATTTCTTTTTCTTCGAAACTAAAGATTATTTTAATTCTAGTGATATGCTATATAATCAAAATATATATTATTAGGTATTAGATATCATCAAAATCTACAATATTGAAAGTTAAAAGGATATTAGAAGATTATGTAGACAAACAGGAATATATAAAAGAAAAAGAGAGACTAAGCAGTGCAGTGAGACGCACGCAGGCGCAGGTGTATGCACAACAAACGCAACAGTGTTGTCAATCACTGTACGAACAATTTACCCGCGTCCACGGCACTTTGAAGTCCTTACTTTGGGAGTTATCCTCATATATATATATATATATATATATATATATATATATATATATATATATTCTTATATATATATATTATTATATATATATATATATATATATATATATATATATATATATATATATATTCTATGTGACCGTTTTTATTTTGAATTCAAGAGAGCTACATGTAGCAATATTCACCGGAAGTTTAACCAGACAATATTAGATACGTATACATACAAACAAATTCAAAGCTATTCTCAAAAGATATTTCAGAAATAAGAAACTACAGTTATCCGTCCATTTCATTCATAACATAAAGAAAAAAGAAAAGAAAAGAAAGAAAAAAGAGAAGAAGGGGAACAAAAAAAGAAAGAAAGAAATATATATATATAACCACACAAAAAAAAACAGAAGCACGTAAATTTCTGAAAACCATCTCTGAAGATAAAGATTTACTTTGAAATCGATAAGACAAAAAAAAACCATCTTTTTGTTTTTATTTTTTATATGCATTGTAATTGCCTTCAAATCATTAATACATAATAACATACTTAATAATGCTTCAGACAAATTACCAATAACTTATATATATATATACAGATATATAGATATATTGGTAATTTTTCCCAGATGAAATAAAGGAAAATAAAGTGCTCAATTACAAATGTAAGAGCTTTATCTATTAAATATAAGTGTTTATACAGAGGTTTATAGTGAGCATCTACCTAAGGTTTCTGGTTTTTGCCTTCTTCAGAAATGCGTCATCTCATCTCATTTCAAATGAGATGACGCATTTCTGAAGAAGGCAATAGCCAGAAACCTTAGGTAAATGCTCCTTCAACCTCTGTATAAACAGTTATATTTAATATATATATATATATATATATATTATATATATATATAAGCTTGTTTAATTTTTTTAGTTTTTTATTATTTAGGAACTGTGCAGCATTCAGCTGTACGGTCATCACCCAAACCATCCGAGTAAGACGGACAAGACACGCAGGACACAGCTGGAGAAGCAAGGCGAATTCATAAGTGACGTTCTCCTGTGGAAGCCAGCACAGTGGGCCGGCCAGCAAAGACGTACATTGACCAGCTCTGTGCGGATACTGGATGCTGCGCAGAGGACCTACGGAAAACAATGAGTGATAGGGACGGTTGGTGAGAGATTGTCATGGATATCCATGCTAATAGCGCGACATGATGATGATGATGATGATGATATAAGCTTAGTTGATTATTTTAGTATTAAAATTTGTTCCTGGCAAAATAGGATATAGTCTGTGTCCTGTAAGTTCATTGTTAATTATTTTACTTTGCAAATAAGGAAGAAATTGATTGACACAGTTTAGGAATTATGGTAAGCATGACTGATTGTATATACATTGTTCGTTGAGAAGAGCTGGGTGAGCACTTGTGTAAGCCGATTGATAAGATAAGTACATTATATGACTTGTTAGTTAAAACTCTATGTTTTCTCTTCAGTTTTCAACATCTTTGTGCCATTGAAATAATTCTGAATCTATCAACATAGACAGTTGTAAAAAAGACTTCAACAATAAGATGGAATAAATAAACTTTCCTCTAAAAGGCAGCATCTGGATAAAGTAAAAATATGAAGAAAGTAATAACATTGAAAATATTTCATTTAAGACATTATTGATTTATTAAACCACAAAAACAACAACAACAAAAACAACAACAACAATAAGAAAGTGAATGTAGCAAACTAGCACAACGGGAATAAAAATCTAAGCACGACTGGGTTGGGAAGGTGATCCACTGGGAATTAGGCAAAGAAATAAACTTTGACCATACAGCAAAATGGTTTATGCATAAACCAGAATCAGTTCTTCAGAATGAAACTCATAAAATCCTTTGGGACTCCGAGATAAAGACGGATCACCCTATCCCAACCAGGAGACCAGATCTAGTGTTGATTAACAAAAAAATAGAAAAAGAAAGAGAATGTGTCAACTGGTGGACTTTGCGGTCCCAGCAGATCACAGGATGAAGCTGAAGGAAAATGAAAAGATGGCTAAATACCTGGATCTTGCCAGAGAATTGAAAAAAGCTATGGAATATGAGGGTTAAAGTCATATCAATTGTAGTTGGTGCACTTGTAACGGTACCAATAAACTTGAAAAAAAAGACTGGAGGATCTAGAAATCAAAGAAAAATTGAGACCATCCTCACTACTGCACTGCTGCAATTGGCTAGAATACTCAGAAGAGTCCAGGAGACCTGAGGAGACTTGTTGTCACTCAGATTCCAGTGAAATACCATCAGCTAACACTAATGTGAAAAACTCAAAAGGAGTGACAATAATAATAAATTGCAGCACAAAATGCCATAAGAACAAATTATATCAAAGCTAATATAGATAAGACAACAGAACAGCTAATGTAGGTTGTCTGGGGACACAGATGAGACGATTAACAATGAAATAAACGAGTGCAGCAAACTAGCACGACGAGAATACAAAGCCAGACACGACTGGGTTGAAAAAGAAATCCACTGGGAATTGTATAAGAAACTCAATGGTGACCATAACAAAACATGGTGTTTGCACAAACCAGAATCCGTTCTTAGGAATGAAACTTTTAAAATTCTCTGGGACTTTGAGATACAGACGGATCACCTTCTCCCAGCCAGAAGACACGACATAGTATTGATTAATAAGAAAAAGAAAATGTGTCTACTAGCAGATGTTGCAATCACAGTTGATCACAAAGTGAAGGTGAATGAAAACGAAAAAATAGAAAATACTTGAACCTTACTAGAATGAAAAAAAAACTATGGAATATGAGGATGAAAGTGATACCAATTGTAGTTGGCGTACTTGGAACGGTCCCAAAAAGCTTAGAAAAAAAACTGGAGAATTTGGAAATCAGAGGTAGAGTTGAAACCATCCAGAATACTGCATTGCTGCAAGCGGCTAGGATATTCAGAGTCCTGAAGATCTGATGAGACTTGCTGCCACTCAGACTCCAGTGAAATACCATCAGTTAAAGCTGATGTGAAAAACTGAAAAGGAGTTAAAATAATAACCGAATGCATCAAGTTGGCCTGGAAGGAGTACAAAAGCAATCATTTCCTATGATGATAATCGTTATTTTATCTAGATATCATCAATTATAAGATGAAAAAAATGATATTGAAATGATAATTAGAAAAATTTATCATGTCGGAGGCAATAATGATAAGATGTTATTTTTTAAAAGCTTAAAATGATTATGGTTACAATAGTTAATCTAAACAAATACAGATGAGTCAATGTCCTCAGTATGACGTTTAACTATCTGATGGTGAGGTTCCAGTTCTGGGGGTTTGGGGAATGTGGAGCATGTTGAGATTTTTGACATATAAGGTGTGTGCTAGATCCTCGCTCTTACTTAGAGACTAGCTGAGATCATGTGATCTATTCCTTGGCCAATCACTGGCAGTACTCTGAGGCTGATCCAATACTTAATCCACCCTACTGGTCATAATTACTACAGCGTTCATTGACGACGGACATTGGATTGAATCACTTGACCTTTACCAATACGCAGGATAGGACTTATACGTTTACCACAGGATCCTCAAAGGATTCCATAACATAGGAATTTCTTTAAGCCCTTTTCAACTGACAAAGAATGACATTAAAACTTTACAGAGCAACCCTTCATCCCCGTTGCTCCCTGGTCCACTCTGACCCGGATTGATAGTACCTGTTAGGGTCCGATCTATGGGTTAAATAGAAAAATGTGTTTATAAAAAAATGTGTATCCAGTAAGAATGAATTCATTTCAAACTTTGTCGGCTTTAAATGACCCACTGATGTTGATATGCCATAAAACAAACTAAACCAAACCAATAAGAATCTAAACCGGCCATTATTAATACTAGCAAATATATGCACCCTCCGGGTGCAAGTATTTAACTTTTAATATAATAAAATATCATATTAAATTAGAAAGGCTAATGAAACTGAATAAAAATGCAGATAAAACGATTTGGAACAGAGGGGGTATGATTGAAAAATAGAACAACTTTGAAACTAACTCTTCCATTATTTTCCTAATTTAACTATTTAGTTAAAATGGGAAGTAAAGAATAATATTACAGTTATTTCTTCTTGTTAATGGATTTCTTTTAAGATTTATCCCCGAGATTTTTGCTCATACTCATTAAGATAACACCAAACAATTAGAAATCAATAATACTAAGCACATATTTATTAAAGTCAAATTTTTAATATCAATATGCAAATTAGCCTTCCCATTAACACTGTAAACTTCTATTTTGTTGTATATATAAGTACAACTGCGTGTTATTAGCTTGTAGCAGTCTTAATGATGTAAAACAATGTTGTTAATAATTGAGGTTTGAATAAAAATAAAATCATGGAGAAATTGATGTAAATAACAAAGGGAATTGTGACTTGTATAGTAATATAGTTTCAGTTACAGACAGACAAATCCACAATCTCCATTATAATAAGAGATTAGCAACATTACATTGAAAAACCAACAATAATAAAAGAAGAAGGGCGAGAAGAAGAAGAAGAAGAAGAAGAAGAAGAAGAAGAAGAAGAAGGACGAGAATAAGGTAGAGAAGAAGAAGGGACAGTAACAAAAAGAAGAAGAAGATAACAATTGGATTCATCCTTAGGAATATAAATTGAATGAATATGAAGATCTTCAAAAAGAACTCACTAGTCATCGATGGATAATAAAAATATTTTCTATAGAATAAAATTGAACAAAACCATTAATAAGGTAATAATAGCTTAAATATTTAAACTAATAATTCTAAAAGTAGTGAAACTAAGATATATATTTAACAAGTATTTGAACGAGACTTGATATCTGTTCCCATTAACTATTCAGTTTAGATACTGGGTGGATGCTTTAATGAGTTGATCTTCTGTTAAGGCACCTCATCGATCAATATTTTGAAATGGGACATTATGCGTACTGATGACTTCAACTCGATCTGCAAGGCCAAGAGTGAAGATTCAATAATTACAAACATATTTGGACGACGGGACAATTTCCTGAGTAATTTTATTCTACTGAATTTCCGAAGAAGCCGATTTCTGTCAATGACACGCACTAGAATTGTTTATTTTGTTAACACTCTCTAGACAGATTGGTCAGACTGACCGGGCAAAGATGAATTTTAACCCGGTTTTATCCTCTACGGATGAGTAAGAACCCACGAAAACGGGTGACCGAGATGTGACACTCAAGTAATCTTTTATAAACAAATATAGATTCAAAAAATTCTTAATCTTATTAGAATGGAGATTCGGTGTGTGTCTGTCTATAACTGAAACTACGTCACTGCTTACGTTACTATATACTCAGGAATTGCGTAAGTTTATCAATGAGTTTTTAATTTATAGTCAAAATCATTAGTATTTACATAGAATAAATCTTATTTATCAACGATGCATATCACTAAGAAATAAAGGTTTATATAATATATGGTATGGTTAATTTGTATACTGGTTTTATTACAAGTGGGATTAATAAATAATTACTTGTTATTGATCTCTAAAATTATAGTTATATTCTCCAAAGTATTAAAATCAATCCTATATTTTTTATAGAAACCAATTAAAATAAGTGGAATCTTTTTATATGCGTTCTTATTTAATTACGTTAGTCTTTCTGATTTAATATATATATTTACCCCGATAAGTTCTTTTGCTGGCGTCAACTAACTTTTAGCGAAATAGGAAAGTATAGAAGTTTTTTGGGTTTTTTTTAGTTAAAGTAAATTGTTTTGTTAAAATTCAAAATGCAAGACCAAAATATATGAACTTTTGTTTTGCTTGCTGTGTTTGCAGATTGAGTCAGAGATTACTGTATCACCCGGAGTGGGCTAAGTCGATATTCTTGTTAGAGCTGTCAAATTGATGATGTTTTGGGGGCAGGTACTTAGCACCCACAGACCTTGCCACGATAATACAAATAGCTACATTTTTTCGATAAAACTCACACTCTGAATTGGAAACATTTAGTTGGAGGCCGAATCGCCAAAAAAGGAAGTTTGTCACAGGGCCACGGGGAATTCAGGATTGCTGAAATAAATAAAAATTCCACTAGAAGAAATAAACTTTGCTGCCAAGAATAATTCCATAAAGAACTATGTCCACATAATACAAAACGCCAGACAAATCTGGGAACTGGAAGGCATAGAAGAACCTGTTCCGGTTTAAGAATAGTAAGGAGCTTTAGTTTAGTTTTGCAGTGGACGTCAGACAGAGCAGTCGGCCATGATGCTCTGTCTAAACTGTAACTCTGCATACGCGCGCTATGTTATGTCTGGGTTGGGGATTTACCGAATAAAGTAACATTAAAAGAAAATCGAAGTTTTGTGTTTACTAAAAACTAACAATGACACAGGGCTTCTGATAAGGAGAAATCCCTAACAGAAAACCAGACCGAAGTCCCCAAGAAAGTCCAGACCTTAGGAGATCCGAGATGCTAGACCAGACCTAGGACGATCAGAAGAAATACCAAAGCCGGCCAGAAGAATAGATGTCCAAGATATAGAAGCAAGTAAGAAGTAAAGAAGTAATGAAGGGTATACAACATTATATCGATTCGGTACCGTGAAAACCTCACTATGTAACACTAGGGTGCAAAACGAACTTATTGTCACAGGGCCACGGGGAATTCAGGATTGCTGAAATAAGAAAATTGCCACTAGAAGAAATAAACTTTGCTGCCAAGAATAATTCAGTAAAGAACTAAGTCCACATAATACAAATCTCCAGACAAAGCTCCTCGTTGTGTCTTTTCTCTTCGTGTGCAAAACGAACTTATTCATTATATATGAATAAAACCGTTGTTAATGTTAACGGGGTGTTACTTCATTTTTTAGAATTGCCAGCAATCAGGAAATCTCATTTCCTCTAATTTTTCAACCCGTTACAAAGACACACCGACCAAGTTGCATCGATCCCAGTTCTGAGGGTCAAAAGAACATAGCGAGGGCACAGAGGGCATCGAAAGAGCAGCTGGCCGGAGACACATGTGGTAGTCAGGGAAATAATTCATACCGTGACTGGCATAGAACCACACAAGTCTCCTCTCCTCCAGAAAGTGATATTATCCAAAGGAATGACAAAGTGCTAAACAACTTGACATTAGCGCCACCACAGGCGTCGACAGAATGAGATTAAACACAATACATATACATATTTACCAACTCCTCTGCACGAGCAGGATGTGACACAAGGTCAATATCTTAAGCGGATTTCAACAGGTTTGAATTCAGAGTTTTCCTTCTCTTACACTGATTGCCTAACCAAGGTTAAAGAGCCCAGTCTGCCCTATTATTTATCCATAGCTGGAGGGAGAGTAGGATTCATACCTTTCCCAAGGGTATTAGCACTAAGTGAAATGCAATTACCACACCCAGGATTTGAACTCGGGGCAACGAATCCATTTCCCATGACTTTAACCACAATATAGGGTTGGCATAGTGTACTCTCGTTCCAGAAATCTCTACTCTGCCGAGTCATGTTACAGTCCCATGTTTGCAGAGACTTTTTAAATTCCAAGTTTTCCTTCTGCAGCGCTGAAGCTTATCCCAGTACATAGTTAGTTTGCTGATGCAGCTCCTTTGATCACTACATATGGATGGTCACATAATCAGACAAAAGGCTAAATACGCATTAAAAAATGTCCCGGTTTACAAATTATAGTAAATATAGTTTTATTGTAAGCAACAACTTTGATGTCGGTTGGTTGATTGATTTTAACGGCATATCAACCCGTCTATGGTTATGTCATGTTAGGAAGTAATATATGTTTTGTATCTATATTTACACTTTTGTTGTAATTGGTTTTAACAATGTTTTAGCAGCATTGGAGATCATGCTGTATAGTATTGATTAAGTTCGTGTCTATATTTTATAGTATAATTTTATTTCCTTCATAAAGGACAGAATGTCCTCCATGTTGACTTTTTCAAATAGATCTTTATTATTGTTTGCATTAAAATAACGGTTTCTGATATGAGCAAAAATATATTCTATAGAGATTTTTATATTAATTATATTAATTAATATTAATTAATATTTGAATAAAACTGAATAAAACTAAATAAATGCATTAGAAAAATTACAATAATTTTTCTGAATTCTGTAATATCCATGACTTTTGGTTCAAAAGGTTAAATGTACCTAATTGAAATTTACAAATTTACAATTTTTTAAATTTGTTTAAAATCTATATTCAAAAATAAATGTGTTAGCACCATTGGGAATCATGTTGTATGGTATTGATTAAGTTGATGTCTATATTCTATGTTATAATTTTATTTCCCTTAAAAAGGACAGAAGGTCCTCCATGTTGACATTTTCAAATAGATCTTTTATATTGTTTGCATTAAAATAATGGTTTCTGATGCGAGCAAAAAACATAATCAGACAAAGGCTAAATCGCCTGGAAAACACGCATGAAAAAATGTCCCGGTTTACAAATTATAGTAAATATAGTTTTATTGTAAGCAACAGCTTTGATGTCGGTTGGTTGATTGATTTTAACGGCATATCAACCCGTCTAGGGTTATGTCATGCCTAGCGGTTAGGAAGTAATATATGTTTTGTATCTATATTTACACTTTTGTTGTAATTGATTTTAACTATGTGCTAGCACTATTGGGGATCATGTTGTATGGTATTGATTAGGTTCATGTCTATATTCTATGGTATAATTTTATTTCCTTCAGAAAGGACAGAATTTCTTCTATGTTGAATTTTTCAAATAGATCTTTCATATTGTTTGCATTAAATAACGGTTTCTGAGCGAAAACCCTGCATTCTATGAGCAAGTGGTTAACAGTCAAATGTGTTTGATATGTTTCACACTGTGGTTGTTGAGTCAACAGCTTTGAGTTAATACAGACTTTAGGTAGAAATGTCACAGCAGGGACCCTGGATAATCTGCACACTTTGTATGACGGTGCGACTCTATACATGTTGCTTTTATATGGATTCGGTCTCTTTTTCTTGTCAGAATCACCAATCGTGGCGTAGTGACTAACGTGATTGGAACAGCATCATCATAGTAAGCAAGTTCAAACTCAAGTCGTGGTATTACGTTCATTTTCGGACTATTACCATTGGGAAAGGTATGGAACCACTCATCCCTCCAACTATGGGATAAATATCACCACTACTGTTCTTCTACAAGGGTGACTTTGACATTAAATAACCCATTAAAAAATAACGAAAAAGCAAAGAATCGGCAAAGGCTCATTAATCATCAACGTTTTATCTGATCGAAGTCAGTAATTTTTTTTGTTGCCAATTAAAGACGATTGCATAGAGTCCACTTTTTTATCTACAGCTACATGAGTGGCTGAACAGACCAATTTTTGAATGGCAATCTCTGGTGCAGTGACTGAAAACAAACAATGATGCTTGCTTAAGTTATTGTTCTCTCTCCTTCCTTTTAACTCTCTTTCCTGTGGCGGCTTCTTTCCTCTCTTTTTCACTCCTTTTCGTTCCTTGTTTGATGAGGAGGCGCCAGGTCGTACGGTCTTCTGCACAAGCCTCCCATGTGTTTATGTCGATGTGGCATGTCTTCATGTCTCTCTTGCAGACATCTTTAAAGAAATTACTAGTTATATCGTTACAATTCTGCTGGGTTGTCTAGACAAAACCTAGAAAGCCTATTAGTTATCAATAGCTCATGAGAGAAGATGGATTCATTCCTTTCCCCAGGCATTAACACTAAAAGGAACACAAACAGCGATGTCCAGAATTGGAAATTAGACTATTTTTACCATTTAATAAGATGCACACTGGCTCCCTTAGTATACAAGTATTTTCCTTTATCTTCTCTTTATCATCTGACGTTTGTTCGTGCCCACAACTAAACCTACTCAGATGATTAATATTCAATATTCGCTTCTTTCAGATCTCAATAATAATTAGGAAATAGCAAGAGGATTGCTGATTAGATGCGCCAGAAATGATAGAATTTGTTGAAATGTCTATTGACTTTCAATTCGCTTTGCATAGAACAGCGTAGATCCAATCGCTCCAATCTTTCAGCACGACGATCCCCGTTGGCCAACTTTTCAAGATTGATTTGCTATTTGAATATTAATAAACCTATCAAAGAAAGAACAGCTGATTTTAGAACCGTTCTCATTTCTCATTCTGTTTGTGCTTTTTGAAATTATTTTAAGTAATCGATTCTAATAAATACCTGAATATTTTAGTGAGATTTCGTTTAGAAGAACTGTTTATATATATATATATATATATATATATATATATATATATATATATATATATATATAATCAATGGTAATATTATGGTTTTACACTCATAACTTGAAGTTTCATGGTAATCCAATGATCACATGAGTTCAATGGTTGAGATCTTAAAAACCAGTCGTGAAAATGACTGGTTTTTAAGATCTCAACCATTGAACTCATCTGATGATTGGATTAACATGAAACTTCAAGTTATGAGTGTAAAACCATAATATTACCATTGATTATAAATCTGCTCTGCTTTATTAGCATTGAGCACCTTTTCATGCTAATACTTTTCTCATTTTTTCATTCAATATTCATTATATATATATATATATATATATATATATATATATATATATATTTGCGAATAAAAAGGCCTTAAATACCATGGGTATCGTGGTTATGGACCATAAACACGATACCCATGGTATTTAAGGCCTTTTTATTCACAAATAACTTTGCTCTGTTTACAATAATTAAACATTGAGCTCTCAACGGAACCTGAACCCTACAACAAACTACTGGTAGAGAATTAGGACCAGCCTAGAATCACCTTGTACCAAGAAACTTGGTACCGCACCAAAGTATATATATATATATATATATATATAGTGTATCAAAAAAGTATCGAGATTTTCTGTACTTTTTGACACACCTTGTATTCTGAAAAAAATAACGTTCCATTCATAATTTTTCAGAATATAAGGTACGTCAAAAATTACAAAGTTTAATGCTGTATTTACCAAAGTAGAAATGAAGAATGAATGGAACATTATTTTTTCAGAATACAAGGTGTGTCAAAAAGTACAAAAAATATTTATATTTTATAGACATGTTGTATATATACACACACACATAATATATATATGTATATGTATGTATATATATACATATGTATATATATATATATATGTATATATATATAATATTTGCATATATATGTAAATTTATATATATATATATATATATATATATATATATATATATATATATATATGTACGTATGTATACTCCCCTACTACTTGTTCGTTCAATTACATTTCTGTGTTTAAATAGAACTCGGAACAAACACTCAAGTGCATTCACCCCTGAAGTTAGTACCTCGTCGCCAAAAGTACTTAGGAAGAAAAATTTGGTACAGGTATCAACAAATCACCCTGATGTTAAAAATAGGCTCGAAAACGTGTAAGGATTCACAAAAAACTAATCAGATAGGAGATATCTGTACTGTTTAATAGTGTCTGCATTATAGAAAAAATGGTGCCTATATATATATATATGTATATATATATATATATATATATATATATATATATATATATATATATTTTTTTTTTTTAAATAAATAACAAAAGACTTATAGATCTTGCATTATAGACTATTTCAGGGAGCTTAGACAAAAATGTCTAATTCTCCCGACTCATCAGATGCGGAGAATTAGACATTTTTGTCTAAGCTCCCTGAAATAGTCTATAATGCAAGATCTATAAGTCTTTTGTTATTTATTTAAATATAAATTTGCTCTGTGACTCTAACAATAAGAGCACACATTGAGCTCTCAAACTGCGACAAGTTGTTTTTAAAAAAACCTATGTCGTAAGGAAGATTTCTTCTCTGGACTTTTGGATTATATATATATATATATATATATATATATATATATATATATATATATATATGGAGTAAATATGGAAATAAATCCGACAATATTAAGAAATTTGAAAAAACAAGTGTTCAAAAATAAGATGAAATTATTTATCTACGCTTAAACGTTTCGGTTTCTTTAAACCTTCATCAGTATGTATTATGGGGTGACGAAATTGATAGATGTTTTATAGATGACAGGAGATAAAAAAAAAAATTATGAGTAGCACAGGGATCTGTGCGGTAACGTGAGGAGCTGATGGTAGGTGTGGTCTCCACCTCAGACTCTAAAATAATCTCCTCGGTCTAGCGCTATTTAAAAGGGGATAGACTCCCTTGCTGTCCGGGTGATACCGACATTAGGCCACCCCGACGACTTTACTTTACTTACAAACCCCTGAACCCAATAACTGGTTTCGTTTGTTTTGTTTCATGGCATATCAACCTTCGTTCGTTATTTAATACCAAGGCCATCCTTGTAGAAGAACAGTAGTGGTACAGTTTAATCCAATTTTGGATGATGGCGTTCATAGCTTTCCCAATGATATTAGTCCTAAAGTGAGCGCGATTGGAGTTCGAACTTATTATGATGTCGCAGTCCAGCTGATTAACCACTACACGACAGAGACTATTCCACTTCAAGAACTATGATGTCACCAGTAAATGTATTCTAGTATCTTACATATGACACTTTTTGTCGTGGTACACGGCCCTCAGCCGAAGATTTCGTCAGCGTATTTTATCTATGATTTCATTAAAAATTATCATTAGGAAAATACATACTTTCAATTTACCGCTTTAGAATTATCTTTTTTAAAATGCTGCGAAATGGTTCCAAGTTCAATTCTTGAATTACATAGATATTTACAAAGCCTGCATATTGAGAAAGACAAAACTAAGTTTTATAATGGACCTTTACACCTGAATTTTAAATTCGGAAATGATAGCCAACGTTGAAATAAAAGCAACAACAATGAAGAAACTTTTGACAGTTTTTTTTTTGTTTTTTTATTTAATGCGTATTTTTTAAGAGACTATGAGTTATTTTTTATTCATTCAACTTTCCATTTTAAAGCGCGGATTTTGTTCTGACGACTTATGCTAATGGTTGTGTTTTCACAGTTTTTTTAAGTTTTTTTTTTTTTACTCTGAATGAATAAAATGAAAACAAAAGACATTTCGATCCATTTAATTGTATGAATAATAAATGGAACTCAAAACAGCGGAGGCTGTTGACAATATCAACAAAGTTTCAGTTTGGTCAGTAAATCCACAATAAAAACACATCTGAAAATTGGTTTCACATATTTTGTAAGACGAGAACCTTGCAGAGAAAGCTGATAGCGGATATTCCTCTGCAACTGACGTTGGCGAATTTTGGTCACTTTTTGCAGAAACCGTTTCGCAGACGGTTCAGCCTCGACAATATCGTCCATCGGAATTACGGATCACCATTCATAGCCAACAGGTGGTCCCATCAGGGGGAAATATTACCCCTCTGGAGATGTGCAGCCGGCATATTCTACAGCTTCAGTCGACAGAGCGGACATAGTCTGCTCTAATTTTCTTTTACTCAACAAAAGAGGATTTATTTATTCACCTTATTATTGTGGCGGTATCGATTCGCTGCGTCTAGTCTCGCCGGTTCACCGCCTTTCTCCTATGTTGAGATTGATATTTAAAAAGAAGACAGCTCTCAGTTTATAACTGTAGAAGCTACGGGTCAGGTTCAAAAAGATATAAAAAACAAAAAATAACCGAGAATTGTATCGTATGACTGTCTTTATCGATGACTCTTACAGATTCCCTTGGATTAATGGTCGTGGTTGCGCGTGTATTCCTTAGATTATAAGTCTAAGACAAGCAGACCCTAACTATAGCGGACAGAGGTTGGAGAAGGACCCTAGTTCAGAGTGGGAGCTTTCCTTCTATGTCCAACTACGAATTGCCTTAGGTTTGTCGAAGACTCATACTGTCAACCGCAAATATAGTTGACAGGGGACAAATCAGTGGGAGGTAGAGGCACTTTTTAAAAATCTACAGCCAGCTGATACTTGCCCGTAGGACTTCCCTAGACTTGAACTACCTTGGAAATACTGATACTGTGGAACATATCATGGAAATTTTTTTAAAGTAACCTTCCAATGTATACGGGACACTTCTGAAAGTGCAGCCTCCTATTTCCATGGAAGATACCACTGATACAGGCAGCACAATAACAACTGAGTAGACCAAGTTTCAACTAGAAAACAATAGGATTATCATTAGTTAATTGAAAACAAATTGATGCTTGTAAGAAAACTGAGAATGACTGACTTTAGTATTATATACCCAACAAGGGTCAACATGCCGTTATATAAATCAATCTGATCAACCAGAAGGAAAATAAAAGTAGGGTCACCAGTAAAAGCTTGCTACACGGATTAATCCATTACAATAAAAAGTTCTGACGAAACTAGATTATAAGGACGTAAATCCAAATTCTTTAATTACAGTAATCGTTTACTACGCATAGCTTGGTATATGAGGTTCCTGGTGAGAATCTAACTCACTAAAAATGGACTGCTAACATAACTCGCTAACTATTGCTACATGCAATGTGCCTCATGGATTTCTATAACTGTCCTCATTGTTTTTTAAAACAAGTTTTAATAAATACATGACTGGTATTGTATATCTATATATAGTTTGTTTTATTTTAATACATATTTAAAGTTTACATTTCAAATTGTTTTATTTTTTAATCCTTTAATGAATTTGATGATTTTACTTACTTAGGGTACAAACTGGCGGATATTGAATTTTTAACTCCCACCCCTCAGGCAATATGTTTCAAAAATCTATTTTTACATCGCCCTGAGGGCATTTTTTATTTTGTACTAGTCATACATAATTTGAACATGACTTGAGGGAAAAAATTATTAGGGAATAATAAGAGAAAATAATGAAAACCTCACAGAACTACACATTTTCCTTCTCAATGACTTGACAATAATTAGAAACTAAATTAAGTCTCAAAGTATCTTAGAATTTTCGAGAAAATGCCAGCATATATATATATATAATATATTATATATATATATATATATATATATATATATATATATATGTGTGTGTGTGTGTGTGCGTGTGTGCCCATATTTTATTTTTATTAGTATTAAGGTTAATCCTGAAAACTATATTGGGTTTTAAATCCCAAACGCTGTTAGTATCCAAAGATTAGTAAACATTATTGATATCCAATGTTTACTTAAGTTCCCGTGTGACGTCGGGTCGTTATGTGAATTCAACAATGGCTAGACAAAGGAAAAACAACATTTATAGAACTACGTTTAAAAAGATACACATTTATTAATCAGGTTATATTACGATACAACGAAAAAAACTAAAGACAGCAGAGAAATAATGAAAGAAATGTCGCCAAAATGCAGCAAAAACTGCAAAGTTTCATACAGAAAAGTGTTACATAATTGTTAGTAACCTAACACTTATGTACAATTAGTGTAGAAACCAAAATGGCTGTTATGAGTTATAGCCGGTGGCCCCTGAGTACGATGTCATAGAAGATTGAGTGACACGCGTTGAACTCATCTTGATCTCGTTTCCGGTGGATACCATGAGAATCGATGGAGAAGGCCTTCTTGCGGTTTAGATTAGAACGAGTTAGTTTAGTTCGTATTGGCCAAACAACAGTTAGGCGCGCTGCCGTACTCAATCTGCGCAGTAGTCTTGATGGGGATATCGAAATAAAATATGATATAAAGCAAATCGAAGTCTTGGGTTATATATCTAAAAACTACCAATGACCCAGGGCTTATGATAGACGAGAAATCCCCAATGGAAGACCAGACATGAAGTTTCCAGATGGAAAGTTCCAGATGGAAAGTTCCAGATATTGGTTTGGAGGTTGGTTTTGAGGGCTATCACAATGCAGGTGTAAAGAGTAAATAAGGTAACAATGGTGTTATTTGTTAACCTGTGATTTATTCTTAATATTAATATTTCAAGATAAAATCTCTTCTTCATATATATATATATATATATATATATATATATAAGATTTTTGGATGTTTGTTTTTATAGAAGCATTGTTGGATAAATTATTATTTATATTTTTGCTTGAAGGCAATTATAAATGCATGTATCGCATAAAATTCGATAATTGTAGAAAATAATCTTGACAAGTAAATCCCGCAAAGGATGGCTCGCCATGTAGAACACCGTACAGACTGTTTCGACTTTATTAAGTCTCTTCAGCGATGTATACTAACGACTCCCCTCCGACAGGAATCGAAACCGGGACTTCAGAGGCATAGTCAGAGACCATATCCGTTCGGCCGCCGGTACATAGCGAACAATCCCTGCGAAATTAACCTTGTCAATGATACTATTACATGCCATAGTAGGTAAGTGGACGTTTATTTAGTAAACAAACCCGGCCGAACGGATATGGTCTCTGACTATGCCTGTGAAGTCCCGGTTTCGATTCCTGTCGGAGGGGAGTCGTTAGTATACATCGCTGAAGAGACTTAATAAAGTCGAAACAGTCTGTACGGTGTTCTGCATGGCGAGCCATCCTTTGCGGGATTTACTTGTCAAGATTATTTTCTATAATTATCGAATTTTATGCGATACATGCATTTATAATTGCCTTCAAGCAAAAATATAAATAATAATAATATATATATATATATATATATATTAAGTTTTTACTTGAAGGCACTTACAACGCATGTATCGCATAAAATTCGATACTTTTTCTTATAGAAAATGGACTTGACAAGTGTAATCCCAGTAAAGGATGGCTCGATGTGTAGAATACCGTACAGACTGTTTCGACTTTATTAAGTCTCATCAGCGGTATATACTAACGATTTCCCTCCGACAGAAATCGAAACCGGGACTTCAGCAGACGCAGTGAAACACTAGTGAAACACTTTTATCGCCTCGGCCACAGTACACAGCTGACCATCCTAGCGGAATTAAGCTTGTCAAGCGATACTACGCGCCTCAACCATAATAGGTAAGCCCCCTTACCTATTATGGTTGAGGCGCGTAGTATCGCTTGACAAGCTTAATTCCGCTAGGATGGTCAGCTGTGTACTGTGGCCGAGGCGATAAAAGTGTTTCACTAGTGTTTCACTGCGTCTGCTGAAGTCCCGGATTCGATTTCTGTCGGAGGGAAATCGTTAGTATATACCGCTGATGAGACTTAATAAAGTCGAAACAGTCTGTACGGTATTCTACACATCGAGCCATCCTTTACTGGGATTACACTTGTCAAGTCCATTTTCTATAAGAAAAAGTATCGAATTTTATGCGATACATGCGTTGTAAGTGCCTTCAAGTAAAAACTTAATATATACTTTATCAGCAACGTTTCTAAATAAACAAACATCCAAAAATCTTATATATATATATATATATATATAGTTGAAATAATAATTTCATGAAATAATTCATTGCAACACACGAGCAAAACAAACAAAATAAACGATAACATATAAATCCGTGTTTTCAAAAATAGTATTTTCCTTCACTAGAGGGGGGTGCATGTCAATTCTCAATTTCTTAACGCCAGATTTCTCTGTTTTTAAACACACACAAGACACAATGATCTAAGTAAGCATTAAACTTCAGATAAATTTTCTTTTCCTTTCGGGGAAAAAAATAATTCATATTTCTTCTACAAAATAATTTTCACTTTTTCAAGAAATATTTTTATCTCGGCATTTTTCTTGATCCAATAGTCTCAAAATTGTCTCTTTCTAAATGATGATCGTTACCTTCTTCAAGGTTTCTCCGTTTACACTTGATCTTTGAAACCATTTGTCCGCGAAAAAATTGGAAGTCTGCCTAATAAAATATATACTCCCCGCTTGTTCATTAGTTACCTTGACAGTTCGAGTAGAATAACTTATTATTTTAAAAATTGTACGAGGGGGAGTAAAAATGTAATGCCATTTTGTTTAGCACAGGTATAATTACCAACACAGGAACATTTATCATACATCAAAATGAAGCTGGTCTTCTATAGATCATATCCCTACTTCTCTACATAGTCACCGTTTCTCGCAATAGCAATGTTCCACCTTTGAATGAGAGCATGTATCCATTCCCCGTAAAGTTCTGTTGACTGTTCATTGAGAAACTTGTTTACTACACTACGCATCCTCCATACTCACCAGATTTAGCGCCCTCAGACAATCATCTCTTTGGCCCCATAAAAGAGGGTTTGAGAGGCGAACATTATTCCAGTGACGAGGTAGTGAAATTTGTAGTGAAGAAGTGGCTCACAGAACAGAATTTTACGGGGCATGGATACATGCTCTCATTCGAAAGTGGAACAATGCTATTTTTGAGAAACAGTGACTATGTGGAGAAGAGTAGATGTGATCCACAGAGGACCAGCTTCATTTGATGTATGATACATGTTCCTGTGTTGATAATTGGTATAATTACCAACACAGGAACATGTATCATACATCAAATTGTACTAAACAAAATGGCATTACTTTTTGACTAACCGTATTTTCTTCTTTTTTAAACCATTGAGAGCCTTGCTAATTCTTTTCTCTATTTTTAACAAGTTATAGAAATAGCCAATATGTTACAAACAGGAAACGGATACCAGTTTGGTCTAGTGCGTTCACAAGCGGGGTATAAGAATCTGTAGGATTAGCCTCGTGCGAGTCGCCCTGTTCTTTAACAACAGATGACAATGCATGAGTAAAGCTTTGTCTTAAGAGGGCAGACAGTGGAAATTTTACGATACAGCTATGGAACTTAATTTTTGTAATCATTGATCCATGAATTCGTTCACAAGAATCTGGGCCATCGGAAAGTGTCATCTCTTTAGGTACCAAATAAATTTACTGTCATTTAAATTTCAAAAACTAAAAAAAAAAATTTCAGGCGGTGGCAAAAACATGAGAAAATAGCATAGTAGTGCTGCTAACATGAATATTATATATATATATATATATAATACCGTTTATCCCAACGTTTCATAAATTTCGAAATATTCTAAGAGCGCTAATTTTCCATTCAAAACATTTTAAATAAACTTATCAACAAAAACTATCACAGCCTCTTTATTATTCTGTGATAAATTTGTACTTTACCTTATATCAACAAAAGCCCTGAAGAAGATCTACTAAACAGATTGAAACACTGCAGCGTTGGCTGAATAAATATCACTCATTTTATTTGAACCTGTGCTTTTTCAAATTTTTCACTATATTACATACCGTCGGATTCACTTTCATTGTTCCCTTCACATATATATATACATGCATATATATATATATATAATATATATATATATATATATATATATATATATATATATATATATATGAGTATATATTTAAAAAATATGAAAACACCACAAAATTCTGTTAAAGTGAAAACATTTTATAACTTCGCTGATATTGAACAATATTAAAATATGACTTTTGTCTCCGCTCTTAACAACACGGAGAATAAACAAGTTCTGATGACGATTTTCATAAAATCGAAATATTGTTCAATATCAGCGAAGTTATAAAATGTTTTCACTTTAACAGCATTTTGTGGTGTTTTCATATCTTTTTTATATATACTCATACCCTCGGATTCACTTCCTTTCTTTTAGCTTATATATATATATATATATATATATATATATATATATATATATATATATATATATATATATATATATATATTACAACGCCTCCACACGAGGATATAAAAATAGGTCATTTTTTAAGCGGAGGTTAACAGGTTTGGATCTAGAGTTTGCTTCTCTTAGACTGCTGGTTGTATAATCAAGGTAAACGAGCCTAATCTGTCGAACTATTCATGCATAGCTAGAGAGAAAATAGTTGGATGTATACCTTTCTTATGGTATAAGCGCTATGGAAAATATAAACAAAGTCGTTCAGGATTTGAACTCATAACGTTGTGCACATTTCCTGTGACAATAACCTTTACACTTCGCGCCTTTCTATTTGTATAATAATAAACATGTTGGATGTGTAAATATGTGTGCCTTACTTTTCAGACATCTTTTGTATATTCTCAATTATTCTTACTTTCAAAAGTGTTTTTTGAGAAAGTCATGTGATCTTCAGGGGCCTTTAAGAAAAATAAAAGACCAGGGGTCTAGAACTAGAAGGGAAGGGGCAAGTATGAGATGACCATTAAGAAAGACGAATGTAATAGAAGAAGGGAACGTCATGAACAGCTGACAGACGAAGAAATAAGGTGATTACAAAAGATGGCAGACGGAAATTGGCCAAGACTTAACGATCGTCCATTTTCTATTAAGGTGAGATCATGAGAATTAGATTTTGCCTTGTTTTTTTGTGGGGTTTTTTTTAAATCAAAATAAATAATAAATTCACAGATATGGAAGACGACGACAGCAAAAAAAACACAGATGGGAGAAAAGCAAGAAAACAAGGAAATCAAGTCCAAGAAGAGAGAAATAAAGTGAGTGAAAAATGAATGAAAGAATTTGACGAGGTAACCATTTAAAAAGTAAACAATAATTAAAAAAATATGCAATAAGAATATGAAAATGAGAAAATACCAAAAAGAAAAAAAGGAACGAGGAAAAATTGCAGTGTTTGAATTTATATCGGCTGAAAAAAAAGATTTACTTTTCTATTGGCAACATATCATAAATAGAGGGTTCAGAAGAATGATATCCCTGATTTAGCATTGTATAGGGTCTCCTGACCTTGCATACCCGTCCTTCGGGGCGGGGGTCCAGTGTACTTCGGCCACTGGATCAGCGTAAAGTACAAATAATAGCGTCGAACCCAGGGCAATACCTGCCAGTTGGGGACAAGGCTGGGTTTATTGCCCAGTGCCTGAGGTGCCCCCCTTGATGGGTAATGTCGAGGGGATTGACGCAATTTTTGTGTTTTCCCACCCATGAGCTTCGGTTTGTGGGTGGGCCCACATTGAAACGAGGCCTTGTGCCCAGTCCATACAAGTGGGGTATGAGACAAGTATACCAAGCAGACGCTAGTAAAAGCCAACGGACATATATTACAATTTATGGTTGTCATAAATTGTTGGCAGACCCTGTAGCGAGAATAAGGGCTGTTAACTTTGAATTCAGGGAGGCCAGTGAAAATGTACCAGTGACTGTGGGTAACCCTGACCCTTAGAGGCGCGAATCTCACGCGCCATGAGAAACATGTGATTAGTTTTTTTTAATATCAATATGCAAATTAGCTTTACGTTTACACTGAAAACTGGTATATATAAATACAATTGCATGTTATTAGTATTTTGGTAAGGCCAACAGTATTAATAATGTCAAACAGTTTTATTATTAATTGAGGTTTAAATAGAAATAGAATCATGGAGAATGTGACGTAAATAACTAAGGGAATTGTGACTTGAGTAGTAATATAGTTTCGGTTACAGGCAGAAAACCCCACAATCTCCATTAGCGAAACAAAAGCTAAGTATGTAAAAAAAAAAAAAAATGTTTCTATTAACGGTTTTTATTTATTTGTTCATTTTTGTTTTTGAAATTATGACATGCTCACACGGTCGCAACACATCGCAACACATTGCAACATCTTACCGGATGTCAGCCTTGTTCTCAACAAACTTTTAAGAAAGAAAAAAAGAAAGAGAGAAATAAGAAATTACAGTTATTTGCCCATTCATAAAGGAGGAGAAGAAGAAAAAGAGGAGAAAAAAGGAGAGGAAAAGGAAATAAGAAGAGAAATTATAACCACACAAATAAAAAAAAACATAAGCACGTCATTTCTGAAAAAATCTCTGATGATAAAGCTTTGCTTTGAAATCGATTAGACATATAAAACATCTTTTTGTCTTTATTTTTTACGCATTGTATTGCCTTCGAATTTTATTATTTTATAATATATATATATATATATATATATACATGGGAGTATATGTAGTTGTGTTTATATGTGTGGTTAGTTTAATGCTAAAGATTCAAACGCCTAAAGAAATCTTTTGTCTACTGATAAAGAAATGTTTGATGTATCTTTGAAGTGGACTAATCTCTTTATTGCCTGTGAAATCAGTCCACTGTTGTACGTCCTTTATAAATCTTAAAGGAAATTTACTGCGTAGAAAACTGAGTCGTGCAGGAAATACGAAATCGAACGTCAATCATTGTTTAAACATTTGCCTTTCTCTTCTTGATCATCACAAAAAGCTACAAGATCGATCTCTAAAGCGATATGACATATAAGATTTGATTCTTAAGGTTAATTTTGGTGCAATATGCTAAAATATATATATATATATATATATATATATATATATATATATGTATATATATATATATTGAAACATAAATGTTATTTATTTTTGTTATTTATTTGTTATGAGTTTTTATTGTCTATTTGTTATTAATTATCTCTGGCAAAAAAACGCCCACCAGTAGGTGTAAAAGTTTATTTTTGGCACGCCCATAAAAATGTAAACAGATTTTGAAAATCTTATATATCTATATATAATGGAGATAGACTGCATTTTTGTCTGAAGCCGAAACTACGTCACGGCTGACGTCACATATTTCAAACTAAATTCTAGCGTTTTTCAATGAGAACCTAATTTGTAATCAATTTATGTTATACATAATATTAAAGGAACAAATTGCTTTATATACAAGTATTAAGATGCGTTTGTAATATTTGCTGGTTTGTAATATTTGCATAGCCAATTTTCAACGAATCTTTTAATAAATGCATGTTTAGTTCTAAACAGTTTCTAATTGATATTTTAATTTTTATTTGTATTTATAATTATTTCGTGTATAAAGTTTTGCGAGAAATTAATTTAAAAATAAAGATACAGCTACTAATTTAAATCATACCTTAAATTATTAGTTAGGGTCTTTTGTCCGTGACTACTCCCGTTTTCGTTGCGGTAAAAAAAAAAAAATTTTAAAGTTTTAATAGAGTTAATTTTTAATGAAAAAATTTATAGATAAAATTTATTTTTAATTTTCGCGGCACCTTCACAAATATAACAAGTATTTTTTATTTCAAATTATTTTATTTCTATTAGGAATTTTTTAAAATTTATAGATAAAATTTATAGATAAAATTTATTTTTTATTTTCGCGGCACCTTCACAAATATAACAAGTATTTTTTATTTCAAATTTTATTATTCCTATTAGGAATTTTAAAAAAATGTTTACATTATTTTTAATTCAAAATTTGTTTACGGTTATTCCATATAACTAATATTAAAATTAAAATAACAACCAGTTCTGAGCGATGCTTTTCCGCTAAATATGATGACCGTGATTTATTTAGAAATTAAGAAATATCTTTTAATTTTAATTTGTCATAAATTCCCTTACAGAAACAGACGACAAAAAACAAAAAAAAATGATTTTACGTGTTTGTTTTTTTAACACTTAGCGCTTCTTTCTTAAACTAAAAATTAATCTTTATTTTTTATCATAATTGACGCAATACTTTTAAAATTCATTATTCAACAATGTTTAACCGAAGTTTGGTTTGTATAAACAAAAGCGGTGATAAAAAAAAAAAAGTCCCCTACCTAATCGATTTAGGTAGGGGACTTTTTAAATACAATAAAAAATGATACAAACACCATGGAAAAATTTATAGATAAAATTTATTTTTAATTTTCGCGGCACCTTCACAAATATAACAAGTATTTTTTATTTCAAATTTTATTATTCCTATTAGGAATTAAAAAAAGATGTTTACTTTTATTTTTAATTCAAAATTTGTTTACGGTTATTTCATATTACTAATGTTATTTTTCATCATTTATTTAAATTAATTGTAGCGAGAAATTAATAGTATTTTGTTCAATGTTTAAACAATGTTTAAACAATACACATTCATCAATAAGAGGATTACTATTCTGTATTAGATGATTGAAAATAGCATTTTACTTCGAGTTTATATAAATTTTGTTTTGTTTTTTAAAAAATAAATATAAAATTATTCGTCGGACTTGAGCATCTGAAACCCCCATCTAAAATGTTTTAAATCTTTTTTCTTTTTCTTCAATGGATTATTATCGATTACACACCAATCTATCAGATTGTAAAAAAAAAATTCAAAAAAGTTATTTATTTTTCGAGTTTTCTGGGGTGCTCAGTTCCCCGTATAAGTTTATTGTAAATCGATCCCCCATATATCGGAACCGCTAAAAAAAATTTTTTTTTTTTTTTTTTTTCCTTCAATGGATTGTTATCGATTACACACCAATCTATCAGATTGTAAAAAAACAAAAAAGCGCCTGATTCAAAAATAAAGAACTTTTTAGTTCTTTATTTTTTGAGTTTTCAGGGGTACTCATTTCCCCGTATAAGTTTATAGTAAATCGCTCCCCCTATATCGGAACCGCTCTACCTTAACAGTTGGGCTGAATTTGCACAAAGGTGACAAAATTAAGGTGACATTGAAAAAAAACAGAACCCACAAATTTTGTTATAAAAATGTTAATTGTAACTAGGGGGGTTTAGGGTTAGGATTTGAGGTTAGGGTTGGTGTTGGGGTTTAAGGTTAGTTTAATGGGAAATAAATAAATAATTTGGGTTCTGTTTTTTCTGTGCCACCCTAACTTTGACACGTTTGCGCCAGTTTCCTTTCGAGCGGTTCTGATATGGGGCAGCGATTTACTATAAACTTATATGTCGGCATGAGCACCCCTGAAAACTCAAAAAATAAAGAACATTTAAGAATTTTTTTAAAAACCTGATAGATTGGTGTGTAATCGATAATAATCCATTGAAGGAAAACAAAAAAATAAATAAATGAATAAATTTTGTAGCGGTTCTGATATGGGGGATCGATTTACGATAAACTTATACGGGAACTGAGCACCGCGAAAAATAAATAACTTTTTTGAATTTTTTGTTCTTTTACAATCTGATAGATTGGTGTGCAATTGATAATAATCCATTAAAAGAAAGAAAAAAAAAAATTTTTTAAAAATTTTAGATCCCCCATCTAAAATTTTTTTTTTTAATTTTTTTTTTTCCAGATGCTCAGGTCTGCCAATTATTCAATTTAATGCTTACTTTAATGGATATAAAATTTATTAAATCTCTAAGAAAATGAATTAAGAGTGTAACAACATATATTATATTCATTAATTTATTGTACAAACATTTTTACATAAACTAGCAAAAAATGCCATCTGGGCGGTTATAAAAATTAATTTTTGAAAGATATTGTCTGAGTTAAAATTTCCATATAAGAGGGTTTGTATTATCGGTAAAATCATCAAATTTATTAAAGGAGTAAAGAAAAATGAAACCATTTGAAATGGAAACTTACTTCTGTCCCCCTCAAATCAAAATGTTGCATGCATCTATTGATTATTAATCAAATAATATTTTTATCAATGACAGTGTTTTTGATGTAAACAGTGACGTAGTTTTAGTTACAGACAAATTGATACTGAATCTATTATCAAAAGATTTTATTTATTGAAAAAAACTTTTTACAAAATTCATATTTTTACATAAGTGTACCAAACAAAATTTAGTTGAAAATAAATCTATAAATTAGATATTTTTATTTACTCCAATTAAAAAAAATTAATATTAAATATTATTTAGCATTTAAAAATTGATTTAAGTATCATTACTCTATTTTTGTTTTATGTAATATTTATTTACACTAAAACTAAATGTTTGTTAAATGTAAAATAAATAAGGTGAATGTTTTTTTTTTTTATTTCAAAATTTTTAGAAATAATCAAAACAATAAAAAATCATTTTGTATAGTTGATTGTTTTATTCATTGATAAACCAAATTTAATTTTATTATTGAATATTATTTCAGGAAAAACTTTGGTGTAGAATGTTAACTTTCCTAATTTCTATTTCAAATTGTTTATTTTTTACTCCTTTAATGAATTGATGATTTTAATTACTAAAATCATTAAATGTTGAATGTTTTTTAAAGTTTTTGGCATATTTTGGCATTGTTGTTTTTTATTACTTGATTTATTTTTTTACAGCAACATAGTTTTAGTTACAGACAAATTGATACTGAATCTCTTATCAAAGATTTTATTTATTGAAGAAAATTTTTAAAGAATTTATCTTTTTTACTGAATTTTACCAAATAAAATTTAGTTGAAAATAAATCTATAAATTAGATGTTTTTATTTACTCCGATTAAAAAAAAATTAATATTAGGTATTATTTAGCATTTAAATATTGATTTAAGTATCATTACTCTATTTTATTTTATGTAATATTTATTTACACTAAAACTAAATGTTTGTTAAATGTAAAATAAATAAGGTGAATATTTATTGTTTTATTTCAAAGATTTTAGAAATAATCAAAACAATAAAAAATCATTTTGTATAGTTGATTGTTTTATTCATTGATAAACCAAATTTAATTTTATTATTGAATATTATTTCAGGAAAAACTTTGGTGTAGAAAGTTAACTTTCCTAATTTCTATTTCAAATTGTTTATTTTTTACTCCTCTAATGAATTCAATGAATTTTAATTAATAAAATCATTAAATGTTGAATGTCTTTTTAAAGTTTTTGGCATATTTTGGCATTGTTGTTTTTTTATTACTTTATTTGATTTATTAATTTTACATCAACATAGATTTAGTTACAGACAAATTGATACTGAATCTCTTATCAAAAGATTTTATTTATTGAAGAAAATTTTTAAAGAATTTATCTTTTTACAGAATTTTACCAAATAAAATTTAGTTGAAAATAAATCTATAAATTAGAATTTTTTTTTTTTTGCTTATTAAAAAAAATTAATATTAGGTATTATTTAGCATTTAAATATTGATTTAAGTATCATTACTCTATTTTATTTTATGTAATATTTATTTACACTAAAACTAAATGTTTGTTAAATGTAAAATAAATAAGGTGAATATTTATTGTTTTATTTCAAAGATTTTAGAAATAATCAAAACAATAAAAAAATCATTTTGTATAGTTGATTTTTATTCATTGATAAACCAAATTTAATTTTATTATTGAATATTATTTCAGGAAAAACTTTGGTGTAGAAAGTTAACTTTCCTAATTTCTATTTCAAATTGTTTATTTTTTACTCCTTTAATGAATTTGATGATTTTAATTACTAAAATCATTAAATGTTCAATGTCCTTTTAAAGTTTTTGGCATATTTTGGTATTGTTGTTTTTTATTACTTTATTTGATTTATTAATTTTACATCAACATAGTTTTAGTTACAGACAAATTGATACTGAATCTCTCATCAAAAGATTTTATTTATTGAAGAAAATCTTTTAAGAATTTATATTTTACAGAATTTTACCAAATAAAATTTAGTTGAAAATAAATCTACAAATTAGATATTTTTATTTACTCCGATTAAAAAAAATTAATATTAAATATTATTTAGCATTTAAATATTGATTTAAGTATCATTACTCTATTTTATTTTATGCAATATTTATTTACACTAAAACTAAATGTTTGTTAAATGTAAAATAAATAAGGTGAATGTTTATTTTTTTTTTATTTCAAAATTTTTAGAAATAATCAAAACAATAAAAAATCATTTTGTATAGTTGATTGTTTTATTCATTGATAAACCAAATTTAATTTTATTATTGAATATTATTTCAGGAAAAACTTTGGTGTAGAAAGTTAACTTTCCTAATTTCTATTTCAAATTGTTTATTTTTTACTCCTTTAATGAATTCAATGATTTTAATTAATAAAATCATTAAATGTTGAATGTCCTTTTAAAGTTTTTGGCATATTTTGGCATTGTTGTTTTTTATTACTTTATTTGATTTATTAATTTTACAGCAACATAGTTTTAGTTACAGACAAATTGATACTGAATCTCTTATCAAAAGATTTTATTTATTGAAGAAAATTTTTAAAGAATTTATCTTTTTACAGAATTTTACCAAATAAAATTTAGTTGAAAATAAATCTATAAATTAGATGTTTTTATTTACTCCGATTAAAAAAAAAATTAATATTAGGTATTATTTAGCATTTAAATATTGATTTAAGTATCATTACTCTATTTTATTTTATGTAATATTTATTTACACTAAAACTAAATGTTTGTTAAATGTAAAATAAATAAGGTGAATATTTATTGTTTTATTTCAAAGATTTTAGAAATAATCAAAACAATAAAAAATCATTTTGTATAGTTGATTGTTTTATTCATTGATAAACCAAATTTAATTTTATCATTAAATATTATTTCAGGAAAAACTTTGGTGTAGAAAGTTAACTTTCCTAATTTCTATTTCAAATTGTTTATTTTTTACTCCTCTAATGAATTCAATGATTTTAATTAATAAAATCATTAAATGTTGAATGTCTTTTTAAAGTTTTTGGCACATTTTGGCATTGTTGTTTTTATTACTTTATTTGATTTATTAATTTTACATCAACATAGTTTTAGTTACAGACAAATTGATACTGAATCTCTTTCAAAAGATTTTATTTATTGAAGAAAATTTTTAAAGAATTTATCTTTTTACAGAATTTTACCAATAAAATTTAGTTGAAAATAAATCTATAAATTAGATATTTTTATTTACTCCGATTAAAAAAAATTAATATTAGGTATTATTTAGCATTTAAAAATTGATTTAAGTATCATTACTCTATTTTATTTTATGCAATATTTGTTTACACTAAAACTAAATGTTTGTTAAATGTAAAATAAATAAGGTGAATGTTTTTTTTTTTTATTTCAAAATTTTTAGAAATAATCAAAACAATAAAAATCATTTTGTATAGTTGATGTTTTATTCATTGATAAACCAAATTTAATTTTATTATTGAATATTATTTCAGGAAAACTTTGGTGTAGAAAGTTAACTTTCCTAATTTCTATTTCAAATGTTTTATTTTTTACTCCTTTAATGAATTTGATGATTTTAATTACTAAAATCATTAAATGTTGAATATCCTTTTAAAGTTTTTGGCATATTTTGGCATTGTTGTTTTTTTATTTCTTCAATTCATTTATTAATTTTACTTGGATACTACCCTCTGACATTGAATTTTTATATCCCACTCGGCTCAGGCTATATTTTTCAAAATTTTATTTTTACACCGCCCGAAGGGCGGTTTTGTTATGCTAGTTTTAATAATAGACCTAAAGTAGTTTTGTTATCAAAATTCAAAGAAATATTTTTTCTTTCTAATAAAACCTAATTTCTAGCAGTTACATTCAAATTAATTCAAATATCTAAGGTTTTTCTCCGGGGGCGTCAAATGAAAAAGTGTGTTTATTTTGTTTTGCGACAGACTATAATCAAAACAAAATGTTTTTTCACCGTATAATAAAATATGATTTATTAATTAATATTTATATAATCTTATTTGCTTTATGTGTGCCTCATAGAATTCACATTTAGTAGAGTAATCTTGGATTATTACAATTGTGTTTTATTGATTGATTGATTGATTGATTTTAACAGCCTGTCAACCCATCTAGGGTTATTTTATGCCGAAAGGTTAGGGAATTATGTTTATATTTACATTTTCTGTGCAGTAGTTTCTTAAAAGTTTTTTTTACACATGGTTCTATTGAATATGAATAATTGTCAGATAGATTTTACCTATAAATGGGATCCTAACAGGTACTACCACTCCAGATTAGAACTGACCTGAGAGTAATGGCAACGATCGGGTCCTCCACACTCCCCAGAACTGAAGCCTTACCATCAGATACATTTTTTTTAATTTTTTAATTTTATTATTTTATTGTGTTTTATTTAATACATAACGAGATTGGAACAAAATATCAAATTATTATTATTATCAGCCCTGTTGGCTGAGGCTTTTGAATACTCCGACTGCACCTCTGCGGAGGGGTTACCCCCCCCCCCCAATGGGGCCACTTATTGACCTGTGATGTTTAAGGATAGTAGAACCCTTGTGGCTGAGCATTCCATCACATGCAACACGCCATTTTGGCCCTCACTTAGGCTAGACGGACAGTCAGAGGGGTTGCCACCAATCAATCGCCTGATCACGTCAAGCCCTAGCACCTATTATCCCAATCTTATTTCCCTTGTGGCAAGCCCCAACTTTTTTATCATATATGTGCTAGAAAGTGTTGGGTCATATTGCCCTGGGTATGACGTTAAACTCTATTTGATGGTAAAGTTCCACTTCTAAAGCTCGGGGAGTGTGGAGTACCCCTTCATCACTATTACTCCCAGGTCAACTCCGGATTGATAGTATCTGTTAGGGTCCCAGCTATGTATTAGATATAACAAAATTAATTCTAAAAAATTGAGTTTTAAAAAATTGAGTTTAAAAAAATTGAGTTTTAAAAAATTGAGTTTAAAAAAATTGAGTTTTAAAAAATTGAGTTCCCATCTCTAATGAATAAAACAAAAAATCTTCGGCATAAAATGACCCAACAAGCCGTAAGATCTAACCAACCAACCAATCAACCAACTTAATATTCTTATATTATACAGGGGATTTAAAAATCAATACCATTTCGTAATCCAATAAGGGTTATTTTTTTAGTTGAGTAACATGATATTACAGAGCAACCCAGAAAAAACAAAACCCAATTTATTAATAATTTGAAGGCACTTACAATGCGTATAAAAATAAAAACAAAAAGATGTTATTTTTGTCTTATCCATTTCGAAGTATAAACTTCATCATCAGATTTTCATATCATATATGAACCTCTGATGATGAATTTTATACTTCGAAATCGATAAGACAAAAGTAACATCTTTTTGTTTTTATTTTTATACGCATTGTAATTGCCTTCAAATTATCAATATATTATAACATACTTAACAATACTTCAAGCAAATTACCAATTACTTTTAGAACACAATTTATTTATTTATTTTCCCATTAAACTAACCCTAAACCCTAACCCTAACCCCAATCCTAACCTAACCCTAAACCCTAACTCTAACCCTTGCTGGACTTAAACTCTTTTTTTAAATTAAAATTAGAATTAACAGTTTTATTACAAAATGTGTGGGTCCTGTTTTTTGTGGGTTACCCTGTAATATTATGTTACTCAACTAGTGGGGTTAGGGTTAGGGTTAGGGTTGGGGTTGGGGTTTAGGGTTAGGGTTTAGGGTAAGGGGTAGGGTTGGGGTTTAGGGTTAGTTTAATGGAAAAATAAATAAATAATTTGGGTTCTGTTTTTTCTGGGTCACCCTGTAATATCATGTTACTCAACTAGGATATAACCCCAATAAGTTAACCAATTCTCGTTCAAATGATCTCAAATCTTAACAGCATGTGTTAAAACAACTCAAGATTCTTTTTTTTCTCTTTTGGTATAGAAATGCCATTCACTGGGTAAAAGACATTTAAACATGAAACATAAAATTTGAAGTTTTTTCTGTACATGCTGTTTAACATGTGAGATCATTTGAGCGGGTATTGTCAAGTTATTAGATTATCGAAATGATACCAATTTTCCTAAACTCCATTTACATCTCAAATGATATGAAATTTTAACAGCAGGTGTAGAGACTGACCACACTATTATAGGTTTAATGTTTAAACACATTTCCTTTTACAGTAAATTGACTTTCTCTCACCAGAAAAAGAAAAAAATTCATTAAACACTAAACATACAATCATAAGTTACTAATACACTTGCGGCTTGGCTCAGCCGGTAGAGCATCAGCCTAGGAACCACAAGGTTCCTGGTTTGATACCGGCCCTCTCCAACTCAATGTATGAGAAGCACAAGGATCTGTGCGGAAATGAGCCGAACAATCAAAAACCCTTGTGATAAAAACAAAAAGGAAGAGAAAACTAGAGCGAAAAAATAACGTGTAATAGAAAGAGAGACCTGTCTTAGAACTTCAAACAGAATGAAGGACGGAGAATAGAGCGACCAAAAACCCTGTGATAAATACAAGGAAGGGAAAACGAAACCAAAAAAATAACGTGTAATAGAAAGAGAGACCTGTCTTAGAACTTCAAACAGAATGAAGGACGCAGAATAGAGCGACCAAAAACGCTGTGATAAATACAACTGTATTAGAAATTCAAACAAAACGAAGGACGGAGATAAGAGCGGCTAGAACCTGTGATAACAAATATGAAAAGAAAAATTGCCCGAAACAAATAATATAAGTGAGAAAGAGTCCGGTTATAGTAATTCAAACAGAAAAAAGGGTGGAGAGTAGAACGGCTGAAACCCTGTCATAAAAAAAACAAGGAAGAGAAAACGTGACAGAAAAAAATTACGTGTAAGAGAAAAAAGTCCTGTCTTAGAAATTCAACCAGAAATGAAGGACGGGCATAAGAGTGGCCAAAATACTGTGATGAAAAAATAATAAATAATATAAATTATAAAGAGAATCCTGCCTTAGTAAATTCAACATAAACAAGACCAGAGAGTAGAGCTACCAAAACATTATGATAAAATTATAAAGAGGTGAAAACTTGTCCGAAATGCTCAACGAGTAATACAAAAGAGAAGAAGAAAAACAAAAAAAGAGAGATTACTGTCTTAGTAATTCAGAACAGAAAGAAAGAAAACCGGGGATTACAGCAATCAAAACCTTTCTCTAAAGATTATAATAACGAGGACACTGGTCCTAAAAAAATATGCATAATATAATAAAAGCCACTCATTAGACATCAAGGGTGAAAGGTGACCGGAGAGTTTAAAGGTCATAACCTCGCAATAAAAGCAAAGAATACAAGGAAATAATCAATGTTTAATAATACTAAACACATTTCAAGAATTCAAACACATGTTTTCAATGTTAAATTGTGTGTATTATATTTTATATACGTCAGCGTATTGCTGAAGACGACAGCTTTTGGGCAAGCATCTTGAATATAAATGTCCATTTTTCAATATTTTCTCTCTGTTGGTAATTTGCTGTATATCTTGTGACCACCTTGTTGATCGATTTTATTGTACAATTTTCAAGGCAGTAAAGTCTTGTGCGATAGATTTTTTGTATCTTATAACTTGTTTTTCCTAGCATCTTCTTACCCCGCATTATGTGGTTAATAAAAACTTTGGCTTTGTCCAGTCAGACAAATACTATTATTCGGGTTAGACACTTTACATATAATTAATACATAAAGGCGCCTCGTTTTTTTTTCTTTTTTTGTTTTTTTTTCTCCCGGTAATGCTGAGCAAGCTTTCTTATATAGCATCAATCTACTGTGTGTTCAATCCTGCCCGAATGCTCGGCACTTGTTACCTTTTGCTTAATCAACGAACTCCAATGTTTATTCAGTACGAAGCCGCGATCATATATTTATACATCTTAATGCTCAGTTTATACCGTGAACTATAGGCCTATTTTAAAATTTATAATTAGGTTGGTTTGTTTTTTGTCTCATGGTTATCAACCCTTTTCGGTCATTTAACCCGACTAAAGTCATAAAGAGCAGCAGCGAACATCAGTCTTCTACCAAAACCCCGATAAAACTGAGTTCATGTCTATTTAAAACAAAAGGCAGCACGAACATCAACCTGTACAAAAACCCCGATAAAACTGATCATGTCTATTAAAAACAAAGGACCACACACACACACACAACACACACACACTCACACACACACACGACACACACACACAACACACAACACAAGTCCCTTACGTCTCGCAGTTCCCTTTTTTCTCTCCCTCTGCTGCTGCCACTGTCGCGAACCCCAGCCCCGACGACGACCTGTCCGTCTCTCGTCACTCCTCGCATACATTATATATATATCTATATCAGGATTTTAGTATTATAGAGATGAATGAAATTACACAGGAATGAGTCATTTTTATTTGTTTATATTCGATGATTTTGAAACATAAGGGAAAATATAACAATTACAAAGAAACAACATAGTGCTTTCAGTGAACAATAATGCATAGTGACTACGAATTTCAAATATTAGCAATGGTTCTGATTAATAAAATAGTCAATACTTAACTGCAATATGCAAAAAGCCATTAGCTTCAATATTTAAAATTGCTTCGGGCAGAATAAAAATATTGAACATTCCTACTGTATCCCGCGGGCCGCACTTTAAGATGTTTCATCGACTGAACAGAACAAATGCTTATCGTACTTAATTAACTTTAATGTAAGAAAAAAAAAAACTATTTGTGGTATTGTTTTGTTATTTTCATCACTTTGTTTTAAATATTACATCGTCCAAATGCATGTCCATATGAGCTATCACTCTTTAAGCCTAACTTTGCAGTGTCTCGTCCAGTCATTATCTCTTGAAGAATAAGATATTTTAGTTCCTCAGTATCTGGCGGCCTATGTTTAAAGACTTCGAGTTTTCAGGTATCTCCAGAGGAAGGGAAGTCCCCGTTGCGTAGTGGTTAAAGTGCTGCTGCATTGTAACCTCGTAGGAAAACGAGTTCGAACTCCCAGTCTCTCTATACGTTTAACTTTCGGGACTAATATTCTTGGAAATGTATGAAACGCCTTATCTCCCCAGCTATAGGTAAGGGTACAATTATATCTTCTACGCAAGAATCGTTTAGCATTAAAGGTAATTATGAACTTTTTGTTTAGTAAATTAGGGGTTGTCCCAGAAAAAAGCAGAACCCACAAAATTTGCAATTAAATTAATTTCCATCTTAAACAATAAAAATAGGTTTGTTCGAGTTAAGGGTTGGAACTTTAATTTATTTGTTTAATGGAAAAATTTAACAGTTTTATTACAAATTTGTGAGTTCTGTTTTTATGGGACACGACAATTTACTAAACAAAAGTTTATAATTACCGCATTAAAATACAACGAAGTTTTTACGTGCCATTAAATATTAGAAACTAACCTATCTTCTGGGGATGTAATGACAAAGCAGGATTTATCAGCTTACAAAATAACAACTCGTTGCAAGTGGAATTTACTATTTTAAAAATAATTTTCCATCAGAAACGTATGGGTGTTCACATTTGACATAATGTTGCATAGTCTATGTGGTGCATAGATTTTTTGTCAACCCCTTGTATTTCTACAGGGATGGTCCTTTTCATATCACGGAACCCTTTCCATGGAATATTACAGGTAAGCAGAAAGCCCGCGAATCACATGAAGTCAGTGAGAACTAGTTAACTGATCAGTACCAGCTAGAACACCAGGCAAGAAGCTGTCCTTTGCCTTAGCTTGGCTCACTTGCACCACACGCGCTTGTTGTTAGCTAGAGAAAGAAGTTTAGTTAAGAATAATCTTAAAAAATAAACATGGTGTTGGATTGCTGCATATCTTTGCCAAAAAGACCTGACCAAGAAAAAAAAATGAATCCGACGAACAACCAACAGCTAGGCACTAGATAACCAATCACAGTCAAGACAAAGAAGTAAGTAATGCAACGTTACTGCATCTCCTCCTACCTCGTCATGTCTCTCTCTCCCCTCTGCAAAACTTTATTATACCAGCGAGTATATAATATATGAGTAGCATATCTTAATAATGGATATGTGTTTCGCCGCGTTTTTGCTCTGTCACAAAAAATACGTCATTGCTTACGTCACATTACCAAAATACGTCTATAAACAAATAAATTACACTCCAAATTTTAAACAGCAACATTTAGACAGTCCTCATTGTTTTTAAAACAAGTTTTAATAGATACATCCCCGTTATCATATATTTATATATAGTTTGTTTTATTTTAATAGATATTCACAATAACTTCGTTTCGATTAATTGTTTTTTTTTACTCCTTTAATAAATTGATGATTTCCTGTTTTATGGTTCAAACTCTCTAACATTTAATTTTTAACTTCCACCTCCTCAAGCAATATCTTTCACAAAATGTATTTTTACATCGCCCGGAGGTAACAATAATGATAGCAATTACAATGTTTCAATGGATGTTTCTGCTCAAAAGCACACATCCCGCTCATGCATTCTGGAAAATTTTTAATCTGGTAGATCGTTCTGCTGGACCCTGTATAGTGAATGAAAAACATTCATCTGCAAGTTCGCATGAATGATTGCCGAATCCCAGAACAACTATTTTACCGGGAAAACTCAACTGGCAAACGTCGTCGGTGCAAACCCAAATTGAGGTTAATGACTGCCTCAAGGACACTCTGAAGAATTCTTCTATTGCTGAGGAGGACTGGGAGAAGCTAGCTTGTAATAGACCTGGCTGGAGAGCCACTATCTACCGCTCTATAAACCGAATCTGAGTTCAACCGAATTAAACACCAAAAATTGAATCGGGTTATTAAAAAGGATGATTTTCAGTCCAGCAGCATTCAAAGTTCCAACATGCAGTTCATGTGAAAGAGGATGTCTCTCCAGGACTGGCCTTTTGAGTCATCTGAGAAAACACAAGAGTACAGTGTCAAATGCTTGTGGCACTCAACTATGAAAAAAGAACAGGAAATGGTCTTACTCGTGCACGAGTTGACAGCCAACACACACACACACTCACTCACACACACAACACACACACACACACATATATAATAATATATATATATATTATATATGTGTGTGTGTGTGTGTGTTTGTGTGTGTGTGTGCGTGTGTGTGTGTCTATTTATTTCACCGTACCAACTATCAGATTAAGGTGTACGGGCATGGCACCTTGCTAGAAAACAACAGTTGGAATGTTAAATTTATAGTTTACAGTCCGAAAAGCTTTTTTAATTTTTTTTTACCTGCGTCAAAAACATATTCAAAACAGGCCTGTTTTGACCGTATTTTTCAAATGGTTTAAGCCTTGATTTTGAGTATATAGATTAAGCAACATTTTTCAAAATTAACCAAAAAGTTAAAGTTGCAAACTATCAGGCATGATTAGAACCGTTAGAGGCTTGCAAAAAATACCAAATTCAATGCTATATTATTACAGATAGGGACTATCTTTAAATGTCTTGGCAAGTCCTCTAGACGGCGTCCAGTGTCTACATAGAGGTGATTGATATGGATATATTTGGGTGGTTGGCCAAACACGGTGTGTTGTTGTTGTGGCCGGATGGTCCTGGGCTCCTCTTTAATCCCTAGTTCCTCAAGTTTCTTTTCTAGGCAATAGTAGAAAGGTTGCAAGGTCACCAACTAAGTTATTTGAAACCATATAATTGCCAACAGAAAGCCAAAACTCGGCATAAAACCAACCATTCGACACAAATTGAAGAAAGAGGATATATAAGTAGCAGTAAGAGGAGTCTTCACTTAACTCTCAGCCCAGAATTACATAGTATACATATCTCTCTCTCTCTCTCTCTCTATAATATCTATATCTATATATATAATATATATATATATATATAATATATTCATAATTTTTTTTAAAGACGCAGCGAAAAAAGGGGACAGAGCAAGATAAATAATTAATAACAGGAAACACTCGTATTTTAGACAATCTTTTATAAACGCAGAATTTTGTTTTATGGGGCAATAAATCTTAATTTGTTATAAATCTTGTTTTAAGCAAGCTCCTCGTTCTAGCGCAATGTAGCTAAAAAAATAATTCAGTAGCTTGTGCAGCCCTCTGCTGTTGTCTGATTTCGGCTAACGTAGCCACGATTCTGGCTTATCTTACTAACGGTTGTTTGTACATTGTCTAAAAAAACAATGCTTCATCTCATAAATTTGAACAATTTAATTTTAATACATCTGCTCCTTCACCCTCAACGCTAAAATGCATTTACCCAACTCCTCTAAACCACGTGCTTGATGTGACACAAGCTCAATTTTCAAGCGGAGTACAGCTGGTTTGAATTGAAACTTTTCCTTCTCCAAGACTCGTAGCTTTACCATGCTGAGAAGGCGGGCTTCGCCTTACTATTTACACGTCGTTCGAGATAGAACAGTTGAAGCATGTTTTTTCAAGTGTATATAGCTAGAAATGTAATGCAAAACATAATTTCCAGCTGGGAGAATTTGGCTCAGGACGCCTCGGTAGCGGCAGGATTTACGTAGAAACTTTTCCTAGGTGATGGGCATAATCTTACATGTTGGAACTTCCTCACTTTAAATGTTTGCTGGACTGAAATCATCCTTTCTAATAGCCCGATTTCAATTTTGGTGTTTAATTCGTTGAAACTCAAATTCTTTCACAGACCAGTAGATGGTGGCCTCCTGGCGCAATACATGAAAACCAAGAGGTCCAGAAGAAAGCAGCCTCAACAAAGCACCGGCACATCAACATCTTCAGGGACCACCTTCACATGCGACATCTGCGGTCGAGAATGTTTTTCGAACATTGGAATTCAGTCACAGGAGGCGCTGTAACTCAGGGGCACAAGAACTATATTATAGTCTTCCGAGACTAGATTTGAACCGAATTTGAACTCTGGTCGCCGAATCCATTTCATATGCCGATTTTTTGTTTACGTTAAGCTAATAAATAAGAAATATTAATAACGATGATAATCCTTCATCAAATGAATTCAGAAAAGTTGGTGCGCTCTTACGTTGTGTATTACATTACTTCGTGTGTGATTTGAGAAGCTGGAGAGATGGACGTGCAACGTAAATCTAGATTTAGAAACGTATGCCTTTGAGGGCTGGGTTTTAATGCCATCACTGGGAAAGGGAAATAAAGAATCCCAGCGGAACTGAACAATTTTGGAACCACCCGAGAGACTTGCTTCCTGGGGGTGCCCATATCAATCGACCTTGTGTCATATTTCTACATCCTGTGGGTTGTGTGATTAATAGCATCTTACAACCCATACATAATATGGATAAGTCCTGCTATTAATATTAATGCTCCATCACTGAATTCTGAAAATCTGAGACTATTCTATCCAATACGAGTAAGGTGCTATAAACACGAAAGAAGAATCAGGGTGTAGCAGAAATACCTCCACATTTTAAACGGTCATCTATATTGTATAAGTGAACTTAGGCAAGGGATAATGGTAGCTCCATCTACTAATCTGTTTACCATTCTATGTTTTTGTTTTGTTTTGTTTGTTTTGTTTTACGGCATATCAACCTCAAGTTTGTCATATAATGGTGAAAAAGTTTTGAAAATTAATTTATTCTTATAATGGATACTCAGTTTTTTTATAAACAATATCTTTCTATTATAAAGCATAGACGAGAACCCGCAACAGGTACTATCACTCTAGGTCAGAGTGGACGCTCTTAGCAATGGTGATAAAGGGGTGCTTCACATTCCCAACCTCCAATCTGGAACCTCAACCATGAGTTAGAGTTTAACGTCATAGCCAGGACATGAAGACCCAGCCACCGCCTTCTAGCATCCATATGATAAAAGGGTGGGGGGTTGCCATAAGGCAATAGGGTAGGGATAATCATTATAGGTTCTAGGCTTGATGTAGCTAGCTGATTGATTGGAAGGGCCTCTCAGACCACCCGTCAAGCCTAAGTAAAGGCCTAAGTCGCCACCCACGCCAACAGGTGGTCAATCGGGGAGTCTTACCTCTCTGCAGAGGTGCAGTCGGTGTATTCTAACGAACAGGGCGGCATTCTTCTAGTTATAATTAGTTATGATTATGCCGTAGATTGGTGAATCTATAATTGCTAAACTGAGAGCATTTCGGTGCTATCTGCATGAAATTATGATGTTCCAGATAGAAAATCGAATACTTCTGTGGGTTTAAAAATCTCCCATGAAGAGTATCATTATATATATATTATATATATATATAATATATATAATATATATATATATGGGTGTGTGTCTGTGTGTGTGTCTGTCTGTCTGTGTGTGTGTGTGGTGTGTGTGTGTGTGTGTGTGTGTGTTAGCGAAGACATTAATCCAACGGTGATTGGTAACTGACAGATCCCTGGCTCTGTGATTTTCACTAAAAGTTTTTGCAACCTATCTATGATATACTTGCTGTATCAATGGTATTGAACAGACTTTTCTTATAAAATATAAAAATATATATTAATATTAATATATATGTATGTATTTATATGTGTGTGGTGTTTGTCATATATATATATATATATATATATATAATCTGCCCGATTAATAATTAGTAGATTGGCTTCTATATGACATGAAATCTATTATTTCGTAAACACTATACCACATTCTGAATGTTATTGTCTTTATTTTGCTAGTTTTCTTGTTTTCTTATTAATTGTATTTCTTTTGATTCTTTTTTTTTCCTTGGTTAGTTTGGACCAAGAGTAATTTTTGAGATCTCCTTAATGTGTTTAGATATTATTTTTATCGTAAAAAACACTTATTATTTTATTTCCCTGCACCAGAGCACACCACACATATATATATATATATAATATTATATATATATATATATATATATATATATTCGTATTTTGGCCATTTAACAACAGTTTTATATCCTGTGATTGTAGTGATTCATAATTGTTCCCTAGCTATTGGTGAATAGTGTCACTGCTGTTTTTTCTACAAGAATGTCTTTAATATTTATTAGCCACGAAGATGATATGCAATTAAACTAAGAACCCAACAACAATGCATAATTTTTTGCTAGGGCTGGACAGATTCTGCCTTTTAACGGTAATGTGGGGAAATAGCTGATAACTAATTTAGGTTTTATTGTTTTTGTTTGCTTATCAAGTGGATGTTTTATTTTAGATAGATATACCACTGGTTTTTTTGCACAGCTTATATTTTGTAAGAGATTTAAATCCTATAAACCAGGTAAAACTAGTGTCTCTACCGATATTAAAGATTAGGCATTATTTCAGCTACAGTGGTCTTTCAGAGATCTATTGTACAAACCATTTTCAACGATACCAGAAAAGGGGTCATATATATCTATTGATAAAGGAGATTCGCTTCCGGTTTTTGTCTGTAACAAAAAGTACGTCACTGCTTAGGTCACATTACCCAACACATAATCCAACGTCATAACATAGAATCAATATACTCAAATGTGAGCATGCAAACGTTAGACAATGCCTCATTGTTTCAAATAATAGATGCCCGGCGTTTATATATTTATATATAGATTGTTTTTATTCTAAAATATAATATTTTAAAGTTATCGAACTGTTTCCATTTTCAAATTGTCTTTCTTTCTTTCGTTTTTTTTTACTTCCTTTAATAAATTTGACGATTTTTACATATTTATGCTACACGCTCTATGACATTGAATTTTCAGCTCCATCACGCTCAGGCAATATCTTTCCAAAAAAAAATTTTAACAATCGCCCAGAGGGTGTCTTTTTATTTTACTAGTAAATCTAATTGTTTTTATTAATGCTGAATTGTGAGTTCATTACAATCCTAGTTGTTTTGTCTTTGCGTTTTTGTTTGTCCTAGTTATGACAAAACCTGTTTGTTTTACGGTATGACAGTCCATTAAAGTATCATTTAAGTGATATCAGAAGTGTCACGGCATGACTGCATTTCCAGCAGAGGGGTAAGACCAACCCTTAAAAATAGTACCGTAAGTATCATAGTTAATTGTGAGTTTAAATACTTGCTAATTGCTTTAGTGCTGTTGTTTTTTCTGGGATATAACACTAAACTGTTTTTATACTTCGTTTTTTCAAACATGCCTATTTGACCCATGAATAGGAACATCATTGTGACGATTACTCCGGGTTAAAGTGGACCTTGGTCCAATGGCAACAAAATGGAGACTCTATTCTCCCAAATGACCAGATTTGGAGCCTCTACACTGAATTATGTTTAGAGTTGTACCCAGAACTCTGCTGGAAGCGAGGGGTCTACTATTGTTTTGGGATACAATCAGTGTAATCTTGACCCAACCGACAAGCAGGAGTAACAATGTATTAACTAGATCTTGTTATTAGTGATTCTATAATTGTTTCTATACAATTTTTTTTTCTTTCTTTCTTTTTTGGTTATTTGATCTGGGAAAATACTCCATTAACTAAATAATTAGACTTGTTTTAATGGTGGGGACCATATGACCTTTAGGCACCCCTTTTTTTATCTCGATTAAGAAAGAACATGTTTTTCATTTACACCGTCAATATCCGGTTGTTTGTTAGGGGTTAGGGTTTGGGATTAGTTTTATAATTTTTTTTTTAAATCTAAAAATCGTTTGTTAAAACAACAGGATATTGACGGTGTAAATGAAAAACATGTCCTTTCTTAATCAAGATCAAAAAGAGGTGCCTAAAGGTCATATGGTCCAAATGTGTTTTAGAAAGCCAAAAGCATCAGTTGTTAAACAAAACCTGTTTTGTGCCATATTTTTAAGTAAAGTATCAGACGGAAAGGTGTGATGTTTCCATAATTGTTGAACATTTAAAGTCTAATTAAAACTGACAGTTAACAGTAATATCAACAGAAACAACTTGGGGTGAAACAAAAAAAGCAACAATAAAACAATCAATAAAATAGAAAATAGGAAAAAGCAGTTTTTTGACAACGGAGATTTGGTCTTCTATAAACGAGAAGGGAAGGATCGTTGGCTCGGACCTGGTAAAGTGATCTTCCTGGATGGGAAAGTGGTTTTTCTCAGACATGGAGGAGTATTTGTAAGAGTCTAGCCTAACAGATTCTGCCTGGTAAATTTGGGGTTTGACAACCTTGAAGCAAATAAAACGACTTCAGATAAACTGCACTACGAGAATAATAAGCCTGAAAAACAGGGAAATGTTACAAACATATCTGAGACTTTAATTAGGGGTCATCAGGGTACTGAGTCCTGCGATAAGACAGAGTAACGCAACCCCAAAGAATTGAGCCTGAAGAACAAAGACCAAATCCAATACAAGTTACCAGCAGAGAAGGAGTGGATAACAGCGACTATACTAGGGAGGGCCGGTAAAACTACCACAACAAACTTAAGAAAATACACACGAGATTACATGCGCATGGCTAAAATGAGGAAACCTCAAGAAAGAAACTTATTCACCTTCATTAGCACAACAATATAACGATACAAAAACTAATTATGTCAAAGCAAATTTTGATAAAATAAGAATAGCATGTGTATGATATGGGGTAGCAGAGATGGGACAGATTATCACATATAAGGGCCGGTTTAGCTCAGTCGATAGAGCGTTCGGCTAGGAATCACAAAGTTCCTGGTTCGATACTGGCCCTCGCCAAGTTACCGTATGAGTAGCAGAGGGATCTGTGCGGTAGAGTGAGGAGCTGATGGTAGGTGTGGCGTTCCACATCAGACGCCCAAAATAATCTCCTTGGTCTACCGCTAGTGAAAACGTGATAGACTCCCTCGCTGTCTGGCTGATACCAACATTAGGCCGCCTGTTGAGAATTTTTGTATATAAGGTGTGTGCTAGATGCCCACATTTATAGACTCGGCGATAATTATGTGATCTCTCTTGGCCAATCACTGGCAGTACTCTGCTGCTGAGACAATACTTAAACTGAGCATACTGAGCATACTGGCCATAATTACTTTTAACCTTCGTGGACGACGGACATAGTGATTAAATCACTGGACCTTTAACACTACGCAGGATAGGACTTATTCACTTACCAAAGGATTCCATAACTCAGGACTTACTTACTTTAAGCCCT
>CM042150.1:81309412-81311912 GCA_023376005.1 Doryteuthis pealeii
GGGTACTTTACGCTCCCTAGAGCTCCAGAATTGGAAATTCACAACTAGATGCAGTCTAACATCATACCTAGGTCACTAAGCCTCTCAGCCGCCGACTTCAAGCCCATTTAGGATAAAGGAGTTGGGAATACTTTCATATGGGTGTTAGGATTATTTATGAATTTCATTCTGAATAATTAGTCAATGTATTCAACAGATAGTTCAGTTCGTTTTATAATCAGAATATTGAATTTCGTCGAAAATACAGATTATCCCGATATATATTAAAACAATATAACTTTATATAATAAAATTTAGGGCTTAAAATTTATATGAAATATAATTGATAGAAAATAATGGACATAAAATCTATAATGAATCATCTATTAATAATGGAGATTTGCTTCCGGTTTTTGTCTGTAACAAAAACTACGTCACTGCTTACGTCACTATACCCGAAATCGTCATAACATAGGATAAATACACTCAAAATTTGAGCATGCAACATTAGACAGTCCTCATTGTTTTTTAGAACAAGTTTTAATAGATACATCCCCAGTATCATATATTTATATACAGTTTGTTTTATTTTAATAAATATTCAAAGTTAATAGAACTTAGTTTCAAATTGTTTTTTGTTTTTTTTACTCCTTTAATAAATTTGATGATTTCATGATTTATGGTTCAAACTCTTCGACATTTAATTTTTAACTTCCATCTCCTCAAGCAATATCTTTCAAAAATGTATTTTTAAATCGGCCGGAGGGTTTTTTTTTTATTTGCTAGTAACAATAATGATGACAATTAAAATGTTTCAATGGATGTTTCTGCTCAAAGCACACATCCGCTCATGCATTCTGGGAAATTTTAATCTGGTAGATCGTTCTGCTGAAAAACAATCATTTGTAAGATGAAGAACACGTGGTCTTTAGACAATGCCCGAAAGAGTAAAAGCATTTAAGAGGTTCTACCTGGATGTCGTGAGTTCAATCTCAGGTCTTGGGTTCAGCTGAAAGTAAACAATCATCATCATCGTCAACGGATTCTCTTGACTCTCTCTCACTATCTCTCCTCTCTCTCTCTCTGTCTTCTGTCTCTGTCTCTCTGCCCTCTTCTCTCTCTCTCTCTATATATAATATATATATATATATATATATATATATATATATATGAATTTAACATTTTTTTTTAAAACAAATGATGTTTATAATTGCTGACAGAAATCTGTTTCGAGCGCTTTAATAGATCGGTCATCATCAAGAGCAACATATGAGAGAAAGACGGGATGAACAAACCGTTAGAAGAAAGGGTACAAACAAAACGCTATTATTCAATGCTGGAATTTAAAAAAATGCGTGTTCTGTGTTAAAAATAAATAGTTTGATGTAAAATTATATAAAAGTGTATAATGAGTATCAAAATTGTTCATGATATATTCCAGCTATTAAAAAATATTTTTTATTTTGCTAGCTTGTATAATTGATATGAAATAATTGATATAAAATTTGAATAAATGACTTTATATAATTTTCGTTTTATAATCAGTATAATGGATGAAAATACATATCTATCTATATATTAAAACAATATGACTTTATATATAATAATTCCGTTGTAGAATGGCGCGGCAAATTGGACAGAAAATATGTATTATAACTGCGTTATTTTTGGTTAAACAGAAGTGAGAGCAAGTTGTTAATATATTGTAGAAATGTACGTGTTACCCTTTTGGGAATTCTATCATTCGTAGACAAAACAAAAATAAGAAAAATATTTTTTTATAGAAAAAAGAAGAGAAAGTCTATTGACCTTGCCAATACATTTATCGATTTTGAAAAGAAAAAGAAAGAAAAAAGAAGAATTGTGTATTTTTATTTTATTTCATTTTTAGATTTAAAAAAAAAATCCCTAAAAAAATTATCCAACGACATAAGAGGATGAGATTTTTCAAACAACAGAAAACTCTGTTATGATAAAGAAGAAATATTTGAAAATGAATGTGATTATATTTCTTCGCGGTGAATGAAATTTGGGTCGGTTCAGAAACATCTTTCTTGTCTGTTTTTTGTTTGTTGTTGTTTTTATTTTTTTTTATTTATTTACTTTTTCGCTTGATGTAAATTTCAACTTAAATCATATATCAAGCTTTTAAAAAAGAATTCGTATTGGAATGACGCTTCGAAAATAAAGCTTCATATTTGAACATTCTTGTTTGTTTTGGAGAAGAAACACATTAGATATATATATATATATATATATATAATATATATATATATATTATATAATCCAAAAGTCCAGAGAATAAATTTTCCTAACGACACTAGAGTTTTATTTTAAAAAAACCTGTCACAGTTTGAGAGCTCAATGTGTGCTCTTAATGTTAGAGTCACAGAGCAAATATATAAGTAAAGAAATAACAAAAGACTTAGAGATGTAGCATTAAATTTTCAAATGCTTTTAAAGTAATAAAGAATTCATCATTCGCATCTGATGAGTCGGGAGAGTTAGACTATTTGTCTAA
>CM042150.1:81314738-81359443 GCA_023376005.1 Doryteuthis pealeii
AACTAAAATGAGATGAGATACCCACTGAGGTTGATATGCCATAAAAACAAACTAAACCAAACCAAGACGAGTCTAAACCGGCCATTATAATACTAGCAAATATATGCACCCCTGGTGCAAGTATTTAAACTTTTAATATATAAAATATCATATTAAATTAGAAAGGCTAATAAACTGAATAAAAATGCAGATATAAACGATTTGAAACAGAGGGTATGATTGAAAAATAGAAACAACTTTGAAACTAATCTTCCATCATTTTCCATACTCCGTCTTTCATTGGTAAATTTTCTAATGTAACTATTTAGTTAAAATAGGAAGTAAGAATAAAATTACAGTTATTTTTCTTGTTAATGATTTTTTTAGATTTATCCCGAGATTTTGCTCATATTCAATAAGATAAAACTAAACAATTAGAAATCAATAATACTAAGCACATACTTATTAAATCAAATTTTATTATCAATATGCAAATTAGCCTTCCCATTAACACTGTAAACTGCTATTTTTTTGTATATAAGTACAACTGCGTGTTATTAACTTGTAGATATGGTAAACAGTCTTAATGATTTTAAACAATTTGTTAATAATTGAGGTTTGAATAAAAATAAAATCATGGAGAAATTGATGTAAATAACAAAGGGAATGGTGACTTGTATAGTAATATAGTTTCGGTTACAGACAGACAAACCCACAATCTCCAATATAATAAGAGATTAGGAACATTACATTGAAAAACCAACAATAAAAAAGAAAGGATAAAGAAGAAGAAGAAAAAAGAAGAAGAAGAAGAAGGCGAGAAGAAGAAGGCGAGAAAGAAGGGCGAGAAGAAGAAGAAGAAGAAGAAGAAAGAAGAAGAAGAAGAAGAAGAAGGGCAGAAGAAGTAGAGAGAAGAAGGAACAGTAAAAAAAATAAGAAGAAGATAACAATGGATTCATCCTTAGGAATATAAATTGGATGAATATGAACATCTTCAAAAAGAACTCACTAGTCATCGATGGATAATAAAAATATTTTCTGTAGAATAAAATTGAACAAAACCATTAATAAGGTAATAATAGATTAAATATTTTAAACTAATAATTCTAAAAGTAGTGAAACTAGATATATTATTTTAACAGTATTGAATGAGACTTGATATCTGTTCCATTAACTATTCAGTTTAGATACGGGTGGATGCTTTAATGAGTTGATCTTCTGTTAAGGCACCTCATCGATCAATATTTTGAAATGGGACATTATGGCGTACTGATGACTTCAACTCGATCTGCAAGCCAAGAGTGAAGATTCAATAATTACAAACATAGGACGACGGGACAATTTCCTGAGTAATTTTATTCTACTGAATTTCCGAAGAAGCCGATTTCTGTCAATGACACGCACTAGAATGTTATTTGTTAACACTCTCTAGACAGATTGGTCAGACTGACGGGCAAAGATGAATTTTAACCCGGTTTTATCCTCTACGGATGAGTAAGAACCCACGAAAACGGGTGACGAGATGTGATACTCAAGTAATCTTTTATAAACAAATATAGATTCAAAAAATTCTTAATCTTATTAGAATGGAGATTCGGTGTGTGTCTGTCTATAACCGAAACTACGTCACTGCTTACGTTACTATATGCTCAGGAATTGCGTAAGTTTATCAATGAGTTTTTAATTCATTGTGAAATCATTAATTATTACATAGAATAAATCTTATTTATCAACGATGTCTCAGTGAAAATTTAAGTTAGATTTGCTTCTAAACAGACCATGTTATTAGTACGTTTAAACTTCTCCAATGTATCTTATATATCACTAAGAAATAAAGGTTTACATAATATATGGTGTGGTTAATTTGTATACTGGTTTTATTACAAGTGGGATTAATAAATAATTACTTGTTATTGATCTCTAAAATTATAGTTATATTCTCCAAAGTATTAAAATCAATCCTATATTTTTTATAGAAACCAATTAAAATAAGTGGAATCTTTTTATATGCGTTCTTATTTAATTACGTTAGTCTTTCTGATTTAATATATATATTGACCCCGATGAGTTCTTTTGCTGGCGTCAACTAACTTTTAGCAAAATAGGAAAGTATAGAAGTTTTTTGGGTTTTTTTTAGTTAAAGTAAATTGTTTTGTTAAAATTCAAAATGGAAAACCAAAATATATGAACTTTTGTTTTGCTTGCTGTGTTTGCAGATTCAGTCAGAGATTACTGTATCACCCGGAGTGGGCTAAGTCGATATTCTTGTTAGAGCTGTCAAATTGATGATGTTTTGGGGGCAGGTACTTAGCACCCACAGACCTTGCCACGATTATACAAATAGCTACATTTTTTCGATAAAACTCTCACTCTGAATAGGAAACATTTAGTTGGAGGCCGAATCGCCAAAAACGAAGTTTGTCACAGGGCCACAGGGAATTCAGGATTGCTGAAATAAGAAAATTGCCACTAGAAGAAATAAACTTAGCTGCCAAGAATAATTCAGTAAAGAACTAAGTCCACATAATACAAAACGCCAGACAAAGCTCCTCGTTGTGTCTTTTCTCTTCGACCTAGTGTTACATAATCTATGAGGTGGCATAATATTATTGTCAATCCCCTGTAATTCTGAGGGGATGACCCTTTTCATACTTATGTAAGGTAGTATAGAGATATGGTGGCGATCAGTGCAGTTGATGGCCCTGAAAGTGAGTGACGGCGTTTGACCTCACTCTCACCTTGCCTTCTGTGGATAAATCGTGGGAACTGGAAGGCATAGAAGAACCTGTTCCGGTTTAAGAATAGTAAGGAGCTTTAGTTTAATTTTGCAGTGGACGTCAGACAGAGCAGTCGGCCATGATGCTCTGTCTAAACTGTAACTCTGCATACGCGCGCTATGTTATGTCTGGGTTGGGGATTTACCGAATAAAGTAACATTAAAAGAAAATCGAAGTCTTGTGTTTACTAAAAACTAACAATGACACAGGCTTCTGATAAGGAGAAATCCCTAACAGAAACCAGACCGAAGTCCCAAGAAAGTCCAGACCTTAGGAGATCCGAGATGCTAGACCAGACCTAGGACGATCAAAAGAAATACCAAAGCCGGCCAGAAGAATAGATGTCCAAGATATAGAAGCAAGTAAGAAGTAAAGAAGTAATGAAGGGTATACAACATTATATATCATTGGTACCGTGAAAACCTCACTATGTAACACTAGGGTGCAAAAACGAACTTATTGTCACAGGGCCACAGGGAATTCAGGATTGCTGAAATATGAAAATTGCCACTAGAAGAAATAAACTTTGCTGCCAAGAATAATTCAGTAAAGAACTAAGTCACATAATACAAATCTCCAGACAAAGCTCCTCGTTGTGTCTTTCTCTTCGTGTGCAAAACGAACTTATTCATTATATATGAATAAAACCGTTGTTATTGTTAACGGGGTGTTACCTCATTTTTAGAAATTGCCAGCAATCAGGAAATCTCATTCCTCTAATTTCTCAACCCGTTAAAAACCGACCAAGTTGCATCGATCCCAGTTCTGAGGTCAAAGAACATAGCGAGGGCACAGGGGGCATCGAAAGAGCAGCTGGCCGAGAACACAGTGTAGTCAGGGAAATAATTCATACCGTGACTGGCATAGAACCACACAAAGTCTCCTCTCCTTCAGAAAGTGATATTATCCAAAGGAACGACAAAGTGCTAAACAACTTGACATTAGCGTCACCACAGGCGTCGACAGAATGAGATTAAACACAATACATATACATATTTACCAACTCCTCTGCACGAGCAGGATGTGACACAAGGTCAATTTCTTAAGCGGATTTCAACAGGTTTGAATTCAGAGTTTTCCTTCTAGACAGGTTGCCTAACCAAGGTTAAAGAGCCCAGTCTGCCCTACTATTTGCCCATAGCTGGAGGGAGAGTAGGATTCATACCTTTCGCAAGGGTATTAGCGCTAAGTGAAATGCAATTACCACACCCAGGATTTGAACTCGGGGCAACGAATCCATTTCCCATGACTTTAACCACAATATAGGGTTGGCATAGTGTACTCTCGTTCCAGGAATCTCTACTCTGCCGAGTCATGTTACAGTCCCATGTTTGCAGAGACATTTTAAATTCCAAGTTTTCCTTCTGCAGCGCTGAAGCTTATTCCAACACATAGTTAGTTTGCTGATGCAGCTCCTTAGATCACTACATATGGATGGTCACATAATCAGACAAAAGGCTAAATACGCATGAAAAAATGTCCCGGTTTACAAATTATAGTTTTATTGTAAACAACAGCTTTGATGTCGGTTGTTTGATTGATTTTAACGGCATATCAACCCGTATAGGGTTATGTCATGCCTAGCGGTTAGGAAGTAATATATCTTTTGTATCTATATTTACACTTTTGTTGTAATTGGTTTTAACAGTGGGTTAGCATCATTGGGGATCATGTTGTATGGTATTGATTAGTTTCATGTCTTTATTCTATGGCATAATTTTATTTCCTTCAGAAAGGGCAGAATGTCTTCTATGTTGACTTTTTCAAATAGATCTTTCATAGTGTTTACATTGAAATAACGGTTTCTGATATGAGCAAAAATATACTCTATAGAGATTTTTATATTAATTATATTAATTTATATTAATTAATATTTGAATAAAACTGAATAAAACTAAATAAATGCTTTAGAAAAATTACAAGAATTTTTCTGAATTCTGTTACATCCATGACTTTTGCTTGGAAAGGTTAAATGTACCTAATTGAAATTTATAAATTTACAATTTTTTAAATTTGTTTAAAATCTATATTCAAAAATAAATGTGTTAGCACCATTGGGGATCATGTTGTATGGTATTGATTAAGTTGATGTCTATATTCTATGTTATAATTTTATTTCCCTTAAAAAGGACAGAAGGTCCTCCATGTTGACATTTTCAAATAGATCTTTTATATTGTTTGCATCTTATTATAATGGAGATTGTGTGTTTTTCTGTCTGTAATCGAAACTATATTACTACTCAAGTCACAATTCCCTTAGTTATTTACATCACATTCTCCATGATTTTATTTATATTTAAACCTCAATTATTAATAAAATTGCTTCACCTTTTTATTAGTGTTGTCCATATCTACATACAAATAACATGCAATTGTATTTATATATACAAAAAATAGCGGTTTACAGTGTGAATGGAAGGCTAATTTGCATATTGATATTAAAAAATGTGATTTTATTAAATATGTGCTTAGTATTATTGATTTCTAACTGTTTGGTTTTATTTTCATGAATATAGCAAAAATCTCTCAATGAATCTTAAATAAAATCCATTAACAAGAAAAAATAACTGTCATTTTATTCTTTATTTCCTAATTTAACTAAATAGTTAAATAAGTAAAATTCAGCAATGAAAGACGGGAGTGATGGAAGAGTAAGTTTCATTTCTATTTTTCTATTATACCCCCACTCTGTTACATATCTTTTTATCCGCCTTCTTATTAGACTTTCTAATTTAATACGATATTTTATTACATTAAAACTTAAATACTTGCACCCGGAGGGTGCATATATTTGCTAGTTAAAATAATGATTTCTGATGCGAGCAAAAAACCATAAACAGACAAAAGGCTAAATCGCCTGGAAAACACGCATGAAAAAAATGTTTCGGTTTACAAATTATAGTAAATATAGTTTTATTGTAAGCAACAGCTTTGATGTCGGTTGGTTGATTGATTTTAACGGCATATCAACCCGTATAGGGTTATGTCATGCCTAGCGGTTAGGAAGTAATATATGTTTTGTATCTATATTTACACTTTTGTTGTAATTGATTTTAACTATGTGCTAGCACTATTGGGGATCATGTTGTATGGTATTGATTAGGTTCATGTCTATATTCTATGGTATAATTTTATTTCCTTTAGAAACGACAGAATTTCTTCTATGTTGAATTTTTCAAATAGATCTTTCATATCATTTGCATTAAATAACGGTTTCTGATGTGAGCGAAAAACCTGCATTCTATGAGCAAGTGGTTAACAGTCAAATGTGTTTGATATGTTTCACACTGTGGTTGTTGAGTCAACAGCTTTGAGTTAATACAGACTTTAGGTAGAAATGTCACAGCAGGGACCCTGGATAATCTGCACACTTTGTATGACGGTGCGATTCTATACATGTTGCTTTTATATGGATTCAGTCTCTTTTTCTTGTCAGAATCGCCAATCGTGGCGTAGTGACTAACGTGATTGGAACAGCATCATCATAGTAAGCAAGTTCAAACTCAAGTCGTGGTATTACGTTCATTTTCGGACTATTACCATTGAGAAAGGTACGAAACCACTCATCCCTCCAACTATGGGATACATATAACCACTACTGTTGTTCTACAAGGGTGACTTTGACATTAAATAACCCATTAAAAAATAACGAAAAAGCAAAGAATCGGCAAAGGCTCATTAATCATCAACGTTTTATCTGATCGAAGTCAGTAATTTTTTTTGTTGCCAATTAAAGACGATTGCATAGAGTCCACTTTTTTATCTACAGCTACATGAGTGGCTGAACAGACCAATTTTTGAATGGCAATCTCTGGTGCAGTGACTGAAAACAAACAATGATGCTTGCTTAAGTTATTGTTGTCTCTCCTTCCTTTTAACTCTCTTTCCTGTGGCGGCTTCTTTCCTCTCTTTTTCACTCCTTTTCGTTCCTTGTTTGATGAGGAGGCGCCAGGTCGTACGGTCTTCTGCACAAGCCTCCCATGTGTTTATGTCGATGTGGCATGTCTTCATGTCTCTCTTGCAGACATCTTTAAAGAAATTACTAGTGTTATATCGTTACAATTCTGCTGGGTTGTCTAGACAAAAACCTAGAAAGCCTATTAGTTATCAATAGCTCATGAGAGAAGATGGATTCATTCCTTTCCCCAGGGCATTAACACTAAAAGGAACACAAACAGCGATGTCCAGAATTGGAAATTAGACTATTTTTACCATTTAATAAGATGCACACTGGCTCCCTTAGTATACAAGTATTTCCTTTATCTTCTCTTTATCATCTGACGTTTGTTCGTGCCCACAACTAAACCTACTCAGATGATTAATATTCAATATTCGCTTCTTTCAGATCTCAATAATAATTAGGAAATAGCAAGAGGATTGCTGATTAGATGCGCCAGAAATGATAGAATTTGTTGAAATGTCTATTGACTTTCAATTCGCTTTGCATAGAACAGCGTAGATCCAATCGCTCCAATCTTTCAGCACGACGATCCCCGTTGGCCAACTTTTCAAGATTGATTTGCTATTTGAATATTAATAAACCTATCAAAGAAAGAACAGCTGATTTTAGAACCGTTCTCATTTCTCATTCTGTTTGTGCTTTTTGAAATTATTTTAAGTAATCGATTCTAATAAATACCTGAATATTTTAGTGAGATTTCGTTTAGAAGAACTGTTTATATATATATATATATATATATATATAATATATATATATATATATATAATATAAATCAATGGTAATATTATGGTTTTACACTCATAACTTGAAGTTTCATGGTAATCCAATCATCACATGAGTTCAATGGTTGAGATCTTAAAAACCAGTCGTGAAAATTACTGGTTTTTAAGATCTCAACATTGAACTCATCTGATGATTGGATTACCATGAAACTTCAATTTATGAGTGTAAAACCATAATATTACCATTGATTATAAATCTGCTCTGCTTATTAGCATTGAGCACCTTTTCATGCCAATACTTTTCTCATTTTTTCATTCACTATTCATTATATATATATATATATATATATATATATATATATATATATATATATTTGCGAATAAAAAGGCCTTAAATACCAGGGGTATCGTGGTTATGGACCATAAACACGATACCCATGGTATTTAAGGCCTTTTTATTCACAAATAACTTTGCTCTGTTTACAATAATTAAGAATTGAGCTCTCAACGGAACCTGAACCCTACAACAAACTACTGGTAGAGAATTAGGACCAGCCTAGAATCACCTTGTACCAAGAAACTTGGTACCGCACCAAAGTATATTATATATATATATATATTATATATATATATATATATATAGTGTATAAAAAAAATATCGAGATTTTCTGTACTTTTTGACACACCTTGTATTCTGAAAAAAATAACGTTCCATTCATAATTTTTCAGAATATAAGGTACGTCAAAAAATTACAAAGTTTAATGCTGTATTTACCAAAGTAGAAATGAAGAATGAATGGAACATTATTTTTTCAGAATACAAGGTGTGTCAAAAAGTACAAAAATATTTATATTTTATACACATATTGTATATATACACACATATATATATATATATGTATGTGTGTAATATATATATATATATATATAATATATTTGCATATATATATATATATATATATATATATATATATATATAATAATATATATCTCCCCCTACTACTTGTTCGTTCAATTACATTTCTGTGTTTAAATAGAACTCGGAACAAACACTCAAGTGCATTCACCCCTGAAGTTAGTACCTCGTCGCCAAAAGTACTTAGGAAGAAAAATTTGGTACAGGTATCAACAAATCATCCTGATGTTAAAAATAGGCTCGAAAACGTGTAAGGATTCACAAAAAACTAATCAGATAGGAGATATCTGTACTGTTTAATAGTGTCTGCATCATAGAAAAAATGGTGCCTAAATATATATATATATATATATATATATATATATATATATATATATATTTAAATAAATAACAAAAGACTTATAGATCTTGCATTATAGACTATTTCAGGGAGCTTAGACAAAAATGTCTAATTCTCCCGACTCATCAGATGCGGAGAATTAGACATTTTTGTCTAAGCTCCCTGAAATAGTCTATAATGCAAGATCTATAAGTCTTTTGTTATTTATTTAAATATAAATTTGCTCTGTGACTCTAACAATAAGAGCACACATTGAGCTCTCAAAACTGCGACAAGTTGTTTTTAAAAAAACCTATGTCGTAAGGAAGATTTCTTCTCTGGACTTTTGGATATATATATATATATATATATATATATATATATTATATATATATATATATATATATATATATATGGGAGTAAATATGGAAATAAATCCGACAATATTAAGAAATTTGAAAAAAAAAGTGTTCAAAAATAAGATGAAATTATTTATCTACGCTTAAACGTTTCGGTTTCTTTAAACCTTCATCAGTATGTATTATGGGGTGACGAAATTGATAGATGTTTTATAGATGACAGGAGATAAAAAAAAATTATGAGTAGCACAGGGATCTGTGCGGTAACGTGAGGAGCTGATGGTAGGTGTGGTCTCCACCTCAGACTCTAAGATAATCTCCTCGGTCTAGCGCTATTGAAAAGGGGATAGACTCCCTTGCTGTCCGGGTGATACCGACATTAGGCCACCCCGACGACTTTACTTTACTTACAAACCCCTGAACCCAATAACTGGTTTCGTTTGTCTTGTTTCATGGCATATCAACCTTCGTTCGTTATTTAATACAAGGCCATCCTTGTAGAAGAACAGTAGTGGTACAGTTTAATCCAATGTTGGATGATGGCGTTCATAGCTTTCCAATGATATTAGTCCTAAAGTGAGCGCGATTGGAGTTCGAACTTATTATGATGTCGCAGTCCAGCTGATTAACCACAACACGACAGAGACTATTCCACTTCAAGAACTATGATGTCACCAGTAAATGTATTCTAGTATCTTACATATGACACTTTTTGTCGTGGTACACGGCCCTCAGACGAAGATTTCGTCAGCGTATTTTATCTATGATTTCATTAAAAATTATCATTTGGAAAATACATACTTTCAATTTACCGCTTTAGAATTATCTTTTTTTAAATGCTGCAAAATGGTTTCAAGTTCAATTCTTGGATTACATAGATATTTACAAAACCTGCATATTGAGAAAGACAAAACTAAGTTTTATACTGGACCTTTACACCTGAATTTGAAATTCGGAAATGATAGCCAACGTTGGAATAAAAGCAACAACAATGAAGAAACTTTTGACAGTTTTTTTTTGTTTTTTTATTTAATGCGTATTTTTTAAGAGACTACGAGTTATTTTTTATTCATTCAACTTTCCATTTTAAAGCGCGGATTTTGTTCTGACGACTTATGCTAATGGTTGTGTTTTCACAGTTTTTTAAAGTTTTTTTTTTTTACTCTGAATGAATAAAATGAAAACAAAAGACATTTCGATCCATTTAATTGTATGAATAATAAATGGAACTCAAAACTGCGGAGGCTGTTGACAATATCAACAAAGTTTCAGTTTGGTCAGGAAATCCGCAATAAAAACACATCTGAAAATTGGTTTCAAATATTCTGTAAGACGAGAACCTTGCAGAGAAAGCTGATAGCGGATATTCCTCTGCAACTGACGTGGACGAATTTTGGTCACTTTTTGCAGAAACCGGTTCGCAGACGGTTCAGCCTCAACAATATCGTCCATCGGAATTACGGATCACCATTCATAGCCAACAGGTGGTCACAGTAGGGGACTATTACCCCTCTAGAGATGTGCAGTCGGTATATTCTACAGCCTCAGTCGAAAGGGCGGACATAGTCTGCTCTAATTTTCTTTTACTCAACAAAAGAGGATGTATTTATTCGCCTTATTATTGTGGCGGTATCGATTCGCTGCGTGTCTAGTCTCGCCGGTTCACCGCCTTTCTCCTACGTTGAGATTGATATTTAAAAAGAAAACAGCTCTCAGTTTATAACTGTAGAAGCTACGGTCAGGTTCAAAAGATATAAAAAAACAAAAAATGACCGAGAATTGTATCGTATGACTGTCTTTATCGATGACTCTTACAGATTCCTTGGATTAATGGTCGTGGTTGCGCGTGTATTCCTTAGATTATAAGTCTAAGACAAACAGACCCTAACTATAGCGGACAGAGGTTGGAGAAGGACCCTAGTTCAGAGTGGGAGCTTTCTTCTATGTCCAACTACGAATTTCCTTAGGTTGTCGAAGACTCATACTGTCAACCGCAAATATAGTTGACAGGGGACAAATCAGTGGGAGGTAGAGGCACTTTTTAAAAACTACAGCCAGCTGATACTTGCCCGTAGGACTTCCCTAGACTTGAACTACCTTGGAAATACTGATACTGTGGAACATATCATGGACATTTTTTTAAAGTAACCTTCCAATGTATACGGGACACTTCTGAAAGTGCAGCCTCCTATTTCCATGGAAGATACCACTGATACAGGCAGCAACAATACAATGAGTAGACAAGTTTCAACTAGAAACAATAGGATTATATTAGTTATTGAAAACAAATTGATGCTTGTAAGAAACTGAGAATAACTGACTTTAGTATTATATACCCAACAAGGGTCAACATGCCGTTATATAAATCAATCTGATCAACCAGAAGGAAAATAAAAGTAGGGTCACCAGTAAAAGCTTGCTACACGGATTAATCTATTACAATAAAAAGTTCTGACGAAACTAGATTATAAGGACGTAAATCCAAATTCTTTAATTACAGTAATCGTTTACTACGCATAGCTTGGTATATGAGGTTCCTGGTGAGAATCTAACTCACTAAAATGGACTGCTAACATAACTCGCTAACTATTGCTACATGCAATGTGCCTCATGGATTTCTATAACTGTCCTCATTGTTTTTTAAAACAAGTTTTAATAAATACATGACTGGTATTATAATATCTATATATAGTTTGTTTTATTTTAATACATATTTAAAGTTTACATTTCAAATTGTTTTATTTTTTAATCCTTTAATGAATTTGATGATTTTTACTTACTTAGGGTACAAACTGGCGGACATTGAATTTTTAACTCCCACCCCTCAGGCAATATGTTTTTCAAAAATCTATTTTTACATCGCCGGAGGGCATTTTTTTTTTTGTACTAGTCATACATAATTTGAACATGACTTGAGGAAAAAATTATTAAGGAATAATAAGAGAAAATAATGAAAACTCACAAAACTACACATTTTCCTTCTCAAAGACTTGACAATAATTAGAAACTAAATTAAGTCTCAAAGTATCTAAGAATTTTCGAGAAAATGCCAGCATATATATATATATATATATATATATATATATATATATATATGTGTGTGTGTGTGTGTGTGTGTGTGTGCCCATATTTTATTTTTATTAGTATTATGGTTAATCCTGAAAACTATATTGGGTTTTAAATCCCAAACGCTGTTAGTATCCAAAGATTAGTAAACATTATTGATATCCAATGTTTACTTAAGTTCCCGTGTGACTTCGGGTCGTTATGTGAATTCAACAATAGCTAGACAAAGGAAAAACAACATTTATAGAACTACGTTTAAAAAGATACACATTTATAAATCAGGTTATATTACGATACAACGAAAAAAAATAAAGACAGCAGAGAAATAATGAAAGAAATGTCGCCAAAATGCAGCAAAAACTGCAAAGTTTCATACAGAAAAGTGTTACATAATTGTTAGTACCCTAACACTTATGGACAATTAGTGTAGAAACCAAAATGGATGTTATGAGTTACAGCCGGCGGCCCCTGAGTACGATGTCATAGAAGATTGAGTGACACGGGTTGAACTCGTCTTGATCTCCTTTCCGGTGGATACCGTGAGAATCGATAGAGAAGGCCTTCTTCCGGTTTAGATTAAAAAGAGTTAGTTTAGTTAGTATTGGCCAAACCACGCTTAGGCGCACTGCCGTACTCAATCTGCGCAGTAGCCTTGATGGGGATTTCGAAATAAAATATGATATAAAGCAAATCGAAGTCTTGGGTTATATATCTAAAAACTGCCAATGACCCAGGGCTTATTATAGACGAGAAATCCCCAATGGAAGACCAGACATGAATTTTCCAGATGGAAAGTTCCAGATGGAAAGTTCCAGATATTGGTTTGGAGGTTGGTTTTGAAGGCTATCACAATGCAGGTGTAAAGAGAAAATAAGGTAACAATGGTGTTATTTGTTAACCTGTGATTTTCTTAATATTAATATTTCAAGATAAAATCTCTTCTTCATATATATATATATATATATATATATATATATATATATATATATATATATAGTTGAAATAATCATTTCATTAAATAATTCATTGCAAAACACGAGCAAAACAAACAAAATAAACGATAACATATAAATCCGTGTTTTCAAAAATAGTATTTTCCTTCACTAGAGGGGGGTGCATGTCAATTCTCAATTTCTTAACGCCAGATTTCTCTGTTTTTAAACACACACAAGACACAATGATCTAAGTAAGCATTAAACTTCAGATAAATTTTCTTTTCCTTTCGGGGAAAAATAAATTCATATATCTTCTACAAAATAATTTTCACTTTTTCAAGAAATATTTTTATCTCGGCATTTTTCTTGATCCAATAGTCTCAAAATTGTCTCTATCTAAATGATGATCGTTACCTTCTTCAAGGTTTCTCCGTTCACACTTGATCTTTGAAACCATTTGTCCGCGAAAAAATTGGAAGTCTGCCTAATAAAATATTCACTCCCCGCTTGTTCATTAGTTACCTTGAGAGTTCGAGTAGAATAACTTAGGACAGGTATAATTACCAACACAGGAACATTTATCATACATCAAAATGAAGCTGGTCTTCTATAGATCATATCCCTACTTCTCTACATAGTCACCGTTTCTCGCAATAGCAATGTTCCACCTTTGAATGAGAGCATGTATCCATTCCCCGTAAAGTTCTGTTGACTGTTCATTGAGAAACTTGTTTACTACACTACGCATCCTCCATACTCACCAGATGTAGCGCCTTCAGACAATCATCTATTTGGCCCCATAAAAGAGGGTTTGAGAGGCGAACATTATTCCAGTGACGAGGTAGTGAAATTTGTAGTGAAGAAGTGGCTCACAGAACATACGAATGTTCATTTCAAAAAACAAAAACTAAAGTTAAGCTGACACACCCACCCATCCCGCCTCCCGTCGGCACAATTCATCTTTGAAGTAGCTTCAACACAATTCATAACTGTAACAAAAAAAGACAGTTCTAAAACTAAAAAAACCTCCACCCACTCATCGGTACAGGCTTAATATTTGGGGTGAGTAACATCCCTGCAGCTACTCAATAAATTTTTTATTTCTTAGGCTTTGAACTTCTACACATATGGTCGTAGAAAGGCAAATGATACTCATATTTTAAATCGATTAGTCTTATTTTAAATCTGAAGTCATACTTATTTTATTCATTATTACTGGGTATTCAAATATTTCTAATTCATTTTTAAACATACTTTTAAAAAGTGTTAAAATTTGTATAGTCCGGTCATGGACCGGGTACTTTGCTAGTATATTATATATATATATATATATATATATATATATATATATATATATATATATATAAACGCCACAAGGGATATAAAAATAGGTTTTTTTTTAAGCGGCGGTTAACAGGTTTGGATCTAGAGTTTGCTTCTCTTAGACTGCTGGTTGTATAATCAAAGTAAATGAGCCTAATCTGTCGAACTATTCACGCATAGCTAGAGAGAAAATAGTTGGATGTATACCTTTCTTCTGGTATAAGCGCTATGGAAAATGCAAACAACGGCGTTCAGGATTTGAACTCATAACGTTGTGCACATTTCCTACGACAATAACCATTACACTTTGCGCCTTTCTATTTGTATAATAATAAACATGTTGGATGTGTAAATATGTGTGCCTTACTTTCAGACATGTTTTGTATATTCTCATTATTCTTACTTTCAAAAGTGTTTTTTTGAGAAAGTCATGTGATCTGCAGGGGCCTTTAAGAAAAATAAAAGACCAGGGGTCTAGAACTAGAAGGGAAGGGGCAAGTATGAAATGACCATTAAGAAAGACGAATGTAATAGAAGAAGGGAACGTCATGAACAGCTGACAGACGAAGAAATAAGGTGATTACAAAAGATGGCGGACGGAAATTGGCCAAGACTTAACGATCGTCCATTTTCTATTAAGGTGAGATCATGAGAATTAGATTTTGCCTTGTTTTTTTGTGGGTTTTTTTAAAATCAGAATAAATAATAAATTCACAGATATGGAAGACGACGACAACAAAAAAAAACACGGATGGAAGAAAAGCAAGAAAAACGAGGAAATCAAGTCCAAGAAGAGAGAAATAAAGTGAGTGAAAAATGAATGAAAGAATTTGACGAGGTAACCATTTAAAAAGTAAACAACAATTTAAAAAAAAGATGCAATAAGAATATGAAAATGAGAAAATACCAAAAAGAAAAAAAAGGAACGAGGAAAAATTGCAGTGTTTGAATTTATATCGGCTTAAAAAAAAGATTTACTTTTCTATTGGCAACATATCATAAATAGAGGGTTCAGAAGAATGATATCCCTGATTTAGCATTGTATAGGGTCTCCTGGCCTTGCATACCCGTCCTTCGGGGCGGGGGTCCAGTGTACTTCGGCCACTGGATCAGCGTAAAGTACAAATAATAGCGTCGAACCCAGGGCAATACCTGCCAGTTGGGGACAAGGCTGGGTTTATTGCCCAGTGCCTGAGGTGCCCCCCTTGATGGGTAATGTCGAGGGGATTGACGCAATTTTTGTGTTTTCCCACCCATGAGCTTCGGCTTGTGGGTGGGCCCACATTAAAACGAGGCCTTGTGCCCAGTCCATACAAGTGGGGTATGAGACAAGTATACCAAGCAGACGCTAGTAAAAGCCAACGGACATATATTACAATTTATGGTTGTCATAAATTGTTGGCAGACCCTGTAGCGAGAATAAGGGCTGTTAACTTTGAATTCAGGGAGGCCAGTGAAAATGTACCAGTGACTGTGGGTAACCCTGACCCTTAGAGGCGCGAATCTCACGCGCCATGAGAAACATGTGATTAGTTTTAGTTTAGAGATTCAGTCCGGTCGTTAAAGAGTTTAGACGTGCTTATGAGACTGGTCTCCCCGGGCGGTGATATGGGCTAGATAAAAGAAAAAGATTGATTAAGTAACAAAATGTCTTGTTAATTCAATTAATTGCTATGAACAAATCATCCCGGGAAAAAGAAGCCCTTAGTAGAAGTTAAATAGAAGAACCCAACTAGACGAGATGTCGGCCCGAGAAGAAGAAAAGGAAATAGAAGACAGGAACATGGCAACTAGAAGAGTAAAGATGTAACAAGTTATAAAGAAGACCAATCCTCTCCAAGTAAAACTTTAATCTCTCTCTCTCTCTCTCTCTATATATATATATATATATATATATATATATATATATATCTGTCTGTCTGTCTCTCTCTCTCTCTCTCTCTCTCTTCTCTCTCTTCTCTCTCTCTCTCTCTCTCTCTCTAAGATGTATCTCTGAACTCTAACTCACCGTTTATATACCGGCTAGAAATCACAAGGTTCCTAGTTCGATACCGGCCCTCGCCAACTCAGCGTATGAGTAGCACAAGGATCTGTGCGGTAAAGTAAGGAGCTGAGGGTAGGTGTGGCGCTCCACCCCAGATGCTAAAACAATCTCCTTGGTCTAGCGCTATTGAAAAGGGGATAGACTCCCTCGCTGACTGGCTGATACCGACTTTAGCAATTATATAAGTAAAGAAATAACAAAAGACTTAGAGCTTAGACAAAGAGTCTAATTCTCCCGGCTCATCAGATGAGTCGGGAGAGTTAGACACTTTGTCTAAGCTCCCTGAAATAGACTATAAGGCTAAATCTCTAAGTCTTTTGTTATTTCTTTACTTATATATTTGCTCTGTGACTTTAACATTAAGAGCACACATTGAGCTCTCAAATTGCGACAGGTTTTTTTAAATAACACTCTTGTGACGTAAGGAAGATTTCTTCTCTCGACTTTTGTATTATATATATATATATATATATATATATATTATATATATACATGTGTGTGTGTGTGTGTGTGTGTGTGTGTGTGTGTGTGTGAAGAGATGGAAGTGAATTCGACGGTATCTAGTATAGTAAGAAATTTGAAAAAAAAAACAGGTTTAAATTTACCACTTTTTTTATTTAAACCTGTGTTTTTTCAATTTTCTTAATACACTATATATATATATATATATTAGCAAATATATGCACCCTCCGGGTGCAAGTATTTAAGTTTAAATGTAATAAAATATTAGATTAAATCAGAAAGGCTAATGAAACTAATTAAGAATTCAAATAAAATGATTTGAAACGGAGGGGGATAATCGGAAAATAAACTGAAACCTACTCTTTCATCACTTTCGTTTTTCAATGCTAAATTTTTCTAATTTAACTATCTAGTTAAAATAGGAAGTAAAGAATAAAATTACAATTATTTCTTCTTGTTAATGAATTTTTAAAGGATTTATTGAAGATTTTTTACTCATATTCATTAAGATAAAACCAAAAATTAGAAATCAATAATACCAAACACATTTTTGTTAATATCAGTTTTTTTAAATTCAATATGCAAATTAGCTTTACGTTTACACTGAAACTGCTATATATAAATACAATTGCATGTTATTAGTATTTTGGTAAGGCCAAAGTATTAATAATGTCAAACAGTTTTATTATTAATTGAGGTTTAAATAGAAATAGAATCATGGAGAATGTGACGTAAATAACTAAGGGAATTGTGACTTGAGTAGTAATATAGTTTCGGTTACAGTCAGAAAAACCCACAATCTCCATTATAATATACTAGCAAATATATGCACCCTCCGGGTGCAAGTATTTAAGTTTAATGTAATAAAATATTATATTAAATTAGAAAGGCTAATGAAACTAAATAAGAATACGATAAAAGATTTGAAACAGAGGGAGTATAATAAAAATAGAACAACTGAAACTTACTCTTCCATCACTCTCGTCTTTCATTGTTATTTTTTCTAATTTAAGTATTTAGTTAAAAGAGGAAGTAAATAATAAATGACAGTTCTTTTTTCTTGTTAATTTAAGATTCATTGAAGAGATTTTTTTTAATATTCATTAAATATAACCAAACAGTTAAAAATAATACAAGCACATATTTAATAAAATCATATTTTTATATCAATATGCAAATTAGCCTTCCGTTCACACTGTAAACCACTATTTTGTTGTATATATAAATATAATTGCATGTTGTCAGTATGTAGACATGGTTAACAGTATTATAATTGTAAAACAATTTTTAATAATTTGAGGTTTAATAAAAATACAATCATGGAAATGTGATGTCAATAACTAAGGGAATAGTGATATGAGTAGTAATATAGTTCGGTTACACACAGAAAAGCACACAATCTCCATTATAATAAGATATATATATATATATATATATATTATATATATATATATATATGGGAGTATATGTAGTTGTGTTTATATGTGTGGTTAGTTTAATGCTAAAGATTCAAACGCCTAAAAAATCTTTTGTCTACTGATAAAGAAATGTTTGATGTATCTTTGAAGTGGACTAATCTCTTTATTGCCTGTGAAATCAGTCCACTGTTGTACGTCCTTTATAAAAATTTAAAGGAAATTTACTGCGTAGAAAACTGAGTCGTGCAGGAATACGAAATCGAACGTCAATCATTGTTTAACATTTGCCCTTTCTCTCTCTTGATCATCACAAAAAGCTACAAGATCGATCTCTAAAGCGATATGACATATAAGATTGATTCTTAAGGTTAATTTTGGTGCAATATGCTAAAATATATATATAATATATATTATATATATATATATATATATATATATAATATATATATATGTATATATAGAACATAAATGTTATTTATTTTTGTTATTTTTTGTTATGAGTTTTTATTGTCTATTTGTATTAATTATCTCTGGCAAAAAACGCCCACCAGTAGGTGTAAAAGTTCATTTTGGCACGCCCAAAAAAATGTAAACAGATTTGAGAATCTTATATATTTTTAATAATAGACTAAAGTAGTTTTGTTATCAAACTCAAAGAAATATTTTTTCTTTCTAATAAAACCTAATTTCTAGCAGTTACATTCAAATTAATTCAAATATCTAAGGTTTTTCTCCGGGGGCGTCAAATGAAAAAGTGTGTTTATTTTGTTTTGCGACAGACTATAATCAAAACAAAATGCTTTTTCACCGTATAATAAAATATGATTTATTAATTAATATTTATATGATTATATTATAATCTTATTTGCTTTATGTGTGCCTCATAGAATTCACATTTAGTAGAGTAATCTTGGATTATTACAATTGTGTTTTATTGATTGAGTGATTGATTGATTTTAACAGCATGTCAACCCATCTAGGGTTATTTTATGCCGAAAGGTTAGGGAATTATGTTCATATTTACATTTTTTGTGCAGTAGTTTCTTAAGAGTTTTTATTTATTTTTTTTTACACATGGTTCTATTGAATATGAATAATTTTCAGACAGATTTTACCTATAAATGGGATCCTAACAGGTACTACCACTCCAGATTAGAACTGACCTGAGAGTAATGGCAACGATCGGGTCCTCCACACTCCCCAGAACTGAAGCCTCATTATCAGATACATTTTTTTTAATTTTTAAATTTTATTATTTTATTGTGTTTTATTTAATACATAACGAGATTGGAACAAAATATCAAATTATTATTATTATCAGCCCTGTTGGCTGAGGCTTTTGAATACTCCGACTGCACCTCTGCGGAGGGGTAACCCCCCACACACACAATGGGGCCACTTATTGACCTGTGATGGTTAAGGATAGAACCCTTGTGGCTGAGCATTCCATCACATGCAACACGCCATTTTGGCCCTCACTCAGGATAGACGGACAGTCAGAGGGGTCACCACCAATCAATCGCCTGATCATGTCAAGCCCTAGCACCTATTATCCCAATCTTATTTCCCTTGTGGCAAGCCCCAACTCTTTTTATCATATATGAGCTAGAAAGTGTTGGGTCATATTGCCCTTGGTATGACGTTAAACTCTATTTGTGGTAAAGTTCCACTTCTGAAGCTCGGTGAGTGTGGAGTACCCCTTCATCACCATTATTTCCAAGTCAACTCCGGAGTGGTAGTACCTGTTAGGGTCCCATCTATGTATTAGATATAACAAAATTAGTTCTAAAAAATTGAGTTTTAAAAAATTGAGTAGCCATCTCTAATGAATAAAACAAAAATATCTTCGGCATAAAATGACCCAATGGGTTGACGCATGTCAACCCATTAGGTCATACGATCTAACCAACCAATCAATCAACCAACTTAATATTCTTATATTATACAAGGGGTTTAAAAATCAATACCATTTCGTAATCCAATAAGGGTTATTTCCTAGTTGAGTAACATGATATTACAGAGTGACCCAGAAAAAACAAAACCCAATTTATTTATTTATTTTCCCATTAAACTAACCCTAAATCCCAACCCTAACCCCAATCTAACCTAACCCTAAACCCTAACTCTAACCCTTGTTGGACTTAAACTTAAAAAAAAATTAAAATTAGAATTAACAGTTTTATTACAAAATGTGTGGGTTCTGTTTTTTGTGGGTTACCCTGTAATATTATGTTACTCAACTAAGGAGGTTAGGGTTAGGGTTAGGGTTTAGAGTAAGGGGTAGGGTTGGGGTTTAGGGTTAGTTTAATGGAAAAATAAATAAATAATTTGGGGTCTGTTTTTTTGGGGGGGTCACCCTGTAATATCATGTTACTCAACTAGGATATAACCCCAATAAGTTAACCAATTCTCGTTCAAATGATCTCAAATCTTAACAGCATGTGTTAAAACAACTCAAGATTCTTTTTTTTTCTCTTTTGATATAGAAATGCCATTCACTGAGTAAAAGACATTTAAACATGAAACAAAATGTTAAGTTTTTTTCTGTATATGCTGTTAACATTTGAGATCATTTGAGCGGGTATTAGTCAAGTTATTAGATTATCGAAATGATACCAATTTTCCTAAACTCCATTTACATCTCAAATGATATGAAATTTGAACAGCAGGTGTAGAGACTGACCACAATATTATAGGTTTAATGTTTAAATACATTTTCTTCTACAGTAAATTGACTTTCTCTCAACAAAAAAAAAAGAAAAAATCATTAAACACTAAACATACAATCATAAGTTACTAATACACTTGCGGCTTGGCTCAGTCGGTAGAGCATCAGCTAGGAACCACAGGTTCCTGGTTTGATACCGGCCCTCGCCAACTCAGTGTATGAGAAGCACAAGGATCTGTGCGGAAATGAGCAGAACAATCAAAAACCCTTGTGATAAAAACAAAAAGGAAGAGAAAACTAGAGCGAAAAAATAACGTGTAATAGAAAGAGGACCTTCTTAGAACTTCAAACAGAATGAAGGACGGAGAATAGAGCGACCAAAAACCCTGTGATAAATACAAGGAAGGGAAAACGAAACAAAAAATAACGTGTAATAGAAAGAGAGACCTGTCTTAGAAACTTCAAACAGAATGAAGAACGCAAATAGAGCGAACCAAAAACGCTGTGATAAATACAACTGTATTAGAAATTCAAAACAAAACGAAGACGGAGATAAGAGCGGCTAAAACCCGTGTTAACTTTGAAAAGAAAGATTGCCCGAAAACAATAATATAATTAGAAAGAGTCCGGTTATAGTAATTCAAACAGAAAAAAGGGTGGAAAGAGTAGAACGGCTGAACCCTGTCATAAAAAAACAAGGAAGAGAAAACGTGACAGAAAATTACGTGTAAGAGAAAAAGTCCTGTCTTAGAAATTCAACCAGAAACGAAGACGGGCATAGAGTGGCCAAAATACTGTTGAAAAATAATATAAATTTATAAAGAGAAACCTGTCTTAGTAAATTCAACATAAACAAGACCAGATAGTAGAGCTACCAAAACATTATGATAAATTATAAAGGGTGAAAACTTGTCCGAAATGCTCAACGAGTAATACAAAAGAGAAGAAAGAAACAAAAAAGAGAGATCACTGTCTTAGTATTCAGAAACAGAAAGAAAAAAACCGGGGATTACAGCAATCAAAACCTTTCTCTAAAGATTATAATAACGAGGTCACTGGTCCTAAAAAAATATGCATAATATAATAAAAGCCACTCATTAGACATCAAGGGTGAAAGGTGACCGGAGAGTTTAAAGGTCATAACCTCGCAATAAAGCAAAGAATACAAAGAAATAATCAATGTTTAATAATACTAAACACATTTTCAAGAATTCAAACACATGTTTTCAATGTTAAATTGTGTGTATTATATTTTATATACGTCATCGTATTGCGAAGACGACAGCTTTTGGGCAAGCATCTGAATATAAATGTCCATTTTTCAATATTTCTCTCTGTTGGTAATTTGCTGTGTATATCTTGTGACCACCTTGTTGATCGATTTTATTGTACAATTTTCAGGCAGTAAAGTCTTGTGCGATAGATTTTTTGTATCTTATAACTTGTTTTTCCTAGCATCTTCTTACCCCGCATTATGTGGGTAATAAAACTTTGGCTTTGGTCCAGTCAGACAAATACTATTATCCGGTTAGACACTTTACATATAATATATACATAAAGGCGCCTCGTTTTTTTTCTTTTTTGTTTTTTTTTTCTCCGGTAATGCTGAGCAAGCTTGTCTTATATAGCATCAATCCTACTGTGTGTTCAATCCTGCCGAATGCTCGGCACTTGTTACCTTTTGCTTAATCAACGATCTCCAATGTTTTTTTATTCAGTACGAAGGCCGCATCATATATTTTACACATCTTCGATGGTCAGTTTTATACGTGAACTATATGGCCTATTTTAAAATTATATAGGTTGGTTTGGTTGTTTTGTCTCATGGTATATCAACCCTTTTCGAGTCATTTAACCCCGACTAAAGTCATAAAGGCAGCACGGAACATCAGCCTGTACAAAAACCCCGATAAAACTGAGTTCATGTCTATTTAAAACAAAGGCAGCACGGAACATCAACCTGTACAAAAACCCCGATAAAACTGAGTTCATGTCTATTAAAAACAAAGGACACACACACACACACACACACACACACTCACACACAAGGCGGTGCTGCACTGCAGGTCTTTACTGGATGCACAGAGAGAAAGGAGGATAACGGGTTGCAAGACCGCTGTCTTACGTCTCGCAGTTCCCTTTTTTTTCTCTCCCTCTGCTGCTGCCACTGTCGCAACCCCAGCCCGAAGACGACCTGTCCGTCTCTCGTCACTCCTCGCATACATATATATATATCTATACATCTAATCAGGATTTTAGTATTATAGAGATGAATGAAATACACAGGAATGAGTCATTTTTATTTGTTTATATTCGATGATTTTGAACATAAGGGAAATATAACAATTACAAAGAAACAACATAGTGCTTTCAGTGAACAATAATGCATAGTGACTACGAATTTCAAATATTAGCAATGGTTCTGATAAAATAGTCAATTACTTAACTGCAAATGCAAAAAGGCCATTAGCTTCAATATTTAAAATTGCTTCGGGCAGAATAAAATATTGGAACATTCCTACTGTATCCCGCGGGCCGCACTTTAGAGATGTTTCATCGACTGAACAGAATAAATGCTTATCGTACTTAATTAACTTTAATGTAAGAAAAAAAACTATTTGTGGTATTGTTTTGTTATTTTCATCACTTTGTTTTAAATATTACATCGTCCAAATGCATGTCCATATGAGCTATACACTCTTTAAGCCTAACTTTGCAGTGTCTCGTCCAGTCATTATCTCTTGAAGAATACAATATTTTAGTTCCTCAGTTATCTGCGGCCTATGTTTAAAGACTTGGGCTTTCAGGTATCTCCAGAGGAAGGGAAGTCCCTGTTGCGTAGTGGTTAAAGTGCTGCACTGCAACGTCGTAGAAAGCGAGTTCGAACTCCAGTCTCTCTATTACGTTTACTTTCGGACTAATATTCTTGGGAAATGTATGAAACGCCTTATCTCCCCAGCTATAGGTAAAATAGTACAATTATTGTACTTCTACAAGAATCGTGTTAGCATTAAAGGTAATTATGAACTTTTGTTTAGTAAATTAGGGTGTCCCAGAAAAAGCAGAACCCACAAGAATTTGTTAATTATCCAATTAAACAAATAAATTAGGGTTTAGGGTTCGAGTTAGGGTTGGGTTTAGGGTTCAGGGTTTGTTTAATGGAAAAATTAACAGTTTTATTACAAAATTTGCGGGTTCTGTTTTTTCTGGGACACGACAATTTACTAAACAAAAGTTTATAATTACCGCATTAAATTACCAACGAAGTTTTACGTGCCATCAAATAAAGAAACTATACCTATCTTCTGGGGATGTAATGACAAAGGGATTTATCAGCTTGCAAAATAACAACTCGGTTGCAGTGATAGAGTTACTATTTTTTAAAATAATTTTCCATCAGAAACGTTGGGTGTTCACTATTTGACATAATGTTGCATAGTCTATGTGGTTGCATACATTATTTTCAACCCCCTGTATTTCTGCAGGGATGGTCCTTTTCATATCACGGAAGCCCTTTCCATGGAATATTACAGGTAAGCGGAAAGCCGCGAATCACATGAAGTCACGTGAGAACTAGTTAACTGATCAGTACCAGCTTAGAACACCAGGCAAGAAGGCTGTCCTTGCTTAGCTGGGGGCTCACTTGCACCACGCGCTGTTGTTTAGTTAGAGAAAGAAGTTTAGTTAAGAATAGAAGTCTTAAAGAAATAACATGGTGTTGGTTGCTGCATATCTTTGCAAAAAGACTGACCAAGAAAAAGAAAATGAATCCAAGACGAACAACCAACAGGGACCTAGAAATAAAAGTCACCATGGAGATAAAGAATATAAACGACTAGAGATCACCAATGGCCAAAGAAGTAAGTAATGCAAGTTATGCATCTCATCTCTGTCTACCTGTCTATCTCTCTCTCCCCTCTCAGAACTATTTATATACCAGCGAGTATATAATATGATATATGAGTGAGGGGTATATCTATTAATAATGGAGATTTGCTTTCGGTTTTTGTCTGTCACAAAAATTACGTCATTGCTTACGTGACATTACCCAAAATCGTCATAACAGAATAAATACACTCAAAATTTGAACATGCAACATTAGACAGTCCTCATTGTTTTTTAAAACAAGTTTTAATAGATACATCCCCGTTATCATATATTTATATATAGTTTGTTTTATTTTAATAGATATTCAAAGTAATAGAACTTAGTTTCGATTTCAAATTGTTTTATTTTTTTTACTCCTTTAATAAATTTGATGATTTCCTGGTTTTATGGTTCAAACTCTCTAACATTTAATTTTTAACTTCCACCTCCTCAAGCAATATCTTTCACAAATGTATTTTTACATCGCCCGGAGTAACAATAATGATAGCAATTACAATGTTTCAATGGATGTTTCTGCTCAAAAGCACACATCCCGCTCATGCATTCTGGAAAATTTTTAATCTGGTAGATCGTTCTGCTGGACCCTGTATAGTGAATGAAAAACATTCATCTGCAAGTTCGCATGAATGATTGCCGAATCCCAGAACAACTATTTTACCGGGAAAACTCAACTGGCAAACGTCGTCGGTGCAAACCCAAATTGAGGTTAATGACTGCCTCAAGGACACTCTGAAGAATTCTTCTATTGCTGAGGAGGACTGGGAGAAGCTAGCTTGTAATAGACCTGGCTGGAGAGCCACTATCTACCGCTCTATAAACCGAATCTGAGTTCAACCGAATTAAACACCAAAAATTGAATCGGGTTATTAAAAAGGATGATTTTCAGTCCAGCAGCATTCAAAGTTCCAACATGCAGTTCATGTGAAAGAGGATGTCTCTCCAGGACTGGCCTTTTGAGTCATCTGAGAAAACACAAGAGTACAGTGTCAAATGCTTGTGGCACTCAACTATGAAAAAAGAACAGAAATGGTCTTACTCGTGCACGAGTTGACAGCCAAACACACACACACACTCACTCACACACACACACACACACACACATATATATATATATATATATAATATATATGTGTGTGTGTGTGTGTGTGTGTGTGTGTGTGTTGTGCGTGTGTGTGTCTATTTATTTCACCGTACCAACTATCAGGTAAGGTGTACGGGCATGGCACCTTGCTAGAAACAACAGTTGGAATGTTAATTTTATAGTTACATCCGAAAAGCTTTTTTAATTTTTTTTTACCTGCGTCAAAACATATTCAAAACAGGCCTGTTTTGACGTATTTTTCAAATGGTTTAAGCCTTGATTTTGAGTATATAGATTTAAGCAACATTTTCAAAATTAACCAAAAAAGTTAAAGTTGCAAACTATCAGGCATGATTAGACCCGTTAGAGGCTTGCAAAAAATACCAAATTCAATGCTATATTATTACAGATAGGGACTATCTTTAATGTCTTGGCAAGTCCTCTAGACGGCGTCCAGTGTCTACATAGAGGTGATGAATGGATATATTTGGTGGTTGGCCAACACTGGTGTGTTCGTGTTGTGGGCCGGATGGTCTGGGCTCCTCCTTTAATCCCTAGTTCCTCAAGTTTCTTTTCTAGGCAATAGAGAAAGGTTGCAAGGTCACCAACTAAGTTATTTGAAACCATATAATTGCCAACAGAAAGCCAAAACTCGGCATAAAACCAACCATTCGAACAAAATTGAAGAAGAGGATATATAAGTAGCAGTAAGAGGAGTCTTCACTTAACTCTCAAGCAACAGATTACATAGTAACATATCTCTCTCTCTCTCTCTCTCTATATTATATATATATATATATATATAATATATATATATATATATATATATTCATAAATTTTTTTATAAGACGCAGCGAAAAAGGGGACAGAGCAAGATAAATAATTAATAACAGAAAACACTCGTATTTTAGACAATCTTTTATAAACGAGAATTTTGTTTTATGGGCAATAAATCTTTAATTTGTTATAAATCTTGTTTTTAAGCCAAGCTCCTCGTTCTAGGCGCAATGTAGCTAAAAAAAATAATTCAGTAGCTTGTGCAGCCCTCTGCTGTTGTCTGATTTCGGCTAACAGTAGCCAAGATTCTGGCTTATCTTACTAACGGTTGTTTGTACATTGTCTAAAAAACAATGCTTCATCTCATAAATTTGAACAATTTAATTTTAATACATCTGCTCTTCCACCCTCAACGCTAACAATGCATTTACCCAACTCCTCTACCACGTGCTTGATGTGACACAAGCTCAAATTTTCAAGCGGAGTACAGCTGGTTTGAATTGAAACTTTTCCTTCTCCAAGACTCGTAGCTTTACCATGCCTGAAGAAGCGGCTTCGCCTTACTATTTACACGTCGTTCGAGATAGAACAGTTGGAAGCATGTCTTTTTCAAGTGTATTAGCTAGAAATGTAATGCAAAACATAATTTCCAGCTGGGAGAATTTGGCTCAGGACCGCCCTCGGTAGCGGCAGGATTTACGTAGAAAACTTTTCCTAGGTGATGGGCATAATCTACATGTTGGAACTTCCTCACTTTAAATGTTGCTGGACTGAAAATCATCCTTTCTAATAGCCCGATTCAATTTTTGGTGTTTAATTCCGTTGAACTCAAATTCTTTCACAGACCAGTAGATGGTGGCTCTCCCTGGCGCAATACAATGAAACCAAGAGGTCCAGAAGAAAGCAGCCTCAACAAAGCACCGGCACATCAACATCTTCAGGGACCACCTTCACATGCGACATCTGCGGTCGAGAATGTTTTTCGAACATTGGAATTCAGTCACAGGAGGCGCTGTAACTTCAGGGGCACAAGAACTATATTATAGTCTTCCGAGACTAGATTTGAACCGAATTTGAACTCTGGTCGCCGAATCCATTTCATATGCCGATTTTTGTTTACGTTAAGCTAAAATAAATAAGTAAAATATTAATAACGATGATAATCCTTCATCAAATGAATTCAGAAAAGTTGGTGCGCTCTTACGTTGTGTATACATTACTTCGTGTGTGATGAGAGCTGGAGAGATGGACGTGCAACGTAATCTAATTTAGAAACGTATGCCTTGAGGCTGGGTTTAATGCCCATCACCTGGGAAAAGGGAAATAAAAGAATCCCAGCGGAACTGAACAATTTTGGAACCACCCACGAGAGACTTGCTTCCTGGGGTGCCCATATCAAATCGACCTTGTGTCATATTTCTACATCCTGTGGGTTGTGTGATTAATAGCATCTTACAACCCATACATAATATGGATAAGTCCTGCTATTAATATTAATGCTCCATCACTGAAATTCTGAAAATCTGAGACTATTCTATCCAATACGAGTAAAGGTGCTATAAACACGAAAGAAGAATTCAGGGTGTAGCAGAAATACCTCCCACATTTTAAACGGTCATCTATATTGTATAAGTGAACTTAGGCAAGGGATAATGGTAGCTCCATCTACCTAATCTGTTACCATTCTATTAGTTTTGTTTTGTTTTGTTTGTTTTGTTTTACGGCATATCAACCTCAGTTGGTCATATAATGGTGAAAAAGTTTTGAAATTAATTTATTCTTAAATGGATACTCAGTTTTTTTATAAACATATCTTTCTATTTATAACGCATAGACGAGACCCCAACAGGTACTATCACTCTAGGTCAGAGTGGACCTCTTAGCAATGGTGATAAAGGGGTGCTTCACATTCCCCAAACCTCCAAATCTGGAACCTCACCATGAGTTAGAGTTTAACGTCATACCCAGGACATGAAGACCCCCAGCCACCGCCTTCTAGCATCCATATGATAAAAGGGTGGGGGGTTGCCATAAGAGCAATAGGGTAGGGATAATCATATAGGTTCTAGGGCTTGATGTAGCTAGCTGATTGATTGGAAGGGGCCTCTCAGACCACCCGTCAAGCCTAAGTAAGGACCTAAGTCGCCACCCACGGCCAACAGGTGGTCCAATCGGGGGAGTCTTACCTCTCTGCAGAGGTGCAGTCGGTGTATTCTAACGACAGGGCGGCATTCTTCTAGTTATAATTAGTTATGATTATGCCGTAGATTGGTGAATCTATAATTGCTAAACTGAGAGCATTTCGTGCTAATCTCATGAAATTATGATGTTCCAGATAGAAAATCGATACTTCTGTGGTTTAAAAATCTCCCATGAAGAGTATCATTATATATATATATATATATATATATATATATATATAATATATATGGTGTGTGTCTGTGTGTGTGTCTGTCTGTCTGTGTGTGTGTGTGTGTGTGTGTGTGTGTGTGTGTGTGTGTAGCGAAGACATTAATCCAACGGTGATTGGTAACTGACAGTTCCCTGGCTCTGTGATTTTCAAACTAAGTTTTTGCAACCCTATCTATGATATACTTGCTGTATCAATGGTATTGAACAGACTTTTATAAAATATAAAAATATATTATTAATATTAATATATATGTATGTATTTATATGTGTGTGCGTGTTTGTACATATATATATATATATATATATATATAATTTTCTGCCGATTAATAATTAGTAGATTGGCTTCATATGACATGAAATCTATTATTTCGTAACCACTATACCACATTTCTGAATGTTATTGTCTTTATTTTTTGCTAGTTTCTTGTTTCTTATTAATTGTATTTCCTTTTGATTCTTTTTTTTTCCTTGGTTAGTTTGACCAAGAGTATTTTTGAGATCTCCTTAATGTGTTTAGATATTATTATAGTAAAAAAAAAACACTTATTATTTTATTTCCCTGCACCAGAGCACACACACACACATATATATATATATATATATATATATATATATATATATATATATATATTCGTATTTTGGCCCCATTTAACAACAGTTTTATATCCTGTGATTGTAGTGATTCCATAATTGTTCCCTAGCTATTGGGTGAATAGTGTCACTGCTGTTTTTCTACAAGAATGTCTTTAATATTTAATTAGCCACGAAGATTGATATGCAATTAAACTAAGAAACCCAACCAAACAATGCATAATTTTTGCTAAGGGCTGGACAGATTCTGCCTTTTAACGGTATGTGGGGAAATAGCTGAAACTAATTTAGTTTATTGTTTTTGTTGCTTATCAAGTGATGTTTTTATTTAGATTTAAGATATACCACTGGTTTATGCCACAGCTTATATTTTGTAAGAGATTTAAATCCTATAAACCAGGTAACAACTAGTGTCTCTACCGATATAAAGATTAGCATATATTCAGCTACAGTGGTCTTTCAGAGATCTATTGTACAACCATTTTCAACGATACCAGAAAAAGGGGTCATTATTATATCTATTGATAAAGGAGATTCGCTTCCGGTTTTTGTCTGTAACAAAAAGTACGTCACTGCTTAGGTCACATTACCCAACACATAATCCAACGTCATAACATAGAATCAATATACTCAAAATGTGAGCATGCAACGTTAGACAATCCTCATTGTTTCAATAAATAGATGCCCGGCGTTATATATCTATATATAGATTGTTTTATTCTAATATAATATTTAAAGTTATCGGAACTGTTTCCATTTCAAATTGTCTTTCTTTCTTTCGTTTTTTTTTACTCCTTTAATAAATTTGACGATTTTACATATTTATGCTACACGCTCTATGACATTGAATTTTCAGCTCCCATCACCTCAGGCAATATCTTTCCAAAAAAAATTTTACATCGCCCAGAGGGTGTCTTTTTATTTTACTAGTAAAATCTAATTGTTTTTATTAATGCTGAATTGTGAGTTCATTTACATCCTAGTTGTTTTTTCTTGCGTTTTTGTTTGTCCTAGTTATGACAAAACCTGTTTGTTTTACGGTATGACAGTCCATTAAAGTATCATTTAAGTGATATCAGAAGTTGTCACGGCATGACTGCATTTCCAGCAGAGGGGTAAGACCAACCCTTAAAAATAGTACCGAAGTATCATAGTTAATTGTGAGTTTAAATACTTGCTAATTGCTTTAGGTTGCTGTTGTTTTTTCTGGATATAACACTAAACTGTTTTTATACTTCGTTTTTCAAACATCCCTCATACTTTGACCCAAATGAATAGGAACATCATTGTGACGATTTACTCCGGGTTAAAGTGGACCTTGGTCCAATTCAACAAAATGGAGACCTCTATTTTCTCCCCAAATGACCAGATTTGGAGCCTCTACACTGAATTATGTTTAAGTTGTACCCAGAACTCTGCGGAAGCGAGGGTCTACTTTATTGTTTGGGATACAAATCAGTGTTTAATCTTGACCCAACCTCTGACAAGCAGGAGTAACAATTATAACTAGATCTTTTATTTAGTGATTCTATAATTTGTTTCTATACAATTTTTTTTCTTTCTTTTCTTTTTTGTTATTTGATCTGGAAAATACTCCATGTAACTAAATAATTAGACTTGTTTTTAAGGGTGGGGAACCATATGACCTTTAGGCACCCCTTTTTTTATTCTTCGATTAAGAAAGAACATGTTTTTCATTACACCGTCAAATACCGGTTGTTTTGTTAGGGTTAGGTTTGGATTAGTTTTAATTTTTTTTTAAATCTAAAAATCGTTGTTAAAACAACAGAATTGACGGTGTAAATGAAAAACATGTTCTTTCTTAAATCGAGATAAAAAAAGGGTGCCTTAAAGGTCATATGGTCCCCACCATTTAAAACAAGTCTTAATTATTTTAGTTAATGGAGTATTTTCCCAGATCAAATAACAAAAAAGAAGAAAGAAAAAATGTATAGAAACAAATTATAGAATCACTAATAACAAGATCTAGTTAATACATTGTTACTCCTGCTTGTCGGTTGGGTCAAGATTACACTGATTGTATCCCCAAACAATAAAGTAGACCCCTCGCTTCCAGCAGAGTTCTGGGTACAACTCTAAACATAATTCAGTGTAGAGGCTCCAAATCTGGTCATTTGGGGAGAATAGAGTCTCCATTTTGTTGCCATTGGACCAAGGTCCACTTTAACCCGGAGTAATCGTCACAATGATGTTCCTATTCATGGGTCAAATAGGCATGTTTGAAAAACGAAGTATAAAAAGTTTAGTGTTATATCCAGAAAAAACAACAGCACTAAAGCAATTAGCAAGTATTAAACTCACAATTAACTATGATACTTACGGTACTATTTTTAAGGGTTGGTCTTACCCCTCTGCTGGAAATGCAGTCATGCCGTGACACTTCTGATATCACTTAAATGATACTTTAATGGACTGTCATACCGTAAAACAAACAGGTTTTGTCATAACTAGGACAAACAAAAACGCAAGACAAAAACAACTAGGATGTAATGAACTCACAATTCAGCATTAATAAAAACAATTAGATTTACTAGCAAAATAAAAAGACACCCTCTGGGCGATGTAAAATTTTTTTTGAAAGATATTGCCTAAGGGGATGGGAGCTGAAAATTCAATGTCATAGAGTGTGTAGCATAAATATGTAAAATCGTCAAATTTATTAAAGGAGTAAAAAAAAAAAGAAAGAAAAAAGACAATTTGAAATGGAAACAGTTCCGATAACTTTAAATATTATATTAGAATAAAACAATCTATATATAATATATAACGCCGGGCATCTATTATTGAAAACAATGAGGATTGTCTAACGTTGCATGCTCACATTTTGAGTATATTCATTATATGTTATGACGTTGGATTATGTGTTGGGTAATGTGACCTAAGCAGTGACGTACTTTTTGTTACAACAAAAACCGGAAGCGAATCTCCTTTATCAATAGATATATATGACCCCTTTTTCTGGTATCGTTGAAAATGGTTGTACAATAGATCTCTGAAAGACCACTGTAGCTGAATATATGCTAATCTTTAATATCGGTAGAGACACTAGTTGTTACCTGGTTTATAGGATTTAAATCTTTTACAAAATATAAGTTGTGCATAAACCAGTGGTATATCTAATCTAAAATAAAAACATCCACTTGATAAGCAAACAAAAATAATAAACCTAAATTAGTTATCAGCTATTTCCCCACATACCGTTAAAAGGCAGAATCTGTCCAGCCCTTAGCAAAAATATGCATTGTTTGGTTGGGTTTCTTAGATTAATTGCATATCAATCTTCGTGGCTAATTAAATATTAAAGACATCTTGTAGAAAAACAGCAGTGACACTATTCACCCAATAGCAGGGAACAATTATGGAATCACTACAATCACAGGATATAAAAAACTGTGTTAAATGGGGCCAAAATACGAATATATATATATATATATATATATATAATATATATATATATATATATGTTATGTATGTTGCTCTGGTGCAGGGAAATAAAAAATAAGTGTTTTTTTTACTATAAATAATATCTAAACACATTAAGGAGATCTCAAAAATACTCTTGGGTCAAACTAACCAAGGAAAAAAAAAGAATCAAAAGGAAATACAATTAATAAGAAACAAGAAACTAGCAAAATAAAGACAATAAATTCAGAATGTGGTATAGTGTTACGAAATAATAGATTTCATGTCATATAGAAGCCAATCTACTAATTATTAATCGGGCAGAAATTATATATATATATATATATATATATATATGGTACAAACACGCACACACATATAAATACATACATATATATTAATATTAATAATATATTTTATATTTTATAAGAAAAGTGTGTTCAATACCATTGATACAGCAAGTATATCTTAGATAGGGTTGCAAAAAACTTAGTTTGAAAATCACAGAGCCAGGAACTGTCAGTTACCAAATCACCGTTGGATTAATGTCTTCGCTACACACACACACACACACACACACACACACACACACACAGACAGACAGACACACACACAGACACACACCTATATATATATATATATAATATATATATATATATATATATATATAATGATACTCTTCATGGGAGATTTTTCAACCCACTGAAGTATCGATTTTCTATCTGGAACATCATAATTTCATGAGATGAGCACGAAATGCTCTCAGTTTAGCAATTATAGATTCACCAATCTACGGCATAATCATAACTAATTGTAACTAAAAGAATGCCGCCCTGTCGGTAGAATACACCGACTGCACCTCTGCAGAGAGGTAAGACTCCCCCGATTGGACCACCTGTTGGCCGAGGGTGGCGACTTAGGTCCTTACTTAGGCTTGACGGGTGGTCTGAGAGGCCCCTTCCAATCAATCAGCTAGCTACATCAAGCCCTAGAACCTATATGATTATCCCTACCCTATTGCTCTTATGGCAACCCCCCACCCTTTTATCATATGGATGCTAGAAGGCGGTGGCTGGGGGTCTTCATGTCCTGGGTATGACGTTAAACTCTAACTCATGGTGAGGTTCCAGATTTGGAAGTTTGGGGAATGTGAAGCACCCCTTTATCACCATTGCTAAGAGGTCCACTCTGACCTAGAGTGATAGTACCTGTTGGGGTCTCGTCTATGGGTTATAAATAGAAATATATGTTTATAAAAAAACTGAGTATCCATTTAAGAATAAATTAATTTCAAAACTTTTTCGGCATTATATGACCAACTGAGGTTGATATGCCGTAAAACAAAACAAACAAAACAAAACAAAACTAATAGAATGGTAACAGATTAGGTAGATGGAGCTACCATTATCCCTTGCCTAAGTTCACTTATACAATATAGATGACCGTTTAAAATGTGGGAGGTATTTCTGCAGCAACCTGAATTCTTCTTTCATGTTTATAGCACCCTTATTCGTATTGGATAGAATAGTCTTAGATTTTCAGAATTTCTGTGATGGAGCATTAATATTAATAGCAGGACTTATCCATATTATGTATGGGTTGTAAGATGCTATTAATCAACAACCCACAGGATATAGAAATATGACACAAGGTCGATTTGATATGGGCACTCCCAGGAAGCAAGTCTCTCGTGGGGTGGTTCCAAAATTGTTCAGTTCCGCTGGGATCTTTATTTCCCTTTTCCCAGGTGATGGGCATTAAACCCAGCCCTCAAAGGCATACGTTTCTGAATTAGATTACGTTGCACGTCCATCTCTCTAGCTTCTCAATCACACACGAAGTAATGTAATACACAACGTAAGAGCGAACCAACTTTTCTGAATTCATTTGATGAAGGATTATCATCGTTATTAATATTTTACTTATTTATTTTAGCTTAACGTAAACAAAAATCGGCATATGAAATGGATTCGGCGACCAGAGTTCAAATTCGGTTCAAATCTAGTCTCGGAAGACTATAATATAGTTTTTGCCCCTGAAGTTACAGCGCCTCCTGTGACTGAATTCCAATGTTCGAAAAACATTCTCGACCGCAGATGTCGCATGTGAAGGTGGTCCCTGAAGATGTTGATGTGCCGGTGCTTTGTTGAGGCTGCTTTCTTCTGGACCTCTTGGTTTCAATGTGTTGCGCCAGGGAGAGCCACCATCTACTGGTCTGTGAAAGAATTTGAGTTCAACCGAATTAAACACCAAAAATTGAATCAGGCTATTAGAAAGGATGATTTTCAGTCCAGCAACATTTAAAGTGGGGAAGTTCCAACATGTAGATTATGCCCATCACCTAGGGACAGTTTGCTACGTAGATCTTGTTGCCACCGAGGGCGGTCCTGAGCCAAATTTTCCCAACTGGAAATTATGTTTTTTATTACATTTCTAGCTAATACACTTGACAAAGACATGCTTCCAACTGTTCTATCTCGAACGACGTGTAAATAGTAAGGCGAACCCGCTTCTTCAGGCATGGTAAAGCTACGAGTCTTGGAGAAGGAACAGTTTCAATTAAAACCAGCTGTACTCCGCATGAAAAGTTGAGCTTGTGTCACATCAAGCACGTGGTAGATGAGTTGGGTAAATGCATTGTTTGCGTTGAGGGTGGAAGAGCAGATGTATTAAAATTAAATTGTTCAAATTTATGAGATGAAGCATTGTTTTTTTAGACAATGTACAAACAACCGTTAGTAAGATAAGCCAGAATCTTGGCTACTGTTAGCCGAAATCAGACAACAGCAGAGGGCTGCACAAGCTACTGAATTATTTTTTTTAGCTACATTGCGCCTAGAATGAGGAGCTTGGCTTAAAAACAAGATTTATAACAAATTAAAGATTTATTGCCCATAAAACAAAATTCTCGTTTATAAAAGATTGTCTAAAATACGAGTGTTTCCTGTTATTAATTATTTATCTTGCTCTGTCCCCTTTTTCGCTGCGTCTTATAAAAAAATTTATGAATATATATATATATATATATATATATATATATATATATATATATATATAGAGAGAGAGAGAGAGAGAGATATGTATACTATGTAATCTGTTGCTTGAGAGTTAAGTGAAGACTCCTCTTACTGCTACTTATATATCCCTTCTTCAATTTTGTTCGAATGGTTGGTTTTATGCCGAGTTTTGGCTTTCTGTTGGCAATTATATGGTTTCAAATAACTTAGTTGGTGACCTTGCAACCTTTCCCTATTGCCTAGAAAAGAAACTTGAGGAACTGGGGATTAAAGGAGGAGCCCAGACCATCCGGCCCACGACACGAACACACCAGTGTTGGTCAACCACCAAAGATATCCATTCATCACCTCTATGTAGACACTGGACGCCGTCTAGAGGACTTGCCAAGACATATTAAAGATAGTCTCTATCTGTAATAATATAACATTGAATTTGGTATTTTTTGCAAGCCTCTAACGGGTCTAATCATGCCTGATAGTTTGCAACTTTAACTTTTTTGGTTAACTTTGAAAATTTTGCTTAAATCTATATACTCAAAATCAAGGCTTAAACCATTTGAAAAATAGGTCAAAACAGGCCTATTTTGAATATGTTTTGACGGTTTAAAAAAAACTTAAAAAAGCTTGTCGGATGCCTTAAAACTATGAAATTAACATTCCAACTGTTGTTTCTAGCAAGGTGCCAATCCCCGTACACCTTATCTGATAGTTGGTACGGTGAAATAAATAGACACAAACACACACGCACACACACATACACACACACACGCACACACACATACACACACACACGCACACGCACACACACACACACACATTATATATATATATATGTGTGTGTGTGTGTGTGTGTGTGTGAGTGGTGTGTGTGTGTGTGTGGCTGTCAACTCGTACATGAGTAATAATTCCTGTTCTTTTTTCATAGTTGAGGGCCACTATCATTTGACACTGTACTCTTGTGTTTTCTCAGATGACTCACCAGGCCAGCTCTGGAGAGACATCCTCTTCCACATGAACTACATGTTGGAACTTTGAATGCTGCTGGACTGAAAATCATCCTTTCTAATAACCCGATTCAATTTTGGGTGTTTAATTCGGTTGAACTCAAATTTGGTTCACAGAGCGGTAGATGGTGGCTCTCCAGCCAGGTCTATTACAAGCTAGCTTCTCCCAGTCCTCCTCAGCAATAAAAGAATTCTTCAGAGTGTCCTTGAGGCAGTCATTAACCTCAATTTGGGTTTGCACCAACGACGTTTGCCAGTTGAGTTTTCCTCGTAAAATAGTTGTTCTGGGATTCGGCAATCATTCATGCGAACTTGCAGATGTATGTCTTTCATGCCCTATACAGGGTCCAGCAGAACGATCTACCAGATTAAAAAATTCCCAGAATGCATGAGCGGGATGTGTGCTTTTGAGCAGAAAAATCCATTGAAACATTGTAATTGCCATCATTATTGTTACTCCGGGCGATGTAAAAATCCATTTTTGAAAGATATTGCTTGAGGAGGTGGAAGTTAAAAATTAAATGTTAGAGAGTTTGAACCATAAAACCAGGAAATCATCAAATTTATTAAAGGAGTAAAAAAAAAAAAAACAATTTGAAATCGAAACGAAGTTCTATTACTGTGAATATCTATTAAATAAAACAAACTATATATAAATATATGATAACGGGGATGTATCTATTAAAACTTGTTTTAAAAAACAATGAGGACTGTCTAATGTTGCATGTTCAAATTTTGAGTGTATTTATTCTGTTATGACGATTTTGGGTAATGTGACGTAAGCAATGACGTAATTTTTGTGACAGACAAAAACCGGAAGCAAATCACCATTATTAATAGATATGCCCCTCACTCATATATCATATTATATACTCGCTGGTATATAAACAGTTTTGAGAGGGGAGAGAGAGATAGACAGGTAGACAGGAGATGAGATGCATAACTTGCATTACTTACTTCTTTGGCTTCTGTGACTTCTATTTCTAGGTCCCTGTTGGTTGTTCGTCTTTGATTCATTTTCTTTTTCTTGGTCAGTCTTTTTGCAAAATATGCAGCAACCAACACCATGTTATTTCTTTAAGACTTCTATTCTTAACTAAACTTCTTTCTCTAGCTAAACACAGCGCGTGTGTGCAAGTGAGCCCCAGCTAAGGCAAGGACAGCCTTCTTGCCTGGTGTTCTAGCTGGTACTGATCAGTTAACTAGTTCTCACGTGACTTCATGTGATTCGCGGGCTTTCTGCCTTACCTGTAATATTCCATGGAAAGGGCTTCCCGTGATATGAAAAAGGACCATCCCTGTAGAAATACAAGGGGGTTGACAAAAAATCTATGCAACCACATAGACTATGCAACATTATGTCAAATAGTGAACACCCAACGTTTCTGATGGAAAATTATTTTTAAAAAATAGTAAATCTATCACTGCAACCGAGTTGTTATTTTGTAAGCTGATAAATCCCTTTGTCATTACATCCCCAAGAAGATAGGTTAGTTTCTTTATTTATGGCACGTAAAACTTCGTTGGTAATTTAATGCGGTAATTATAAACTTTTGTTTAGTAAATTGTCGTGTCCCAGAAAAAACAGAACCACAAATTTTTAATAAAACTGTTAATTTTCATTAAACAAATTTGAACCCTAAAACCCAACCCTAACCGAACCCTAAACCCTAATTTATTTGTTTAATGGAAATTAAATTATTGCAAATTTGTGGGTTCTGCTTTTTCTGGGACACCCTAATTTACTAAACAAAAGTTCATAATTACCTTTAATGCTAACACGATTCTCGTAGAAGTACAATAATTGTACTATTTTACCTATAGCTGGGGAGATAAGGCGTTTCATACATTTCCCAAGAATATTAGTCCGAAAGTAAACGTAATAGAGAGACTGGAGTTCCAACTCGTTTTCTACGAGGTTACAATGCAGCACTTTAACCACTACGCAACGGGGACTTCCCTTCCTCTGGAGATACCTGAAAACCCAAGTCTTTAAACATAGGCCGCAGATAACTGAGAACTAAAATATTTATTCTTCAAGAGATAATGACTGGACGAAGACACTGCAAAGTTAGGCTTAAAGAGTGTATAGCTCATATGGACATGCATTTGGACGATGTAATATTTAAAACAAAGTGATGAAATAACAAAACAATACCACAAATAGTTTTTTTTTTCTTACATTAAAGTTAATTAAGTACGATAAGCATTTGTTCTGTTCAGTCGATGAAACATCTCTAAAGTGCGGCCCGCGGGATACAGTAGGAATGTTCCAATATTTTATTCTGCCGAAGCAATTTTAAATATTGAAGCTAATGGCCTTTTTGCATTTGCAGTTAAGTAATTGACTATTTTATCAGAACCATTGCTAATATTTGAAATTCGTAGTCACTATGCATTATTGTTCACTGAAAGCACTATGTTGTTTCTTTGTAATTGTTATATTTCCCTTATGTTCAAAATCATCGAATATAAACAAATAAAAATGACTCATTCCTGTGTATTTCATTCATCTCTATAATACTAAAATCCTGATTAGATGTATAGATATATATATGTATGCGAGGAGTGACGAGAGACGGACAGGTCGTCGTCGGGCTGGGTTTGCGACAGTGGCAGCAGCAGAGGGAGAGAAAAAAAGGAACTGCGAGACGTAAGGGAACTTGTGTGGTGTGTGTGTGTGTGTGTGTGTGTGTGTGTGTGTGTGTGTGTGTGTCCTTTGTTTTTAATAGACATGAACTCAGTTTTATCGGGGTTTTTGTACAGGTTGATGTTCCGTGCTGCCTTTGTTTTAAATAGACATGAACTCAGTTTTATCGGGGTTTTTGTACAGACTGATGTTCCGTGCTGCCTTTATGACTTTAGTCGGGGTTAAATGACCCGAAAAGGGTTGATATACCATGAGACAAAACAACCAAACCAACCTATATAATTTTAAAATAGGCCATATAGTTCACGTATAAAACTGACCATCTAAGATGTGTAAAATATATGATGCGGCCTTCGTACTGAATAAAAAAACATTGGAGTTCGTTGATTAAGCAAAAGGTAACAAGTGCCGAGCATTCGGGCAGGATTGAACACACAGTAGGATTGATGCTATATAAGACAAGCTTGCTCAGCATTACCGGGAGAAAAAAAAACAAAAAAGAAAAAAAAACGAGGCGCCTTTATGTATATAATTATATGTAAAGTGTCTAACCGGATAATAGTATTTGTCTGACTGGACCAAAGCCAAAGTTTTATTACCCACATAATGCGGGGTAAGAAGATGCTAGGAAAAACAAGTTATAAGATACAAAAAATCTATCGCACAAGACTTTACTGCCTTGAAAATTGTACAATAAAATCGATCAACAAGGTGGTCACAAGATATACAGCAAATTACCAACAGAGAGAAAATATTGAAAAATGGACATTTATATTCAAGATGCTTGCCCAAAAGCTGTCGTCTTCAGCAATACGCTGACGTATATAAAATATAATACACACAATTTAACATTGAAAACATGTGTTTGAATTCTTGAAATGTGTTTAGTATTATTAAACATTGATTATTTCTTTTGTATTCTTTGCTTTTTATTGCGAGGTTATGACCTTTAAACTCTCCCGGTCACCTTTCACCCTTGATGTCTAATGAGTGCTTTTATTATATTATGCATATTTTTTAGGACCAGTGTCCTCGTTATATAATCTTTAGAGAAAGGTTTTGATTGCTGTAATCCCCCGGTTTTTTTTCTTTCTGTTCTGAATTACTAAGACAGTATCTCTCTTTTTTTTTTTTCTTCTTCTCTTTTGTATTACTCGTTGAGCATTTCGGACAAGTTTTCACCTCTTTATAATTTTATCATAATGTTTTGGTAGCTCTACTTCTGGTCTTGTTTATGTTGAATTACTAAGGCAGGTTTCTCTTTATAATTTATAATTATTTATTATTTTTCATCACAGTATTTTGGCCACTCTTATGCCCGTCCTTCGTTTCTGGTTGAATTTCTAAGACAGGACTTTTTTCTCTTACACGTAATTTTTTTCTGTCACGTTTTCTCTTCCTTGTTTTTTTATGACAGGGTTTCAGCCGTTCTACTCTCCACCCTTTTTTTCTGTTTGAATTACTATAACCGGACTCTTTCTAATTTATATTATTTGTTTCGGGCAATCTTTCTTTTCATATTAGTTAACACGGGTTTTAGCCGCTCTTATCTCCGTCCTTCGTTTTGTTTGAATTTCTAATACAGTTGTATTTATCACAGCGTTTTTGGTCGCTCTATTCTGCGTTCTCATTCTGTTTGAAGTTCTAAGACAAGGTCTCTCTTTCTATTACAGTTATTTTTTTTGGTTTCGTTTTCCCTTCCTTGTATTTATCACAGGGTTTTTGGGTCGCTCTATTTCTCCGTCCTTCATTCTGTTGAAGTTCTAAGACAGGTCTCTCTTTCTATTACACGTTATTTTTTCGCTCTAGTTTTCTCTTCCTTTTGTTTTTATCACAAGGGTTTTTGATTGTTTCTGCTCATTTCCGCACAGATCCTTGTGCTTCTCATACACTGAGTTGGCGAGGGCGGTATCAAACCAGGAACCTTGTGGTTCCTAGGCTGATGCTCTACCGGCTGAGCCAAGCCGCAAGTGTATTAGTAACTTATGATTGTATGTTTAGTGTTTAATGATTTTTCTTTTCTTTTTTGTGAGAGAAAGTCAATTTACGGTAGAAGAAAATGTATGTAAACATTAAACCTATAATATTGGTGCGTCAGTCTCGACACCGCTGTTCAAATTTCATTTATCATTTGAAGTGTAAATGGAGTTTAGAAAATTTGGTATCATTTCGATAATCTAATAACTTGACTAATACCGCTCAAATGCATCTCAAATGTTAACAGCATATACAGAAAAAAAAACTTAACCATTTTGTTTCATGTTAAAATGTCTTTAACTCAGTGAATGGCAGTTTTCTATATTCAAAGAGAAAAAAAAAAAAGAATCTTGAGTTGTTTTAACGACATGCTTTTGTTAAGATTTGAGATCATTGAACGACGAATTGTTAACTATTGGGCGTTTATATCCTAGTTGCAGTAACATGATATTTACAGGGTGACCCCCCCAAAAAAACATGACCCCAAATTATTTATTTATTTTTACCATTAAAACTAACCCTAACCCCAACCCTACCCTTTACTCTAAACCCTAACCCTAACCCCTAACCTCTTAGTTGAGTAACATTAATATTTACAGGGTAACCCACAAAAAACAGAACCCACACATTTTGTAATAAAACTCTTAAAATTCTAATATTTAATTTTTTTTTAAGTTTAATCCAACAAGCGTAAGTTAGGCAGTTTAGGGTTAGGTTAGATTGGTTAGGTTGGGATTTTAGGGTGTAGTTTAATGCGAAATAAATAAATAAATGGTTTTGTTTTTTCTGGGTCACTCTGTAATATCATGTTAACTCAACTAGGAAATAAACCCCTATTGGATTACGAAATGGTATGATTTTTTAAACCCCTTGTGATAAATATAAGAATTATTAAGTTGGTTGATTGAATTGGTTGGTTAAGATCGTATGACCTAATAGGGTGACATGCGTCAAACCCATGGGTCATTTTATGCCGAAGATATTTTTGTTTTATTCATTAGAGATGCTACTCAATTTTTAAACTCAATTTTTAGAACTAATTTTGTTATACTGAATTACATAGATGGGACCCTAACAGGTACTACCACTCCGGAGTTGACTTGAAATAATGGTGTATGAAGGGGTACTCCACACTCACGAGCTTCAGAAGTTGGAACTGTACCACAATAGAGTTTTAACGTGCATACCAAGGGCAATATGACCCAACACTTTCTAGCTCCTATATGATAAAAAAAGTTGGGCTTGCCACAAGGGAAATAAGATTGGATAATAGGTGCTAGGCTTGACATGATCAGGCGTTGATGGTGGTGACCCCTCGGACTGCCGTCTATCCTGAGTGAGGGCCAAAATGGCGTGTTTGCATGTGATGAGATGCTCAGCCACAAAGGTTCTATCCTTAAACCATCACAGGTTCAATAAGTGCCCCATTGTGTGGTGGGGGTACCCCCTCGCAGAGGTGCAGTCGGAGTATTCAAAAGCCTCAGCCAACAGGGCTATAATAATAATAATTTGATATTTTGTTCCAATCTGCGTTATGTATTAAAATAAAACACAATAAGAATAATAAAATTTTAAAATTAAAAAAAAATGTATCTGATAATGCAGGCTTCCAGTTTCTGGGGAGTGTGGAGGCACCCGACGTTGCCATTACTCTCAGGTCAGTTCTAATCTGGAAGTGGTAGTCACCTGTAGGAATCCCATTTATAGGTAAAATCTGTCTGAAAATTATTCATATTCCAAATAAGAAACCATGTGTAAAAAAAAATAAATAAAAACTCTAAGAAAACTAGCGGCACAAAAAAAATGTAAAATATGAACATAAATCCCTAACCTTTCGGCATAAAATAACCCTAGATGGCGTTACATGCTGTAAAATTTCAATCAATCACTTCAATCATAAAACACAATTGTTAATAATCAACATTACTCTACTAAATGTGAATTTATGAGGCACACATTAAAGCAAATAAGATTATAAATAATCATATATAAATATTAATTAATAAATCATATTTTATTATACGGTGAAAAAGCATTTGGTTTTGATTATAGTCTGGTCGCAAAACAAATAAACACACTTTTCATTTGACGCCCCGGAGGAAAAACCTTAGATCATTTGAATTTAAATTTGAAGTGTACTGCTAGAAATTAGCTTTTTATTAGAAAGAAAAAATATTTCTTTGAGTTTTGATAACAAAACTACTTTTAGCGTCTATTATTAAAATAAATATAAAGATTCTCAAAATCTGTTTACATTTTTATGGGGCGTGCCAAAAATGAACTTTTACACCTACTGCGTGGGCGTTTTTTTGCCAGAGATAATTAATAAACAAAAGACAATAAAAACTCATAACAAATAAATAACAAAAATAAATAACACTTTATTGTTTCAATATATATACATTATATTATATTATATTATATAAATATATATATATATATATATATATATATATATATATTTTAGCATATTGCACCAAAATTAACCTTAAGAATCAAATCTTTATATTGTCATATCGCTTTAGAGATCATCTTGTAGCTTTTTGTGTGATCAAGAAGAGAAGTCAAATGTTTAAAACAATGATTACGTTCATTTCGTATTTCCTGCACCGACTCAGTTTTCTACGCCAGTAAAATTCCTTTAAGATTTATTAAAGGACGTACACAAGTGGACTGGATTTCACAGGCAATAAAGAGATTAGTCCACTTCAAAGATACATTCAAACATTTCTTTATCAGTAGACAAAAGATTTCTTTAGGGTTTGAATCTTTAGCATTAAACTAACCACACATATAAACACAACTACATATACTCCCATATATATAATATATATATATATATATATATAATATATATATATCTTTATTATAATGGAGATTGTGTGCTTTTCTGTGTGTAACCGAAACTATATTCTACTCATTATCACTAATCCTCT
>CM042150.1:81359543-81392043 GCA_023376005.1 Doryteuthis pealeii
AAAAAAGAGAGAGATTAGACAATCTTTTTATAAAACGGCAGATTTGTTTTATGGGCAATATCTTTAATTTTTGTATACAATCCTTGTTTTTAGCCAGGCTCCGCGTCATTCTAGGCGCAATGGTAGCAAAAAAAATAAATTGTCAGTACTTTGCGCCCTCGCTGTTGTCTGAATTTCGGCTAACAGTAGCCAAGATCTGGTTATCTTATAACGGTTTGTTTGTACATTGTCAAAAAACAATGCTCATCTCATAAATTTGAAGCAATTTAATTTTAATACATGTGCTCTCCAACAACCATCAGACGGCAAAGCAATTGCATTTCCCAACTCATCTACCAGTGTCTTGATTGTTGACACAGCTCAACTTTTCCATGCGGAGTACCAGCTGGTTTTAATTGAAACTGTTCCTTCTCCAAGACTCGTAGCTTTAGGCCATGACCTGAAGAAGCGAGGGATTTCGCCTGCGCTTACTATTACAAACCACGATTTCGTTCGAGATAGAACAGCGAGTTGAAGATGTCCTTTTGTCAAAGTGTATTACATAGAAAATGTAATAAAAACATAATTTTCCTGGGAAAATTTGGCTCAAGACCGCCTCGGTGGCAACAAGATCACGTAGCAAACTGTCCTAGGTGTGGCATTAATCTAACATGTTGGAACTTCCCACTTTAAATGTTGCTGGATACTGAAAATCATCCTTTTCTAGAATAGCCTGATTTCACATTTTTTGGTGTTTAATATCGGTTGAACCTCAAATTCTTTCACAGACCGATAGATTGGTGGCTCTCCTGGCGCAACACATGAAATCCAAAGTCCAAGAAGAAAGAGCCATAACAAAGCAACCGGCACATCAAAAAAAATCTCAGGGACACCTTCACAGGATGCGACATCTGCGGTCGAGAATGTTTTTTCGAACATTGGAATTCAGTCACAGGAGGCGCTGTAACTTCAGGGGCATAAAACTATATTATAGTCTTCCGAGACTACTAGATTTGAACCGAAATTTGAAACTCTGGTCGCCGAATCCATTTTCATATGCCGATTTTTGTTTACGTAAGCTAAAAAATAAATAAGTAAAATATTAATAACGATGATAATCCTTCATCAAATGAATTCAGGAAAGTTGGTCGCTCTTACGTTGTGTATACATTACTTCGTGTGTGATTGAGAAGCTAGAGAGATGGACGTGCAACGTAATCTAATTCGAAACGTATGCCTTTGAGGGCTGGTTTAATGCCCATCACCCTGGGAAAAGGGAAATAAAGGATCCCAGCGGAACTGAACAATTTTGGAACCACCCCACGAGAGACTTGCTTCCTGGGGCTGCCCATATCAAATCGACCTTGTGTCATATTTCTATATCCTGTGGGTTGTTTGATTAATAGCATCTTACAACCCATACATAATAGGATAAGTCCTGCTATTAATATTAATGCTCCATCACAGAAATTCCTGAAAATCTAAGACTATCTATCCATACGAATAAGGTGCTATAAACATGAAAAGAAGAATTCAGGTTGCTGCAGAAATAACCTCCCACATTTTAAACGGTCATCTATATTGTATAAGTGAACTTAGGCAAGGATAATGGTAGCTCATCTACCTAATCTGTTACCATTCTATTAGTTTGTTTTGTTTTTGTTGTTTTGTTTTACGGCATATCAACCTCAGTTGTCATATAATGCGAAAAAGTTTTGAAATAATTTATTCTTAAATGGATACTCAGTTTTTTATAAACATATATTCTCTATTTTATAACCCATAGACGAGACCCAACAGGTACTATCACTCTAGGTCAAGAGTGGACTCTTAGCAATGGTGATAAAGGGGTGCTTCACATCCCCAAAACTTCCAATCTGGAACCTCACCATGAGTTAGAGTTTAACGTCAACCAGGACATGAAGACCCCCAGCCACCGCCTTCTAGCATCCATAATGATAAAAGGGTTGGGGTTGCCATAAAGAGCAAATAGGGTAGGGAAATCATATAGGTTCTAGGGCTTGATGTAGCTAGCTGATTGATTGGAAGGGCCTCTCAGACCACCCGTCAAGCCTAAGTAAAGCTAGTCGCCACCCTCGCCAACAGGTGGTCCAATCGGGGGAGTCTTACCTCTCTGCAGAGGTGCAGTCGTGTATTCTACCGACAGGGCGGCATTCTTTTAGACAATAGTTGATTATGCGTAGATTGGTGAATCTATAATTGCTAAACTGAGAGCATTTCGTGCTCATTCATGAAATTATGATGTTCCAGATAGAAAATCGAACTTCAGTGGGTGAAAAAATCTCCATGAAGAGTATCATTATATAATATAATATATATATTAATATATATATAATAGTGTGTGTCTGTTGTGTCTGTCTGTCTGTTGTGTGTGTGTGTGTGGTGTGGTGTGTGTGTGTAGCAAGACATTAATCCAACGGTGATTGGTAACTGACAGTTCCCTGGCTCTGTGATTTTCAAACTAAGTTTTTTTGCAACCTATCTAAATATACTTGCTGTATCAATGGTATTGAACACACTTTTCTCATAAAATATAAAAATATATTATTTAATATTAATATATATGTATGTATTATATGTGTGTGCGTGTTTGTACACACACACAATATATATCTATATATATAATATATAATATATATATATATATATATATATTAAACATAATTTCTGCCTGATTAATAATTAGTTGATTGGCTTCTATATGACATGAAATCTATTATTCGTAACACTATACCACATTCTGAATTTATTGTCTTTATTTTGCTAGTTTCTTGTTCTTTAATTATTTTCCTTTTGATTCTTTTTTTTTTTCTTGGTTAGTTTGACCCAAGAGTATTTTTGAGATCTCCTTAATGTGTTTGATATTATTTATAGTAAAAAAAACACTATTTTTTTCTTTCCCTGCACCAGAGCATATATATATATATATATAATTATATAATATATATATATATATTACTATATATATATAATTGTATTTTGGGCCCCATTTAACAACAGTTTTAATATCCTGTGATTGTAGTGATTCCATAATTGTTCCTGGCTATTGGGTGAATAGTGCATGGCTTTTCTACAAGAATGTCTTAATATTTAATTAGCGCCACGAAGATTGATATGCAATTAATCTAAGAAACCCAACCAAACAATGCATCATTTTTGCTAAGGGGGACAGATTCTGCCTTTTAACGGTATATGGGGAAATAGCTGATAACTAATTTAGGTTTATCTTTTGTTGCTATCAAGTGGATGTTTTTAATTTTAGATTAGATATACCACTGGTTTATGCACAACTATTTGGAAAAGATTTAAATCCTATAAACCAGGTAACAACTAGTGTCTCACGATATTAAAGATTAGCATATATTCAGCTACAGTGGTCTTTCAGAGACTATTGTACAACCATTTTCAACGATACCAGAAAAGGGGTCATATATATCTATTGAATAAGGAGATTCGCTCCGGTTTTTGTTTTGTAACAAAAAGTACGTCACTGCTTACGTCACATTACCCAACACATAATCCAACGTCATAACATATAATGAATATACTCAAAATGTGAGCTGCACGTTAGACAATCCTCATTGTTTCAATAGATAGATGCCGGCGTTATATATTTATATATAGATTGTTTTATTCTAATATGATATTTAAAGTTATCGGAACTGTTGTTCTATTTAAATTGTCTTTTTTTCTTTCTTTCTTTCCTTTACTCCTTTAATAAATTTGACGATTTTACATATTTATGCTACACACTCTATGACATTGAATTTTTCAGCTCCCATCCCCTTAAGGCAATATCTTCAAAAAATTAATTTTTACATCGCCCAGAGGGTGTCTTTTTATTTTGCTAGTAAATTTAATTGTTTTTAATAATGCTGAATTGTGAGTTCATTACATCCTAGTTGTTTTTGTCTTGCGTTTTTGTTTGTCCTAGTTATGACAAAACCTGTTTTGTTTTACGGTATGACAGTTCATTAAAGTATCATTTAAGTGATATCAGAAGTGACGGCATGACTGCATTTCCAGCAGAGGGGTAAGACCAACCCTTAAAATAGTACCTGTAGTATCATAGTTAATTGTGAGTTAATACTTGCTAATTGCTTTAGTGCTGTGTTTTTCTGATATAACACTAAACTTTTTTTACTTCGTTTTTCAACATGCCTATTTGACCCATGAATAGGAACATCACTGTGGAGATTACTCGGGTTAAAGTGGACCTTGGTCCAAATGGCAACAAAATGGAGGACTCTTATTCTCCCAAAGGAACCAGATTTGGAGCTCTACACTGAATTATGTTTAGAGTTGTACCCAGAACTCTGCTGGAAGCGAGGGGTCTACTCTATTTTTTGGATACAATCAGTGTAATCTTGACCCAACCGACAAGCAGGAGTAACAATGTATTAACTGGATCTTGTTATTTGTGATTCCATAATTTGTTTCTATACAGTGTACATATTTTTCTTTCTTTCTTTTTTGTTATTTGATCTGGGAAAATACTCCATTAACTAAATAATTAGATTTGTTTTAAGGGTGGGACCATATGACCTTTAGGCACCCCTTTTTGATCTCGATTAAGAAAGAACATGTTTTTCATTTACACCGTCAATATCCGGTTGTTTGTTAGGGGTTAGGGTTTGGGATTAGTTTTATAATTTTTAAAAAATCTAAAAATCGTCTGTTAAAACAACCGGATATTGACGGTGTAAATGAAAAACATGTCCTTTCTTAATCAAGATCAAAAAGGGGTGCCTAAATTTTATATGGTCCAAATGTGTTTTAGAAAGCCAAAAGCATCAGTTGTTAAACAAAACCTGTTTTATGTCATATTATTAAGTAAAGTATCAGACGGAAATGGTGTGATGTTTCCATAATTGTTGAACATTTAAAGTCTAATTACAACTGACAGTAAACAGTAATATCAACAGAAACAACTTGGGGTGAAACAAAAATGCAACAAAAACAATCAATAAAATAGAAAATAGGAAAAAGCAGTTTTTGACAACGGAGATTTGGTTTTCTATAAACGAGAAGGGAAGGATCGTTCGCTCGGACCTGGTAAAGTGATCTTCCTGGATGGGAAAGTGGTTTTCGTCAGACATAGAGGAATTTTTTTAAATAGTCTCGCCTAACAGACTCTGCCTGGTAAACTCGGCGTTTGACAACCTTGAAGCAAATAAAACGACTTCAGATAAGCCTGAAAAACAGGGAAAAGTTACAAACATATCTGAGACTTTAATTAGGGGTCATCAGGGTACTGAGTCCTGCGATAAGACAGAGTAACGCAACCCCAAAGAATAGAGCCTGAAGAACAAAGACCAAATCCAATACAAGTTATCAGATCAGGTGGAGTGGATAACAGTCACTATACTAGGTAGGGCCGGTAAAACTACCGGAACAAACTTAAGAAAATATACACGAGATTACAGGCGCATGGGTAAAATGAGGAAACCTCAAGAAAGAAACTTATCCACCTTTATTAGAACAACTAATTAACGATACAAAAACTAATTATGCCAAAGCAAATTTTGATAGAATAAGAATAGCATGTTTATGATATGTGGTAGCAGAGATGGGACAAATTATCACATATAAGGGCCGGTTTAGCTCAGTCGGTAGAGCGTTCGGCTAGGAATCACAAAGTTCCTGGTTCGATATCGGCCCTCGCCAACTCAGCGTATGAGTAGCACAGGGATTTGTGCGGTAGTGTGAGGAGCTGATTGTAGGTGTGGCGTTCCACATTAGACGCCAAAAATAATCTCCTTGATCTAGCGCTAGTGAAAAGGGGATAGACTCCCTCGCAGTCTGGCTGATACCAACATTAGGCCGCCTGTTGAGAATTTTTGTATATAAGGTGTGTGCCAGATGCCCACTTTTATTTATAGACTCGGCGATAACCATGTGATCTCTCTTGGCCAATCACTGAAAGTACTCTGCTGCTGAGACAATACTTAAACTGAGCATACTGAGCATACTGGTCATAATTGCTTTGAACCTTCGTAGACGACGGGCATAGGATTAAATCACTGGACCTTTAACACTACGCAGGATATGACTTATTCACTTACCAGAGGATTCCATAACTCAGGACTTACTTACTTTAAGCCCTTTTCAACTAGCCAAGGATGGCATTTAAAAACTTTACACCGCCCCGACGACTTTACTTTACTTTTACAAAATGAAATTGTACAAGAAGCTGAAGTTTGACTATGCTGACAAATGGTATATGAACAAAAACAATATCTAGAATATTTGTCCCATAAAATTCTCTATGACTTGGAGCTCCTAACGGATCCCACAGTTTTGACCAGAGAACCAGATCTATTCTTAATTAACAAGAAGAAACCGTACCTCAGCTGAATAAGCTGAACAACATTAAGGTGACAAATGTAATTGGTGCCCTGAGAAAAGTCACCCTGAATATCTGGAAAAGAGACAGGCATAACTGTAGAATACCTGAGACCATCTAGACCACAGCATTAAAAGAGACCTGGAGACCTGTAGTGAAATTATGTCAATCAGACCTCAGTGGAAAGGAACCAATTATTCAAACTTATGTGAAAAACGCACAGAAATAATAATAATAATAATAATAATAATAATAATAATAATAATAACAATAATAATAATAATAATAATAATAAATGTGAAAACTGTGGCACATGAAGGTGAAGGTCGTACCAATTGTAATTGGTGCTCTGGGAACGGTCCCCAAAGCTCTGGCAAAGAATTTGGGTGACTTGGAAATCAGAGGAAGAATCGAGACCATCCAAACTACAGCACTGTTGGGATCTGCTACACTACTCAGAAGAGGCCTGGAGACTTGCTGTCACTGAGCCTCCAGTAAACCATCTTCCTCCTGCACCTCCTCCTGCTGCTCTTCCTCCTCCTCCTCCTCATAATAATAATAATAATAATAATAATAATCCGATAAAGGAAAAGAAAAAAAAGCATTTATGAATACAAACAGTCCTTCGGGAAGTCTCAGTCTCACCAATAAAATATAACTTATGAAAAAAAAGAAAAGAAAAAAGAACACACACATTGTAATTCCCTCAGTAATTTCTTATCACAGTCAGTAGAAGACTTTCTTACGTTTGCTTTGTGAACAATCGCGAAAAAATATATTAAAGAAGGTTTTGGGCAACGACAAAATTTTATGATAATACTGAATAAAATATACGTGAAGAGAAATGGAATGAGTGTCTGTAGGGGAAAGTAACTATCTCTGGGGGGTGTGTGAGATTAAAAAAAGAGCTTCATGTTAATAACAAAAACAAATTGACCAGGAAGAACAAAAGGTGCCAGCAATTCAATAACAACCGACTGTACAGATGATGCAAAATGTTCAGTACAATTTGCATCATAGCTTTGACTAGTCTTTCTAATGTATACAGTGATACTTTATGTATATTATTTATATATATATGTGTGTGTGTATGTAGAGGAGAGACAGAGAGAGGCATAACGGTCGTACCTTGAATATATATATATATAATATATATATAGAGAAAAAATGAGAGTAGAAAAGAAAATTAATTGGATAAATGAATTTAATCGATCACTTACACATGTGTTTCGGTCAGTTTATGTGTGTGAAATATTTCGCACACATACAAGAATCGACCTTCATCAGAGTCGATGAAGGTCGATTCTTGTATGTGTGCGAAATATTTTCACACACATAAACTAACCAAAACACATGTGTAAGTGATCGATTAAATTCATTTTATCCATTTTACTTTTCTTTTCTAAAAATATTCGCACACATACAAGAATCGACCTTCATCAGAGTCGATGAAGGTCGATTCTTGTATGTGTGCGAAATATTTTCACACACATAAACTGACTGAAACACATGTGTAAGTGATCGATTAAATTCATTTTATCCATTTACTTTTCTTTTCTAAAATATTTCGCACACATACAAGAATCGACGTTCATCAGAGTCGATAAGGTCGATTCTGTATGTGTGCGAATATTTCACACACATAAACTGACCGAACACATGTGTAGTGATCGATTAAATTCATTTATCCATTTACTTTTCTTTTCTAAAATATTTCGCACACATACAGAATTGGACCTTCATCAGAGTCGATGAAGGTCGATTCTTGTATGTGTGCGAAATATTTTCACACACATAAACTGACGCGAAACACATGTGTAAGTGATCGATTAAATTCATTTTATCCATTTACTTTTCTTTTCTAAAATATTTCGCCACATACAAGAAGGACCTCATCAGAGTCGATGAAGGTCGATTCTTGTATGTGTGCGAAATATTTCGACACACATAAAACTGACCGAACACCATGTGGTAAGTGATCGATTAAATTCATTTTATCCATTTACTTTTCTTTTCTAAAATATTTCGCACACATACAAGAATCGACCTTCATCAGAGTCGATGAAGGTCGATTCTTTGTATGTGTGAAATATTTTCCAACACATAAACTGACCGAAAACACTGGTGTAATGATCGATTAAATTCATTTATCCATTTACTTTTCTTTTCTAAAATATTTCGCAAACATACAAGAACGACCTTCATCAGAGTCGATGAAGGTCGATTCTTGTAAGTGTGCGAAATATTTTCACACACATAAACTGACCGAAACACATGTGTAAGTGATCAATTAAATTCATTTATATCCATTTACTTTTCTTTCTTTACTCATTTTTCCTCATATTGTCGGATTCAAATTCCTTTTCTATTATATATATATTATAATATATATAATATATATATATATATAATTATGGTTGGAGTTCCAAGGTCAAGAGAATTTGGACAGAATATTCTAGGACATATTTGTTTCTAGGACAATATGTATTTATATATATATATAGTACTATATATAAAGCTAGATATTAGCTACCGAGGGTCTCGGCCGCACTCGACTTGTATCCGGTCCTACTTGTACTATCCATCACCTCCGCCAGAGATGCTACCCGGGTCTTCTATACAAACTCTGTGTATGGATAGACTGATAATTTATATAAAGCGACTGATGATGGCGAGCATTGAAGTGCGCTAGGCGAAATAATAGGGCCGCTAAACTTACGCACTCTTTGTATCTGGGTTTTGTTGCCTGTTTTGTTCACACATCCCACACGCGCCACATTCTGTCGGGATTCGATTCCAGATGCCCCCTTTCCATATATATTTATAATATAATAATAATATATAAGCAAGATATGTATCTGGGTCTGTAATATGGTAGTACTATGATATAAGTGAGGTCAATGAACAGGGTGCAACTCCAAATGATGAATTTAAAGTTGTGTAATAAAGCGGATAAAACACCAAACTCCTTAGTTAATATTTCGCCTCGGTGTAAATGCTCTTTCAGTCGTAAACACTACACACATTCTTTACGGGGTCTGTACCGTCCACACACACACACCCTAACCACACACACACATTATATAGTTATAGTCTATATATATATCATATATGTGATATATCTATATGTATATATATAGTGCGTTAGGTAGAGAGTACGAAAGATTTCTGTAAGAGGATGGCGACGCGAAAGAATCTACAACATTCTGGTTCTCGAAACCCGCCCACGGGGTGCTGTTAATGTATAACCACACTGATAGGAAGTGATACTTCGAAACACGTCTCTGTGGATTACCTTATGTTTATTATATATATAGCTTCCCATTGTTGGTGCCGAGTACTTTAAAGTAGGGATTTATTGAGCAGATTTGCCGTTCTGGCGTGTACCCTAAAGCTTCGCTGTTTTACAAATGTTCGGGCCTCTAGTAAATTCATTTCTGCTTAGAAATGTAGCGATTAAAATATTCTCCTATATTTGACAGCCTGCCTCTGGCGTACGGTAAAGAGGATTTGGCGAACGAAAGTTCATTCGGGTGCTCAAACCGGTCAATTGGGTAGCTGTTAACGTATAACACACTGATGAGAAGTGATACTTCGAAACACGTGTCTGGGGATTACTTATTATATATAGTATATATATTATATATATAATATATATATATATATAATATGAGCGCGCGTGTGTAAGTGTTCTAAATCATTTTTGCATATGTATATGTGTGAATATATATTTAGAGAGAGTTAGCTAGTAAATAAACCGGTTACAGTGATCTAAACACAGATAGAGGGACAGTGAAGAATAAACTGATATAGATAAAGTATATACCGAGTATCCCATATATACGCATATGACACAAGTTCCTTTGATGGGCCCACCCACGAGCCTAAGCTCATGGGATGCTAGATGCAAAAATGCTTTGATCCCGTCGGCATTACTCCTCAAGGAGTGCACCTCAGGCACTGAGCAATACACCCAACCCCGTCCCTTTAGATAAAGGGGGAAGGTATTGCCTGGTGGGATAGCCTCCTGGGATCAACGGCGTTGAAATTACTTGACCGGTCCAGAGCCGAAGCCACTGGACTCCCGTATATACCAGGTTAGTAGGTAAGTAGATTAATAGGTAGATAGCCATGAATAGACTGAGAAAAATTGATTGATGGATTCAGGGATTTAGACATGCTTCATCCATCCATCCATACATAAATACATACAAATATATATATATATATATATATATATATATATATATATATATATATATATATATATATATATACAGTTATAAAAATACCATCATTTTCAAAAAAAAAATGTCATTTAACTAGAAGTGCCATAACAAGACGACTTCAGTTCCAGTGATCTTCTGAAAAAAAGATTTTATCTGGAAAATTCAAGAATAAAATACAGGTTAACACACAACACCATTGTTACCTTATTATTTTTTCTTTGCATTATGATAGCCTTCAAAATCAACCTCCACACCAATATACATACTATAGTGTGGGATTGTTTCAGCTTTTACTGGAATGGTGTGCCAGAAAATGCAGTATTATTGGAAGAGTGCTCAATATAAAAATAGAGCTGTTATATAATATAATAAAATAAATATATAAAGGTTTTACATATCTATTTATTTGATGACAAAGGAACAGTTACAACCATTTTGGTTTCATGCATGCGTAATTGCAAACAATCTTCAGGTGACGTTGTTTCAAATGCAAGGAAATTCGAAAATTACAAAAAGGTTAACAGACATGTAAAAACCTATATATATATATATATATATATATATATATATATATATATATATATATATATATGGCCAGTTTTAGTTCAGTCGGTAGAGCATCAGCCTAGAAACTACAAAGTTCCTGGTTCGATACCTACCATCACCAACTCAGCGTATGAGTAGTACATGGGTCAGTGCAGTAAAGTGACAAGCTGATGGTAGGTATGGCGCACCACTTCAGGCTTTAAAGTGGTAAGTATGGTAGGTATGGCGCACCACTTCAGGCTCCTAGTGAAAATGGGATAGAATCCTACGATGTCTGACTGATACCGACTTTAGGCCAACCTGACGGCATTACTTCAGACACAATAACAATTTAATCTGAAATATATTAATAAATTGCTAGAAATAGTTTTCTTAAACTTCATGTGCATTAATATCTACTGGTAATTGACCCTCAGCCACTGCCTTCTAGCACGCATAAGTTAAGGGGTACTTTACGCTCCCTAGAGCTCCAGAATTGGAAATTCACAACTAGATGCAGTTTAACATCATACCTAGGTCACCAAGCCTCTCAGCCGCCGACTTCAAGCCCATTTAGGATAAAGGAGTTGGGAATACTTTCGGGACCATCATATGGGTGTTAGGATTATTTATGAATTTCATTCTGAATAATTGGTCAATGTATTCAACTGATAGTTCAGTTCGTTTTATAATCAGAATATTGAATTTCGTCGAAAATACAGATTATCCCGATATATATTAAAACAATATAACTTTATATAATAAAATTTAGGGCTTAAAATTTATATGAAATATAATTGATAGAAAATAATGGACATAAAATCTCCAATGAATCTTCTATTAATAAAGGAGATTCGCTTCCGGTTTTTGTCTAACAAAGACTACGTCACTGCTTACGTCACTATACCCGAAATCGTCATAACATAGGATAAATACACTCAAAATTTCTGCATGCAACAGTAGACAGTCCTCATTGTTTTTTAAAACAAGTTTTAATAGATACATCCCCAGTATCATATATTTATCTATAGTTTGTTTTATTTTAATAGATATTCAAAGTTAATAGAACATAGTTTCAAATTGTTTTTTTGTTTTTTACTCCTTTAATAAATTTGATGATTTCATGATTTATGGTTCAAACTCTTCGACATTTAATTTTTAACTTCCATCTCCTCAAGCAATATCTTTCAAAAATGTATTTTTACATCGGCCGGAGGGTGTTTTTTTGTATTTTGCTAGTAACAATAATGATGACAATTACAATGTTTCAATGGATGTTTCTGCTCAAAAGCACACATCCCGCTCATGCATTCTGGGAAATTTTTAATCTGGTAGATCGTTCTGCTGAAAAACATACATTTGTAAGATGAAGAACACGTGGTCTTTAGACAATGCCCGAAAGAGTAAAAGCATTTAAGAGGTTCTACCTGGATGTCGTGAGTTCAATCTCAGGTCTTGGGTTCAGCTGAAAGTAAACATAATCATCATCATCGTCAACGGATTCTCTTGACTCTCTCTCACTATCTCTCTCTCTCTCTCTGTCTCTCTCTGTCTCTGTCTCTCTCTCTCTTTCTCTCTCTCTCTTCTCTCTCTCTCTCTCTCTCTCTCTATATATATATATATATATATATATATATAATGAATTTAACATTTTTTTTAAACAAATGATGTTTATAATTGCTGACAGAAATCTGTTTCGAGCGCTTTAATAGATCGGTCATCATCAAGAGCAACATATGAGAGAAAGACGGGATGAACAAACCGTTAGAAGAAAGGGTACAAACAAAACGCTATTATTCAATGCTGGAATTTAAAAAAATGCGTGTTCTGTGGTAAAAATAAATAGTTTGATGTAAAATTATATAAAAGTATATAATGAGTATTAAAATTGTTCATGATATATTCCAGCTATTAAAAAATTTTTTTTTATTTTGCTAGTTTGTATAATTGATATGAAATAATTGATATAAAATTTGAATAAATGACTTTATATGATTCTCGTTTTATAATAAGTATAATGGATGAAAATACATATCATCTATCTATATATCAAAACAATATGACTTTATATATAATAATTCCGTTGTAGAATGGCGCGGCAAATTGGACAGAAAATATGTATTATAACTGCGTTATTTTTGGTTAAACAGAAGTGAGAGCAAGTTGTTAATATATTGTAGAAATGTACGTGTTACCCTTTTGGGAATTCTATCATTCGTAGACAAAACAAAAATAAGAAAAATATTTTTTTGTAGAAAAAAGAAGAGAAAGTCTATTGACCTTGCCAATACATTTATCGATTTTGAAAAGAAAAAAGAAAAAAAGAAAGAAAGAAAGAATAAGCAAGATTGTGTATTTTATTTTATTTCATTTTTAGATTTAAAAAAAATCCCCTAGAAAAAAAATTATCCAACGACATAAGAGGATGAGATTTTTCAAACAACAGAAAACTCTGTTATGATAAAGAAGAAAAATATTTGAAAATGAATGTGATTATATTTTCTTCGCGGTGAATGAAATTTGGGTCGGTTCAGAAACATGATTTTCTTGTTTATTTGTTTGTTTGTTTGTTGTTTTTATTTATTTTTTATTTTATTTACTTTTTCGCTTGATGTAAATTTCAACTTAAATCATATATCAAGCTTTTAAAAAAGAATTCGTATTGGAATGACGCTTCGAAAATAAAGCTTCATATTTGAACATTCTTGTTTGTTTTGGAGAAGAAACACATTTGAATATATATATATATATATAATCCAAAAGTCCAGAGAATAAATTTTCCTAACGACACTTGAGTTTTATTTTTTTTAAAAACTGTCACAGTTTAAGAGCTCAATGTGTGCTCTTAATGTTAGTCACAGAGCAAATATATAAGTAAAGAAATAACAAAAGACTCGGAGATTTAGCATTAAATTTTCAAATGCTTTTAAAGTAATAAAGAATTCATCATTCGCATCTGATGAGTCGGGAGAGTTAGACTATTTGTCTAAGCTCCCGAAATAGACTATAATGCTAAATCTCTAAGTCTTTTGTTATTTCTTTACATATATATATATATATATATATATATATATATATATTAATATATATAAGAGAGAGTGAGAGAGAGGGAATAGAAAAACAGAGTATTCCAAAAAGATGAATTTAGACGTCTTTTAATCAATGGTGTCTAAGAAATACGTAATATATTTTGGACGTCTTCGCGAGTACCAATCACATCTGAACTTTCGTCTTCGCATGTATCAATCACGTCTTGTCTTTCGTCTTTGCGTATACCAATCACATCTTGACTTTCAAAATGAACGCTGGCCAAAATATGGTTATGAGATTTTTCTCTATGTACATTTCCCAACTCCCAATATTAAGTCAGACTAGGTTCTCTAACCTTGGTTAGGCAACCAGTCTAGGAAAAGGAAAACACTGAATTCAATCCTATCAAATACGGCTTAAGAAATTGACTTTGTGTCACATCTTATTCGAGCGCACACTACCCCTTCTATAACACACTTGTATGAAAAACTGATAATTCATTAAAACGACTGATGATGCCGAGCTCAAAGCTCTGGCGAAATACATCCTACACACTCTTGTCTGAGTTTTGTTCTTTTGTTCCTCACATCTCCACCATATATAATATATATATATATATATATATATATATATATATATATATATATATATATATATATATATACATATGGAAATACGGTGAGGAAATTAATCCGACAATATGAGAAGAAAATATTTAAAAAATATAACAAACACAGGATGTTATGATCAGGAAACAATTTTTAGTGTCAATACTTAAGCATTTCGGTATATTGTACCATCTTCAGGACACTGTTAAGTAATGTTTATCTGAGGGACAAAATGAAAGATGTTAAGTGTATAGTGATGGTGTGAATAACAAACGCGCATATAGAAATTAACGGTTAATAGCATCATATTCACACAAACACTATACACTTAACATCTTTCATTTTGTCCCTCACTTAACAGTGTCTTGAAGATGGTACAATATACCGAAATGCTTAAGTATTGACACTAAAAATTGTTCCCTGATCATAACATCCTGTGTTTGTTATATTTTTGAAATATTTTCTTCTCATATATATATATATATATATATATATAATAATATATATATATATATATATATATTGTTATTTGTCAATTGTTATTTCAATCTATCAATATATAGCAATTCATTTTCATGGAAAATACAATAAATGCAATGAGCACGGAAACGACGTCCGATTGGGAAAGTTTTCAGCAACGACCCACTATGTACATACGTATATATACTTTATGTCTATGTTTATAAATACTCATCTAGATCTGATCCGTCTTAGATACTTATTCATATACGCTATGATTATATGCATAAACACTTATATGGATACCATCGCACATAGACGCATATGTATTAATGTTATGCACCAAGGGAGCTTAGAGCGTGACAATGTAACAATAATGTTATTAAAAAGAAAAATAGAATAACAGCATCCAATTTGATGTTGTCAAAACTTTTCTGATAATCAAGAAATTATGAAACTTGGTTCTGAGTTGGATGATTACGTATATATATATATATATATATATATATATATATATATATATGAGATAAAGATAGAGATAAAAATAGAGATTTATAAATGAAAGGAATAGTTTGAAATATATATATACAAATAAATTAGTATGGAGAGACTCGGATATACAAGGAGATAGATAAATAGATAGATAGATCTATTACATATATACATAAACAGAGATAGATTGATATTAAACTAATATATATATATATATATATATAATATATATATATATATATATATATATATGTTAGAGAGAGAGAGAGAGAGAGAGACATAGATAGATAGATATATCGATAGATAGATGAATTGATTGATACATGGATAGATACATGGATACATAGATAGATAAACTTGATTTGAAAATACCATAGGTTAAAAACTGACAGTACCGAGCCCCGTTGACTTTATTTCCTCTCACCCCTTAGATATATATTAGATATGCATTGTTTATCAAGGATATTGAGCACTATTTACACTTAAATATCGTATACTATATTCTCAATATATATATATATATATATATATATATAAATATATATATATATATATATATATATATATATATATATATATATATATATATATATATATTATATATATAATATATATAATATATATAGAGAGAGAGAGAGAGAGAGAGAGAGAGAGAGAGAGAGAAGGGCTGGGTTAGCTCAGTCGGTAGAGCGTTCGGCTAGAAACCACAAGGTTCCTAGTTCGATACTGGTCCTCGCCAACAGCGTATGAGTAGCATGGGATCTGTGCGGTAAAGTAAGGAGCTAATGGTAGGTGTGGCGCTCCACCTCAGACGCTGAAACAGTGTCCTCGGTCTAGCGCTATTGAAAAGGGGATAGACTCCTCGCTGACTGGCTGATACCGACTTTCGGCCGCCCCGACTTATATATATAATATATATATAATATATATATATATATATATAGAGAGAGAGAGAGAGAGTGTGTGAGAGAGAGAGAAAGAGAGAGAGAGAATCTGAAAGAATGCGATATATATACGCACTCATATCGAGAAAGTATATATATATATATAATATATATATATATATTATATATATATAGATAGATAGATAGATAGATAGATAGATCATATATTGGCAGCAGCAAGCGTATAATTATGCATGCTTGGTCAAACAGCTGACAAGGCGTATTTTCTTAAAGTGTCAGTGGTGCTGTAAAACTACTGGCAACATCAGAGCTAACGTGTCTGAATTGCTTCTTTTTTTTCTGCTGTTTTTCTCGCAACTTATTCTCTCTAGGGAGATACGAATCACACAGCTGGGATGTGCGTATATACATTGCAGTCCGGACAAGTAATAAAGTCAGAACGCATCATGCAAAACTCGCACATCGAAATCGATCAATTTTATAAAGCTAGCAATGTAGATCTGACAGAAAATTGCGATCTGCAAACTGGACGCATGTTGGCATAAGGCCTTATTTTATGGGGTCCGATCGAATTCCTCTAAATTTGCGAGGTGGTTAAAAAAATGTGATATATTTTGAGATGTGCAGATTGTTTCTGAAATAATTATATATATATTTACCAACCCCTCCGCACGAGCAGGATGTGACACAAGGTCAATTTCTTAAGCGGAGTTTAACAGGTTTAAATTCAGAGTTTTCCTTCTCCTAGACTGGTTACCTAGCCAGGGTTAAAGAGCCCAGTCTGCCCTGCTATTTACCCATAGCTGGAGGTAGAATTGGATTCATACCTTTCCCAAGGGTATTAGCGCTATGTGAAATTTAAACAGCTTCGTCCAGCAATTGAACTCGGGTCGACGATTCCATTCCCTATGACTTTAACCATTAGACCACGCGCCTCCATAATTATATAATTTCTTCATCTAATAACTCGTTCAAATGGTCTCAATTTTTATGTTTCAGATTGGCAACCCTTATTTAATCCATAATAGTCTTCTCGGTTAAGCGTTGATGATATTGAGTGAGGTCCATTTTTTTTTGCATTGTGTTCAGTTCGTAATGTGGTGAGTAGTTTAATTGTTATGCTAGGTATACCCAATTCGTCGAAAAATCTCTGGGGTTTTTTTCAATACAATTTTGAACCCAACCACCCACCCGTTTGTAAAAAAAATTATATCAGGGTATTATACGATTTTAATGAAACTTTCAATGAATGAATTTTATAATGTATCAGTTATTTTATTCCAAAACTTTCTGATTTTTTTCAGGTCACTTAACTTTGACGCCCCCCCCCTGTTGTGGGGCCGCAAAATATCGGTGTGGTATATATGTGATTGATACTATTTTTTGCATAAATAAAAAGACAAAAGACCGAAGGTGTGAATGGAAGAAGAAAAAATTTAAGAATCTGCTCGGCTAGTGAATAAGTACAGAAAATTGGAAAATAAAAATTCAAAAATAATTTTGGAGATTTTTTTTACTCATTTCGATAATTATTTAATTGGTTATTATTTTATAAAAGAAAAAAATATACATCAATATTTGTTCCGTTTAAAAGGGGTCGCTAAATTTCCAATACAGTTTTCGATCAAAAAATATAGGTGATTGATTCTAAATTAGTTATTAAAAGATATTTTTTAGAATCTAATAATATGACATTTTAAACTTAAAATTTTGCTGCTCATATTTTAAATGAATTTGATATATTAATTTATCATAGCAGAAATACTTAATTAAAGTTTTGAAATAAAATAATTTATGCATTATAAAATTCATTGATTGATAAATCAATACTGAAAATATCATTAAAATCGAATGATTCCCTGATTTTGGGTAATTCTTTTCAATCGCGTTTTTATCAGCGTTTCAGACTATACACGATTGAAATTGACCGAAAAAAATCATTTTACATGTATTAAAAATAAATGACGTCTGTAATATTATTTGCTTTTTTTATTGATGTTCATTATGTTACTATTTTTTTACTTGAAATAATCTATTTAATTAATTGTAATTCGTTTTTAAAATTCGTAGCAGCCGGTATCCCTATGTTATTCCATTCCTAAACAGAAGGAATTCTTGTGTGATGCTCCGCCTAAGCAACAAAAAAAACAATCTCCCTGGTCTAATGATAGCAAAATGGAGATAGACACTCTCACTGTTCGGCTTGTTACGTATTACGAGTAACTCGAAATTGATTATAGAACGAACCTCGAAAGTTAAAAGGGAACACTCCAGAACATTCTTGAAACTCTGTGACGTCAGAGTTGAGGTACGTGTCCTACTAAATGACCCCAATCTGGAGCAGAATTTCTTTGACCAGTATTGTCATGTCGGCCGGTCTCTGAGAAAAGGAAAGCAAAGTGATGAACAGAAATACACACCACCTCTTTGTATATGGTGGGGAGAGACCTCTATCACTAGTTTAGTTTTCACTCCGGACCCTTTTGGCGAATACAGTTGGACGCTTCACCTCGTTGAAGGTGGGCGAATATCGTTTTCATGCGGCCCAGAAGAAAATCTTACTACTATGGCCAGTTGGGATCCCGATATCACCTTCAGGTGGACAGAAGTAATTAGACCCAGAGTAGTCATCCACCCAGCCAGGAATAGAACCATTGAATATGCGAAGCTTAACAAACGCAAATCGATAAATGAATCTACCAGTTTCAGAAAAAATTATATAATATCTTGCAAATTAACAAATTCTCGATCGAGTAAACTTTTTTTTAACAAAATGTGTAGAAATGACTAAAAATCTTATGCTTAACGTTGAAACACCTTTTCTTCCAATTAATGTCTTTTCTTTACCTGAAAAATATCCATAAAACAGTAAACAGAATTTTGAGTAGTTTCGACATAAATATGAAATTATTTGAACAAGGATCTGTCAAATTATTAGATTACCATATTATATAATTTTTCAGAAACACCTTGAACTATAGCTGTGTTTATATATAGTATAGTGTTTTCTTTCATTTTTGACAATTACCTGTTTGTTAATATTCGCAATGCATTTCCTTATCAAAGTCACTTGTAGCATATTACTTTAGTAGATTTATATATCATGTATTGCAAGAGTAAAATTACGTGCAATGAACTCTATAGCACAATGAAGTCTGTACTGTTCCCTAGAGAGGGTGGTATAAGTTATGAAGAAGCGATGACTGACATTATTCCTGAGAGGGGATGAGTTTAGAGGCTTGAAGAAGCGGTAAGCACATTTGTATATTCTCATCAGGGAATTATAGATAAGGATTGAAGACTCTATGCTGTCAAATTTGATATAGTTGAGATTAACAATTTGTGCACGTAGTATTCCATGTGTGCTATCTGGCGGCGCAAAGTGAGAAGCTTTTGGGTCAATAAAATAAATAAAAAAACACTTGTATCATCAGATTATTATGAAAATGAACAACTCTTTTATTATCCTGAAAACATAAATACAACATTTTTAAAAGTATATAAACAAGTGTAAGCAGATGTAAGTGTATCAGCAGATGTAAGTGTAGCAGATGTAAGTGTATCAGCAAGTGAAAGTGTATCAGCAGGTGTATCATCAAGTGAGTTTATCAACAAGTGTAAGTGTATCAGCAAGTGAAAGTGAAAGTGTATCAGTATGATTGTCATCAAGTGAAAGTGTTTCAACAACTGTAAGTGTATCAGCATGTGTAAGTGTACCATCAGGTGCAAGAAAAAGTGCATTAACATGTGTATCAGCAACTGAATGTGAAAGTGTATAAGTAACTGAATGTGAAAGTGAAAGCATGATTGTCAGCAAGTGAAATTGTATCAACAACTGTAAGTGTATCAGCATGTATAAGTGTACCATCTGGTGCAAGAGAAAATTGGTTTAACATGTGTATCAGCAACTGAATGTGAAAGTGTATCAGGATGATTGTCATGAAGTTTATCAACAACTGTAAGTGTATTAGCATGTTTAAGTGTATAATCAGTTGCAAGAGAAAGTGCATTAACATGTGTATCAGCAACTGAAGGTGAAAGTGTATCAGCATGATTGTCATCAAGTGTATCAACAACTGTAAGTGTATCTGCATGTGTAAGTGTATCATCAGGTGCAAGAGAAAGTCCATTAACATGTGTATCAGCAACAGAATGGGAAAGTGTATCAGCATGATTGTCATCAAGTGAAAGTGTATCAACAACTGTAGGTGTATCAGCATGTGTAAGTGTATCATCAGGTGCAAGAGAAAGTCCATTAACATGTGTATCAGCAACAGAATGGGAAAGTGTATCAACATAATTGTCATCAAGTGAAAGTGTATCAACAACTGTAAGTGTATCAGCACGTGTAAGTGTATCATCAGATGTAAGAAAAAGTCCATTAACATGTGTATCAGCAACTGGATGTGAAAATGTATCAGCATGATTGTCATCAGATGAAAGTGTATCAACAACTGTAAGTGTATCAGCACGTGTAAGTGTATCATCAGGTGTAAGAAAAAGTCCATTAACATGTGTATCCGCAAGTGAAAGTGTATAAACAAGTGAAAGTGTATCAGCAGCTGTAAGGTTATAAACTAGTGAAAGTATATTAGCAATTTTATTAGTGAGTGAAAGTGTATCAACAAGTGTAAGAGTATCAGCAAGTAAAAGCCTATCAGTAGGTGGATGTGTAGCAAGTGTAAATATATCAGCAAATGAAAGTGTATCTTTAAAACAAAGAAGTTGACGCTGAACCATTCACAAATAATGCCATAACAGCTGTAGCTTATATGCATGTATGTATATTATCTATGTGTGTGTGAGCGTATCTGTATGTGTGTGTGTGTGTATAGTTAGTGTGTATGTATGTATATACATGGATATGTGTGTATAGTAATATCTAAGTGATAGCTTAACAAGTTAGGGAGGTCGGAAGATTTGAATAGATAATAAGATAGAAACCGGATTTCTCACTAGGAATGAAAGTGTTCTTGTTTCTTTTTTTTAATAAACTCATAGTAAGGTCAGAGTTCAGTATAGAGGGTAATCTCTTTAAGTATTTTAGTTCAGGGGGAAGGTTGGTCTTGTTTCCTTGATTAATGACATACCAACCTTCGGGAGTTATATTATGCCAAATTCATATTTACAGAAGAACAGTAGTGGTACGATTTAACCAATAGCTGGAGAGTGAGAAGCTTTATACCTTTCGCAAGGATATTAATCCGAAAGCGAACTGGAGTTCAAACTTGCTTACTACGATCTCGCAAGCCAGCACGTCAGCCACTACACCATCAGGGCTTCTCCCCGTCAGAGGGACGGTTTTCCCTTCCGAAGGTCAGTATCTATATATACAAGAGAACAATCAGCTGATCAATAGATAAGTTGTGACCAAGAACAGTAAGTTATGGTCTGTTGGGATGGGCTTGGCTGGGTTGTGCTGGCCAGGGGTACCTCCTTGTTCATTGTTAACGTTTCTCACAGGAAGAATCAATCTGAGAAAACAGAGTTAGGGTTCACTGACTTAAGCTAGAAGGCTAAATGACATGCACACACGGATATATTCGAAATATGAATAAAGAATAAAGAAACAAGTGTATTCTTGGGTTTGTTTCTTCCTATTTTACTTATTTACCAATACTCCTACACAAGCAGGATGTGACCCAAGATCAATTCTTAAACAGAGTTTAATATGTTTGAATTCAGTTTTATTTTCCAGACTGATAACCATACCAAGGTTTTAAAAAAACAACCTAGTCTGCTCTACTATTTACCCATAAATAGAGGGAGAATAGCTGGATTCATAACTTTTCTAAGGGTTATTAGCACAATGTGAAACGTAAACTACCTCATTCAGGATTTGAACTCGTCTCGCCGTGTCGATTATCTATGATGATAACCATTCCACTACAGGTGCCTCCACTAATTCATAATTTGAATGTACAGTCCAAACATTCCTCTGACAATGTGTTTAACTCATCATCCAACAAGAAAGCAGAAAGATTCTTTAAATTGGAGCTGACCAGTGGTTCATACAGTTTTAACCAAAACCTGTGACCGACAAATCTTATCAACAAAACACAACGTGGGTTGAGGTCGTTTAACAGGTAAAACCGTGTGATCCACGAAGAATAAAGTCACGCTGCAGTATTTTACTACAGCTTTTACACCTTAAAGGGCGTTAGGAAATGAGGGACTGATTTATATATAGGAGCAGTGGACAGCATCCTATTCTTTTAGGTGGGCATTTATAAAAAAATGTTTGGCATCACTGCTATAGCACAATTATTTGTAAAGCGTTACGATAATAAATTAATTCGAATGAAAGTTTCTAAAACATTATTCGCGGTGCATTACCATAACATAATGACTGGATACCTTACCATAGTATACTATAATTATTTGATTATTGCTATGGTATAATATGTCACAAACGAACTATTTGCAAAGAATTTTTATAGAAAATCCGTTGATAGTTCATGAGTATAGTAAAACTATTCATAATGTTTTACATTTGAAAATCATTAATAATTCATTAATATATTACAGTAACTTGCAAATCATTTCTATAGCAAGCAATTTATGATTCTTTATTATAAATCTTCTTTATAAAAACTATTTATTTCTTTTTTTAAATCTCTTATAATGCATTTCTATAGTATCTCGATATCTTTTTTTGCAAGTTGCCAATAGTTTTGAAAGTACAGGATGACAAAAAAAAACACAAAAAAAAACAAAAAACAGAACCCATATATTTTGTAATAAAACTGCTAATATTAATTTATTTTTTTTTATTTAGAATATGCAGTCAACTTGGTGCTTAAAATATTAGAATTAATTGTACAAAGACTGAAGTTTAACTCCAAATCTCTTGAAAATTTATAGACATTGATAAGACTAAATAAAGTTCATTTGCGTTTTTTTTCTCACCCTATATATAGGGAATACCATGGGGTGTGCATATTCTCTCTATACTACCACTGATAGAAATTATGGAATTAGAACAGTATGTTCACTTAATCTTTTTTTTCATTTAGCAAAATAATGACGGATATGGCGCTACACATTTTTTTAATTTAATAGCTGAACATTCTTGGTTCATAAAATATGCCTTAAACAAACTAGATTAAATTATTTGAATTAATGTTAGAACTTCTTCCTAACCATATAGAGGAAGAAGTTATGAAATAATCCAATATTGAGCAAAAACTATGAAATGATCTTATAGTTTGCACTAGTAAAACAAATACCAAGAGAAGCCTAGATATGTAAATCGGTTTACGGTTCAAAGTAATTCTTGTAGGCTACAATATGGCACCAAACAAAAGAACTGTCAATTAAATAAATGGAAATGATAGTAAAAACTGTTAAGTATCTGGCAGCCATCCTTCGTTCCAGATGTAATGAATAAGTAAGCAAGCCAATAAGAATCCGGTGTTAACGTATTCCTTGTAAGTCCGTCGTCCATGGGAATCCAAATGTCAATGAAATAAGCTCAGATTGGGGTCTCTATTAATACAGCAGAAGCAGCAGCAGCAGTGCCAGTGATTGGACAATAAGAATCCTTCTCAGGTCACGTGTTTATAGTCGAGTCTATAAGTAGAAGTGACCATTTACCTTATGCCTTATATATATCACAAAATCCAACAAAAACTATTCCAGAAATCAATCCACAGTGTGGTGTGAAGAAAAACGTTGGTTGTCCCTATTAAGCTGTGTATAGAATTCGGTTCAAATCTAACAGAAAAGAGTGGTTAAAACAAGAAAAAACATTGGTAGAGCAAGAAAATACATCAAACCGACAGGATAGATAACTGAAAGCAAAAATGCCTTGAAAGAAAAACTGTAGAACAAAAACAAAATGAAAAACAAATGGGTCGAAAGAGGAAAGGGAATGTTTATGACAGAACCTCCAAGAAATCTCTGAATAATGGTTACAATGATTTGTTCCAGGAATTCAGACAGAATGAATGAATGAAAGTACGAGACATAAAATTGTTTGAAATAACAAATTCTAAGAAAAACAACCCCAATGAATAAATGTATAAATTCTGTCCTAGTTTAAATATAAAGAACATCTGTAAACCACGTGAAGGCCTAGATGTGTTTTCAAGAATATTTTTGTTTTGTTCTTCTTTGTAATGCACTTCTTTAGTGTTTGTATTAAATGATTTCAATCGGCAATTACTTCATTAGGTATTCACAAAGGAAGAGACACGTTACCCCACGCTGCTTTTCATATTGTCATATTGTTCGAAGTCTCGTCTAGCTGTGCCTTATCGGAATATCAATGATGTCACCAAACAATCCAAATTTCCCTTTCCCTACACTCACACACATATATGAATATCATATATATAATATATATATATATATATATATATATATATATATATATATATATATATATATATATGTCGATTTTTACTTAAGTTTGTATCTACATGAGAGGATTTATATAATTCTCTCACTCACCCTTTGTTTCATTTACTCTCCTATGTTTGCTTATACACCACACATAACACACACACACACACACACACATATATATATATATATATATATATATATATATAAATATATATATATATATATATAATATATATATATATATATATATATATATATATATGCATGTAGTTATGAGTTTACACTAGAATTTATATCTTTTACATTGTATTGAGCACTTATTTAGTATTTCACTGCAGCGAACCGCAGTTTATTGTCCGGTATTATGATATAGGTTATGTACTTCGAGCGGCAAAAATACCGGCCGCTCAGGTTTTAAGAGTTGATCTAATGATCACATGTATGGATAGTTTGGGTAGCAAAGACATAAAAGCAACAAAGCACTTGACTTTATGCTATTCTACCCTAACTATACTACCACCATCAATGATATTGAGCAATATTTACTCATAAATAGCAGAGTAATATATATATATAATATATATAATATAATATATATATATATATATAATATATATATATATATATATATTCTGATTTCGCGTGTTTCTGTTCTGTTCTTTTTTCCAATGCTTCAAAAGACTAAACAAACAACTTTCACAAGAACATAACATACATACATACATATCTATATCTATATCTATAGTTATCTATCTATCTATCTATATATATATATATATATATATATATATATATATATGTATATACTTAATATATATACTTAAATAATTATCATCTCAACTTCCTCATCTCTTTTACTGGCAGCAATGAAAACGCACGGTTATTTCGCACCACCCCCCCCAAATGGTGCCTAACCTCCACATGCTGTTAAGAGTTATACCCAAGATACCTTTTTCAAGGGTTGATCTCATCTTTCTATCTCATTCTATGTTCTGCGCGCTCAGAAAGGGTCTAAGAAGTTAGATAAATACGCGAATAAAACAGACCTAAGCAGTAGTTTACCAAAAGTTGTTTTTCAATTGTATATTCAGTCTGGAGGTCTCTAGTTTCTACTAGAGGAAGCTAGGAACTTTTACACACTTCAAATATAAAATCTACCAAGCAGCAAATATGTAAACAGCTTAATTCGTTATGCAACTAATTAATTAGTCATGTGTTTGCATAATTATATGGTTTCGTGTATTTACATCTAACTCCAATAATTTCCTTGGAATTATATGTTTTAATTAACTAATAATAATAATAATAATAATAATAATAATAATAATAATAATAATAATAATAATATGGACGCTTCAAACGACAAATAGATGAAGTTGCACATGAACAGACTTGGATATGGTTAAGAAAGGGAAACCTCAAAAGAGAAACAAAATCACTTATAATTGCTGCACAAAATAATGCCATAAGGACAAACTACATCAAAGCGAAAATTGATAAGACCCAACAAAATAGTAAATGTAGACTTTGCGGTTATAGAGATGAGACTGTTAACCAAATACTCTGCGAATGTAGCAAACTAGCACAACGAGAATACAAAACTAGACACGACTGGGTTGGGAAGGTGATCCACGGGAATTATGCAAGAAATTAAATTTTGACCACACAACAAAAGGGTATATGCATAAACCATTCAGAACACTGCCAGAATACTGAGAGTCCTGGAGATCTGAGGGGACTTGCTGTTACTCAGACTCCAGTGAAAGACCATCAGCTAACACTGATGTGAAAACTCAAAAGGAGTAAATAATAATAATAATAATAATAATAATAATAATAATAGACCAATACCTGGACCTTGTCAGGGAATTGAAAATGCTGTGGAATATGAGGGTGAAAGTGATACCAATTGTATTTGGTGTACTGGGAACGGTCCAAAAAAACTGGAGGACCTAGAAATCAGAGGAAGAATTGAGCTCATCCAGAATTCTATATTGCTGCAAACGGCTAGAATATTCAGACGAGTCTTGGATACCTGAGAAGACTTGTTGTTACTCAGACTCCAGTGAAATATCATCTGCTAACGCTGATGTGAAAAACTCAAAAGGAGTGAAAATAATAATAATCCTTAGTAAACAATTATAGTTTCAAGTAACTCTTCTTAATACAAATAAGTAAAGTCGTCGGAGTGGCCTAATGTCGGTATCAGCCAATCAACGAGGGAGTCTATCCCCTTTTCACTAGCGGTAGACCAAGGGGATTGTTTTGCGTCTGAGGTGGAGTGCCACACCTACCATCAGCTCCTTACTTTACCGCACAGATCCATGTGCTACTCATACGCTGAGTTGGCGAGGACCGGGATCGAACTAGGAACCTTGTGGTTTCTAGCCGAACGCTCTACCGACTGAGCTAACCCGGCCCTTTAATAAATCTATTTGACACATAGATGGGACCCTAGCAGGTACTACCACTGCGATTCAGATTTGACTTGAAGAGTAATAGCAACAGGCGGAAATTTCGACACTTCCCAGAACTCAAGAACTGGCACCTTACAACCGGATGTAGTTTAGTGTCATAACCGGAACACCCAGAAAGATGGGCCATTTTTTGTTGTTGCTTTTTTTTTTTTACTGTAAGATATAGAAAATTTCTTGTTGAAAATGTCTTTGCTAAATGAATTAGAATTGGTAGATCGATATCTTGGCCAATATACTTACCAGATGTGTGCCCATGGGAGTTTTTGTTGGGCCTAAGAAAATATATTTACTTAACAAAACCTTGCTCTGTGGATGTGATGCGGGCCAGGATAATAAATGGCATTCAGAGTATTAGTGAAATTCGACCGCAAAACGTATTTGGATAATTTCTCAAGAGATAGAAGAAAATGCGATAAGGGACCCCTACGCTACCCTTCAAAACGACTGCCAGGACGCATTTCAAAACTAGTCAAAAAAACTTCAAACAGTGCATTAACAGCGGATTGAATAATTTTAAAGGGAAAACTAAACGAATAAATAAAAGATCGTATTAATAATGTTAGTATAAAATTAATAACAAACATATCGCCGACAAGAGATCGTGGCACGAAGCGGGACATGGTTTATTTGGGCTTCTTTCGAAAATAACGGTTCCTCGTAGCTTGGTTGGTCGAGCAGCCGTGACGCATAATTTGCGTTACCAGAGACAAATGTTATACGAGTTCGAATCTTATCGATGGATAAGAACTTGCTGTCGGATCATGATGTACCGAGTAATTTGGAGTAGTAAAACAACCAAAGATGAAATAGATACAAATAAAAATCATTATTTTAGTTGTTCACACCTGCTGTAGCTAGTGGTTCACTGGAGTCTGAGTGACAGCAAGTCTGCTCAGGTTTCCAGGACTCTCCTGAGTATACTAGCGGATCCCAACAGTGCTATAGTTTGGATTGTCTCGATTCTTCCTCTGATTTCCAGTTCACCCAAATTCTTTTCTAGAGCTTTGGGAATTGTTCCAAGGGCACCAATTCCAATTGGTACGAGCTTCACCTTCATGTTCCACAGCTTCTCTGGCAAGGTCTAAGTATTTGTCAATCTTTTCGCTTTCTTTCATTTTCACTCGGTGGTCGGCTAGGACAGCAAAATCCACGAGATGACAGGTGCTCCTTTTCTTGTCAATTATTATTATTATTATTATTATTATTATTATTATTGAGTTTTTCATTCTACTTTAAGTGGTGGTCTTTTCTTGAGTCTTCGTAGTTCTCCAAGACTCTTCTAAGTATTCTATTCGATCTTAAAATGCTGTTGTCTGTATGGTCTCTCTTCTTTCGTCTGATCTTCAGTTTCCTGCAGACTCTTTTCCAGATAATTAGGTACCATTCCAAGCACGATAACTACAATCAGTATCACTATCTACTTCATATTCCACAGCTTTTTCCCTCTCTGATAAGATCTCAGAATTTGTTTATGTCTTTTTCTTTCATTTTCCCTCTATAGTCCGCCGGAACAGCAAAATCCAAGAGATGATTAGTTCTTTAAATCTTTATAAGTACTACAGTTGTCCCTATGGCCGGGTTTGGTTGACCGGTTTATATCTCCAAATTCTTTTTCTACGACGGATTTTGGTTAGTTCATATGCCATTCATATGATGCTGATAGGTACGCGTCCTGCGTCACTGACGCATAAAGATTTAAAAGGACGCAGAAAAACGTGTCCATGCATCCCAATGCTTTTTCTTCCCCCATCAATTCCATCTAACTGTAAATGCAGTTCAACATTTTCTTGGAAACGAATTACGCTGTATGGAGTACAAGATAGGGGTTAGACGGCTTTAATTGTTCATAAATAATAAAAAAACTATAATTTAGTAAAAAAAGTTTAGTTGGGACCCATCAAGTTCTCAATTGACTCATTTAGATTAAATCCGTGCGTCCCAGGAAGCACTAAATTAAAAAGCTATCCGCATCACTGGCCATTTGTTAGTAAGGTAAAATTTTAATATCTTGCTCTATATTTGATCTTTCTCGTGTGTAACCTTCCCATTTTGTCGCTTGGTGTATCCCTATAGATGTTTTTTCCGATTTTGTTTTCTAAATATTGCTGGTTAACTGCTGTCCTAATGTTGACATTACTGGTTCTGGCTGCTGTAACTAATCTTTATTTGTTCTTTTTCGTGTGTTCCCCGGATTCTTGAATTGTTGCATTTACGCAAAACACAATATATCCGAGTCCACTTCTTTCTTCTTTGCTTGACACACCGAGACAGTCTATATCATCTCTCCAGTTTAAGTCCTTCTGCATTATCAGTAATTACATTATTCTTTGGTCCACTTGTCCCGTCTTTTCATTTTAAGAATGTTACAGGATATTTTTCAAAAGGGACTGTCCAGCGGTATCATTATTATTATTATTATTTTATTCACTACTTTTGAATTTTCACACCAGTGTTAGCTGATGGTCTTTCACTTGAGTCTGAGTGACAGCAAGTCTCCTCATGTCTCCAGAACTCTTCTGAGTATTCTGGCAGATTGCAGCAGTGCAGTGTTCTGAATAGTTTTCAATCCTTCCTCTGATTCCCAAACTTTCCAGACCCTTTTCCAATCCTTTTGGGATCGTTCCTAGTGCACCAACTACAATTGGTATCACTTTCACTTTCATATTCCATGAATTTTTTCAGTTTTCTTGCAAGGTCCAGATATTTGTCCATTTTTTCATTTTCCTTCAGCTTCACCCTGTGATCTGCTGGAACTTCAAATCCACCAGTTGACAAGTTTTTTTTGTTTTTTTTTATCAACACTAGGTCTGGTCTTCTTGCTGGGATAAGGTGATCCGTTTTTACTTCAAAGTCCCAGAGAATTTTATGCGTTTTGTTCTCAAGAACAGATTCTGGTTTATGCATATACCATTTTGTTATATGGTCAAAATTTCATTTTTTGGCATAATTCCCAGTGGATCACCTTCCCAACCCAGTCGTGTCTAGTTTTGTATTCTCGTTGTGCTAGTTTGCTACATTCGCAGAGTATATGGTTTACAGTCTCATCTCTATTACCGCAAAGTCTACATTTACTATTTTGTTGGGTCCTATCAATTTTCGCTTTGATGTAGTTTGTCCTTATGGCATTATTTTGTGCAGCAATTATACGTGATTCTGTTTCTCTTTTGAGGTTTCCTTTTCTTAACCATGTCCAAGTTTTTCCATGTGCAACCTCTTCGATTTGTCGTTTGAAGTGTCCATATAATTGTTTTTCTTCCCATTTTGTTTTTATTATTATTATTATTATTATTATTATTATTATTATTAGTTAATTAAAAGATATAATTCCAAGGAAATTATTGGAGTTAGACGTAAATACACGAAACCATATAATTATGCAAACACATGACTAATTAATTACTTGAATAACAAATTAAGCTGTTTAAATCTTTGCGGCTTGGCAAATTTTATACATGAAATGTGTAAAAGTTCCTAGCTTCCTCTAGTTATTATTCCATTCTAATTTCTCATATATATATATATATATATATATATAATATATATAATAATTTAATATATATATATTTATTTATATATATTCCTTTTTTCTGAAAGATTTTAACTTGTGGGATTTCACAGATCCCTGATTAACATCAAGTCTCTTTAGGTCTCCCCAAGCACTATTTTAAGAATTCAAGTTGAATTAAAACAGCGTTGTCGTCAGGGTGGTGAAGATAGGAGAGTTGGAGTAAATGTTTTTTCCTTTTACCTTACCTCATATACACACATATATATATATATAAGGTGTGTCAAAAAATTCTTGAGATCCTTTGTACTCTTTGACACACCTTGTTTTCTGAAAAAATAACGTTCCTTTCATTCTTCATTTCTATCTCGGTAAATACAGCTTTAAACTTGGTACTTTTTTGACACACCTTGTATTCTGAAAAGAAAATTTAAGAATGGAACTTTTTTTCAGAATACAAGGTATGTGAAAATGTACATAAAATGTCGATACTTTTTGACACACCTTGTATATATATATACACATATATATATATATATATATATATATATATATATATATATATATGATATATAGAGAGAGAGAGAGAGAGAGAGAGAGAGAGAGAGAGAGAGAAAGAGACAGAGAGGCAGACAGAGACAGAGTTTAATAGTTTAGAATATTAATTTAGGAATAAACTATAATATATAGACAGACGGAGGCAAATAAAATTACTGATATAATTAGTATGGATATTTGAAATGTTATATAAAATTACCTATGTATGTCGAATGAAATAAATTCTGGAAGAAAAATTTGTAATTAGTGATTATTTGTTTTTCTACAAGTTTTGTTCCTACGCGATATTTTTTTATATAAGTTTTTTTTACTAAAATGTGTGAAATCAGATTCTGAATGAAACGGAATGTAACACAATAGGATCAGTACAAATTTTAACACAAACAAGGAATATCAATATCGAATTAAAAATAAGGCAGGATAAGAGGCTATTGAAGTTCACTGAGTGCAGCATACACTTCAGAAGAATAGAGTTCTAAAAATAACAATGACAACGATACTCGTCTGAAAGTTTTACTGAATAATTGCCAATACTTGGCAAAGGGAGAAATGATGCATAATCCATGTAGTTGCATAGACCCAAAAACAACGTTCACAAGAACAAAGTTTGTACATAACATACTAATAATAATTGATAATTAATGAATTAGGCGAGCATATCTGTTCAAATGTAAGGTAGTTGATATGCTTGCCTAATTCATTAATTATCAACCCCTTACATTTGAACAGATATGCTCGCCTAATTCATTAATCATCAACTAATTAATTTCAAGTTTAGGTATGACTTAATTAAGCAATTAAGCACATATTCCCAAAAAAATTGTCGGCTATCGCCATCTCAAACAGACTGTTTGTTTACTTTCATATATATATATATATATATATATATATATATATATATATATATAGAGAGAGAGAGAGAGAGAGAGGGAGAGGGAGAGAGAGAGAGAGAGAGAGAGAGAGAGAGAGAAAGGAACGAAGAGGATACATAGAGTGAGATAGATACCGCATGGGTTA
>CM042150.1:81402409-81409909 GCA_023376005.1 Doryteuthis pealeii
AAGAGAGATTAACGCCTCGATTTGACCTTGGGAAGATCTAGCATCGGGTCGGAAGGAATGGTGTAAGACCTGTTTTGCTAAACTAAAGAGATTGAACAAAATAGACTGAAGCATAGAGATCGGCTCCACCTAACTTTAAAACAAAAACATTTAACTCCTGCATTGGTGCATTTTGTTTGTCAGTGTGGCTTCATAGCTTGCAGCAGGGCTGGGCTGCTGTCACACACGAGGAAACACAAAATGTCTTCTTGACAGCATGCACAACATGGAAGGAATCAAAGCACTCACTGCTGACTCTCATCTATCGTTCACGATAGGAGAGTCCACCGTATATATATATATATATATATATATATATATATATATATTATATATATATATATATATATATATATATATAATATAATATATATATAATATATATATATATATATATATATATATTATATATATATATATATATATATATATATATATTATATAATATATATTTGGAGGATATGTGCTTAATTGAAGTTAATATATATATATATAATTTATGGATGAATATTCTATATATTTGTTTTATTATATATTATTCTTTACATATTATTGCTTTTGTTTATTCTTATTATCATTCTTGTTTGTATTTTATCTGCTTTTTGTTATGTTTATACTTACTAATTTATTTTATCTTATAATAATGTTTTAAACTAATATTCTAATATACCATTGTTTATACCTTTTTTATTTAGCTTTTCTAAGGAAAAAAAAATATTTTACCCGCCACTAAGACAAGAATAGGTTTTAGATTTTTATCTAACTTTGGTCTTTGCTGGTTTCCACTAATTTCCCTACAGGCAGACAGAATCTTTCTTTTATATTTATATATATATATTATATATATATATATATATATATATATATATATGTGTGTGTGTGTGTGTGTGTGTGTGTGTGTGTGTAGAATTAAACAAAAGACACATCTCCTGTTTAACAATTTTATTTTTTATCTTTTTAAGTTTTCTGGCCAACTTCTTAATATTTGGGTGTATTTGGGAGTACTTTCGGCATTTCGAAGTGCCATCATCAGGGGTGATGTGCTCCAGTTTTGTTTATATTATATTAATGTGGAGGCTGGAAGGAAAAGAATTGATGAGAAAGGTGTTATAGACATTTTAAAATGTGTGTACAGCATTGAACATGAATTTTGTTTAAGGACGGTTTGTATTGTTTTATGTATAACGCTTCTAGTATTTGGAGTTTTTTATTTTTTTCTTTGTGCAGAATGTGTGTATTTTCCGTTAGAATATCTCGGTAATTAGAGTGGAAGCATGAATGTAATTTTAGGTGTTGTGAAACGGAGCTATTATCTGTTAAATTTGGTGGACTTATCCACGGATTCCACCCAAATATTAAAAAGTTGGCCAGAAAACACGGAAAGATCAAAAATAAAATTGTTAAACAGGAGATGTGTCCTTTGTTTAATTCTACACACACACACACACACACACACACACACACACACATATATATATATATATATATATATATAACACTTTTATATATATATATATATATAATATATATATATATATATATTATTTCAATGAGGTCAATGTACTTTCAAACATTCAAACTAAATGTAAATTAAAGTACATTTCATTTAGCTTTTGCATTCTAAATTTCTTCAATTTTTAAAATTGCTTTTGCTCCACTATATATATATATATATATATATATATATATATATATATATATATATATATATATATCAGACATACAACAACAACGTCCTCACCTAAAGTAATTTGCTATCTGTCCAATAATAGTTCAATAAAAACTCAAATCAATCAACAGAATGGAAGGTGTCAAAAAGCATTAGGAAAATACTTATTGATAGCACAAATCTTCTGTATAACATATGCCCCCAAAAAGATTACAAATACGAGGAACCATAATTAAAAAAATACAACAATAAAACTACAATAAATAAAATTGCATTCAGGTGGACCAGTTTTAAATATTCTCTTATTACTTCCCGCTAGGGTCATCTACCTTCTAATCTTCTCTTCATCTCGGGTCATCTCGAGTCCTCTGAGTGTTCGTCTTCATCGGTGTTGTGACCTCTCTCTCTCTCTCTCTCTCTCTCTCTCTTCTCTTCTCTCTCTTTCTTTCTCTCTCTCTCTCTCTCTCTATCTATCTATCTATTTCCATTTTCCATTTTTGTTAGTTATTGTTTAATTAAAACACGGAGACATACTTTGTGTGTACAATTCTTTAATCCTTTCCTCGATATATATAAACGTGTGGGAGAGAAAAGCAGCCCAGACGCAAATGCGTCTGCACAACATGTCTGTTCGCTCAACTCTCAGCACTATTTACTTTCACATAGAGTGGCCTGGTCACGTGATATCCGCTCAACCAAGCCGAGTTCGTGGCCAGCTTGTGTTCCAAATATGCCTGTAAAATTTTATGAACTTATACTGTATTTTTCTGTGAGTTTATTTACGGGTAAATTCAAATCCTAACTACACTTCATTACACAAATGATAGGCTATGTCTATTAATTCTGTAACACCAGATGTATAAGCAAAGTAAGTAATCTAAATTATGTTTGCTAAGATATTAAATTGATAAGAAATATTTTTAATCATTCTTTTAAAAACTAATCTTACTGCTTTTTTACATTAAGACGATATTTGATGGGTAATTTTCACCTTTAGTTGGCTAAATTCCTAGCAAATAAGGCAATTAGAGTAACCTTCCTTGACTTTCACTTTTGAACAAGCCGGTAGCTATTTTGAAAGTCTTTTTGAAACTTTTTCGAAAACAATACAACTGCATGCTTTAACACAAAAATATCATAAAATGTGTTCTTAATAACAATTAAGTCCATTTCAGATAATTTTATGCTAGGAATTTAGCCAAATGACTTTCACTTTGAAACAAGCCGGTAGCCATTTTGAAAGTGTCCGTGCGAAATACACAAATCTTAGAAACTTTTTCGAAAACAATACAACTGCATGCTTTAACACAAAAATATCATAAAATGTGTTCTTGATATCAATTAAGTTCATTTCAGATAATGCGCACGCACAATTTTATGCTAGGAATATAGCCAACTAAAGGTGAAAAATTACCTTTGATGAGGAGGTTTTTTTTAAGGGATGATGCTATTTAGAAAAAAAAATGATTTTAGATATTAATCGTGACAGAAAGTATGGAATTATTACAATTAGTGAATGTTCACTTAGGTTTTTATATAGCCGTAAACTAATAACAGATAAGGGCAAAATATACTAAACAGTCTGGCTTCATAAGATATTCCTTAAATATAATAACAGATAAGGGTAATTAAGTAGAATATTAAAATATAATAATAGATATATTTAAATATAATAACAGATATATTTAAATATAATAACAGATAAGGGCAAAATATACTAAACATTCTGGCTTCATATGATATTCTTTAAATATAATAACAGATAAGGGTAATTAAGTAGAATATTTAGATATAATAACAGATATATTTAAATATAATAACAGATATATCTAAATATGATAACATATAAGGGCAAAATATACTAAATATTCTGGCTTCATAAGATATTCGTTAAACAAACTTTATTAAATTATTTGATTATTAATATCCACACTGAAAACCATTGAGCCTCAGCAGGTACATCAATCATTATCAGGAATAAAATAAACCTCAAACAAATTATATATCGAAACAAACCGACGAGCAATTGCCATCAAAGTAAGTGTACATAGTACAGTAAATTTAAGTTTATTATACACTGGAAGCGGCTACTTGGTATCGTGGGGGGCACAAAAGTTAGTCCCGCAGATCCGTTATAACTGAAACCCAAGATGGATCCTTACAGGATGCCTCATTAGAATCTCTATGTAAAAAAAGAATGTGCCCCAGGAAAAATGTGCAAAGACATTCTGAAAATAAAGATTAATGTCTCCTATTCAAAATATTAAATGCAAAAAAACAAAAAAAAAACTATGCTGTTACTATTTGAATTTATCTTTTTTAATTATCTTCATGATTAAAAATCAAATCTTCATTATTTTTGCACAAAAAGCAAGAATTTGTGATATTTGATGTGTATATATAATTACTTTATGGTTAATTGTTTTATTTTCGTAGTTTCATCCGGACATACATACACACATATACACCAACTGTCTTTTATATATGTACTAGAAGCAGCAACCCGGCGTCGCCTGGGTAGAGACGGGGGTTAAAAAAAGATAATCTCCCAGAACCATTAGTGTTAAATCCGGAGTTATATCCTCACATAAAATCCGCACATAAAAAAGACCTTACATTGATCCATACACTCTGAAAATAAAGATTAATGTCTCCTATTTAAGATATTAAATGCAAAAAAAAACTATGCTGTTACTATTTGAAATTTAATTTTTTTAATTATCTTCACGATTTAAAAAAATCAAATGTTCCTTTTTTTGCTCAAAAAGCAAGCTCTGGTGATAGTGAATGTGTATATATATTTACATGGCGTAATGGCTAAAGACGTAGGTTATGGACCCGTTGATCGGATTTCAAATCCTGGACACGGCTGTTTGCATTTTTTACATAGTGCTAATGGGGAAATAGTAGGACATACTGGGCTCTATAACCTTGGATAGATAACCAGTCTATGAGAAGGAAAACTCTGAATTCAAACCCATTAAACTCCGTTTAAGAAATTATTCTTGTGTCACATCCTGCCCCAGCGGAGGGCTTGGTAAATATATAAATATAAGGGAAAACGGCAAAAATATAAAATAAATAAAAAAACAAAAAGGAAAAACAAAAAAAAAAATTCCTCCGCAGTCATAATTATCATCATCATGTCGAGCTATTAGCACGGATATGCATGGCAATCTCTCTCCAACTGTCCCTATCACTCATTGTTATTGGGAGATCCTTTGCGCAGCATCCAGCATCCGCACAGAGCTGGTCAATGTACGTCTTTGCTGGCCGGCCTACACTGGCGAACCCATGCGCTGGCTTCCAGAGGAGGACGTCACTTATGAGTTCGTCCTTGCTTCTCCAGCATTGTCCTGCGTGACTTGTTCGTCTTACTCGGATTGTTTGGGTTATATGCGGCAGGTGATCGTACAGCTGTTTTCTCTTGGGGTTTGCTTTTTCCACGTTTTGTTTCGGATCGCACGCATCATTCTTGTACAGGTCCCATCTAATTTATTCTCTAGACGCTTCGTTAGGGTCCAGGTGGTGCAGTCTTACAGCAGCACTGATACGACAATAGCTCGGAAGAATTGTTTCTTTAGCTTGTCTGTGAGTCCGGATTTCCATATGACTGATAATCTATTTATAGCGGACCATGCCTTTCCTATGCGTGCATTAACATCGCTTTCTGTCGATGAGATATTACAGCCTAGGTACTTGAATTGTTCTACCGAGTTAAGGAGTTTACCACCGATGGTGGAGAGGTCTCCTTTGTAACTATTCAGCTATAAACGAAACAATAAGTTCCTCCTTGATCCATATGAACTACACCCGGAACGTATATAATTACATCTGTGACAGTGATGAGTTCCTCATGATATTAGAAAACACTATACCAGAAGAAAAATCACACACACGCATGCACACACACACACACACACACACACACACACACACACACATTGTCTATATTTATGTCATATCTGTATATCTGTTTATATCAACCTATCCATCTATGTTCATTATCTATGTTGCAAGCTAACTAGGTAGCTCAACCTGTACATATTTATCTGTATAGGACCAGTCTAGCTCAGTCTATAGATTGTTCGTTTGGGAACCACAAGGTTTCTGTTACGATACCAGTCCTCGCCAACTCAGTGTATGAGTAGCACAGAGATCTGTGCGCTAAAGTGAGGAGCTGACGGTAGGTGTGGAGCTCCACCTCAGATGCTAAAAAACGATCTACTTGGTCTAGCGCTAGTGAAAAGACTCCATCGCTGTCTGACTGATACCGACATTAGGCCACCCCGACGACTTTATCTTTTATCTATTTATCTATCTCCGTTCACATCTGTGGAATATTAGTGGTTCCTAACTTTTTTTTATCGTGGATTTGGATTGGTTTGTTTTGTTTTACGGCATATCAACCTCAGTGGGTCATTTAATGCCGATAAAGTTTTGAAATAAATCAATTCTTAATGGATAATACAATTTTGTTCATCAACTCATGTTTTTCTATTTAACCCATAGATGGGACTCTAACAGGTACTACCACCCCGGGTCAGAGTGGACCAGGGAGCAATGGCGATGAAGGGGTGCTCCACATTCCCCAAACCTCCAGAACTGGAACCTCACCATCAGATAGAGTTTAATTTCATTCCCAGGACATGTAGACCCCGCAGCCACCGCCTTCTAGCACCCATAGGAGTTGGGGCTTGCCATAAGGGCAATAGGGTTGGGAAAATCATATAGGTGCTAGGGCTTGACGTGACCAGCCGATTGATCGGAGGGGGCCTCTCCGACCGCCCGTCTAGCCCAAGATATTTTATCATGGAAACCTTACTCGATTTTTCAAAAATCGCAGAACTCGTATCTATTTTTTTCGGACAACCCTTTCCACCGTAATTTTACTGATACATTAAATGTAGTAAAATGTATTTGAAAAAACAAAAATATAATCATAACAATGTAAAATAAAACCCGACTTCCCTGAGAAAACTCCGTTATATACACTATTGAACACTGTCAAGCTGGTACAACTTTCGATTTTATATCCGTTGTATAAGTATCAAACATTTACATCTTGTCGATTCATTTGATTTTTAAGTGTACTAGCAAATATATGCACCCTCCGGGTGCAAGTATCTAAGTTTTAATGTAATAAAATATTATGTTAACTTAGAAAGGGTAATGGAAATAAATAAGATGCCGATAAAAAGATTTGAAACAGAGGGGGAACAACTAAAACTTGCTTTTTCTTCCCTTCCGTCTTTCATTGCTAAATTTTCATAATTTAACTATTTAGTTAAATTAGGAAGTAAAGAAAAGAATTACTGTTAATATTGTTAATGAATTTATTGGAGAGATTTTTGCTCATATTCATTAAGATAAAACCAAACAATTAGAAATCAGTAATACTAAGCCCATATTTATTAAAATCTGATTTTCAATATCAATATGCAAATTAGCCTTCCCGTTCACACTGTAAACTGCTATTTTGTTGTATATATAAATACAATTGCATGTTATTAGTATGTAGATATTACCAACAGTATTAATAATGTAAAACAATTTTATTAATAATTGAGGTTTAAATAAAAATAGAATCCTGTAGAAGGTGAAATAAATAACTAAGGGAATTGTTACTTGAATAGTAATATAGTTTCGGTTACAGACAGAAAAACACACAATCTCCATTATAATAAGATTTTAATGACACAAATAAAGAGACATTTTAGTTTTATTTTGTTTTGGGAATAGATTACAAGAGCAACGTAACGGATCTTAGATGACGTAGTGTTATTGATTCC
>CM042150.1:81412409-81417409 GCA_023376005.1 Doryteuthis pealeii
ACAGAACGTCAAGCATAGACACATACGCGGAATTTCAACAAAAAAAGAATCACATGAGAAAAAAAAACTGTAATTTTTTTTACAAGAGTTTTGTTTTATTTTCGGAATCTTTGTACGGTTTAGTTAAACAAAAGATTGTAGAAAATTATTATATTTTTTTTAGAATTCGTACACACAATGAAACACACGGTGATATTTGGTTTTCAAAGGTTGTTTACATTTTAGAAACCACAATTTTCACAGAAAATTATTAGACAAACAAACACACTGATTTTAAAAGTCGAAAACAAAAACAACTTCTAATTGGATTTTGATTAAATTTTCGTAGTTTATTTACTAATAAAGTCATTTAATTTTGCAAATTATATTTCTTTTAAAAAAAAGTTCTGAAAATACATTTCATGTCATCCGGCATACACGTTTATTTAATCTTATGAAATTTCTGAAAAATAATTTTCTTAAAAATAGGTCGAGCACAAAATCATTATTTTTATGTAAAGATGATATTTCGGAAAATTAAATTAGTGCAAATATTTTTAATTTTGTGATAATATAAACTGAAATAAAATTTATATTTTTTAAATTCATGTTCAACAGAATAATTTGTGTGTATCTATCTCTCGGTTTGTGTGATGTCCTATGCCTTTTCCCATACTTACGGCAATCTATTCGTATCTCTCTCTGGGTGTATGTAATGCTCTCTCTCTCTCTCTCTCTCTCTCTCTCTCTATCTCTCTCTCTATATATATATATATATATATATATATGTATATATGTGTGTGTGTGTGTGTGTGTGTGTGTGTGTGTGTGTGAATCTTTTCATAAGAATATTTATCAATTGACTCGTAACCATATCAGTCTGTACATATTCATCTCTAAATAGCTCTCTCTCTCTCTCTCTCTCTTCTCTCTCTCTCTCTCTCTCTCTCTCTCTCTCTCTTCTCTCTCTCTCTCTCTCTCTCATATAGGTTATTTACTAAGCTTAGCTTAAATGTGGCACAACGAACGAAGTATGGGGCACCCAGTGAGAATAGAACTCATTAACAATGGTCTGCGAATCTAGACTGCTAACCATTACACCACGTGAAGTGCCCGGTTATTTACTAACCTTAGCTTAAAGCTGTACAAGACCAGAATTATGGGTGCCCAGTGTGAATAGAACTTACTAACAATGGTCTGCTACTCTAGCTCACTAACCATTAAGACATCTATCTATCTATATATCTATTTATCTATCTCTCCGTACTATCATTAATCTATTCAAATATAACTCAAGTTTTTTTTTTATCTGTTTTCTATTTCCATCGATCTGTTTGTATCTAAATCAAGGTTTGTATAATGTTCTATATACATTTAGATTGGTGTATTTATATCCGATCTTACTGACAAACTAAAGCAACAATTCTTCCAGGCTGTGGTTATATCAGTGCTGCTGTATGGCTGCACCACCTGGACTCTGACAAAGCCCCTCGAGAATAAGCTAAATGGTACCTGCACAAGAATGCTGTGAGTAGTCCTGAACAAGTCATGGAAGTTGCACCCCACAAAGAAGCACCTGCCCTTCCATCTCACAAACCATCCGGGTGAGACGGGCTAGGCATGGAGGACACTGCTGGAGAAGCGGGGATGAGCTCATAAGCGACGTTCTCCTGTGGAAGCCAACACATGGACATGCTAACGTAGGACGCCAGCTAAGGACCTACATTGACCAACTATGCGAAGACTCAGGATGCTGCACAGAGGACCTCCCAGGGGCCATGAGTAATAGGGAAGGTTGGTGAAAGATTGTCATGGATATCCGTGCTGTGCGCGCGACATGATGATAATGATATCTGTATCTAGGTCTAAGTAATGTTATACCCCTCTGACTGTCTGTAATCCTGTCTATCTATTTGTATATATCCTAGGTCTATGCAATTTCCGTTGGTCTAATTGTATCCATCTCTAGGTATAGAAATGTCCCATCGTTCTGTCTGTCTGTATTTCTATCGAAGTATTCCAATCTATTTCTAAGTTTGGGTAATTTTGTCGGATATCTGACTGATGAAAATAGAGACCGACAATGTACAATAATAGTTTTATTATTACCACTTGTTTATTATTTGTCTGAATTTTTTAGACGAGACTTGATAATTTGTATTATTTACATTTTTCGGACTGTTGTCCTCATCTTTATTGTTATATACACGTTTCAGCCGATGCCCTCTGACCTTCTTCAGGTGTCTCTTTTCATAATCAGGTGTCCTCATATAATCAGAAGCCTTCACAAAACTTCGAACTTTGTTGTCTGATGTGTCTTGTATCGTTTCCTGTGAGCGTCCAAGGGTGGTCATGTCCATGGGCTTAGCTTCACGCTATTGGGCATGGCCTCCCTTCAATAGTAGTTTAACAAAAATAAAGTTTTTCTTTTACTTATTCTTTATAACTTGTACCTACTATTGATAAATAAATTTTTTTTTTAATTTTTTAAAGTTATGTCTAGTTTTTTTGTTTGTTTTAAAATTTTGTTATTGTTATCATTGTTATACATTTACTTATTGAGATTGTTTTTTTTTTAAACTTTTATATAGAGAGATGTTTAGCATTAAAACATTGCTTCATAATCTCTTGTTTTCCTTTTCAAATTTACACATGCATTTCAAAACAGTTACAGTACATTGTATTTCACATTTAAATGTTAAACTAAGTGTTACTAATAAAGAAAAAGTTTAAAGCTAAATGAACTATCGACAATTATATGTATGTATTTCTTTAGATATTTCTTTATATTTTTTACTGTTTATTTACTATTTACGAAATGTAAGTTAATCCATTAGGGTAGATTGTTCTCATTCTGTTAACCATGACCAGATACAAGTGTTAAGCTATGTTAAGCATCCTATGTTATTTTTGCCTGTAGCCAGGATTGAACCTGCAATCTTTAGATGATTGTCACTTAGAACTGTATTAACTCAACCTTTATATCTATTGCGCCATGTGTCCAACAAGATAACAGTCCGAAAATCTAAATAATACAATTGTTTGTTCAATAATTACCATTTGTTAGCTGTTTAAAATTTGGTTGATCGAGCTTGGAAACGTTGCTATGAAATTTTCTATTAACGTTAATACTATTAACAATAGATGTGTAAATTACCAAAATTATTTTAAAATCTCAATCAAATAATAAAATTCTAAAAAAAACCTTTCGATCGCATCTTTGAAATTACGTTGCAAAATCTACAAAAATAACATGGACCAAATAAAAATTAATCAGAGAGAATTCAGGATTGGATTTTAATTTTAAGATTTGAGGATCGAAAGATGCTTTTATGTCAGTGTCCATTTTATTTCTCACTTAAACTGTCACCCATTTTATTTTGACCAAGAAAACCGTTCCTTAACTTCTGCAGATACTGACATTTTTATCTATTTATAAAGTGCCACAAGGAATTTGGGGATTGCCAAAAGTCTTTGGAATATGACTTTTACTAAACAAACTGAAGAAAACATCATAGAAATTAGAATCAACATAAGATCTTTTGTATTATTTGGATTCGTAATATACGCAACGTTTCGGCCGATGTACCCTTCGGCCTTTGTCAGGTGTTTCGGGAACCTTCCCGTTGAACTCGGGAACAAGTTGGACACATAGTGCAACGGATATATATATTTACCAACCCCTCCACACGAGCAGGATGTGACACAAGGTCAATTTCTTAAGCGGAGTTCAACAGGTTTGAATTCAGAGTTTTTCTTCTCCTAGACCGATTGCCTAACCAAAGTTAATGAGCCCGGTCTGCCCTACTATTTACCCATAGCTGGAGGGAGAATTGGATTCATACCTTTCCAAAGGGTGTTAGCGCTACTTCGGTAGTACAATGGATATATGAGTTAAGTTGATATAATTCTAAGTAACATATCTGTTGGTTGTAGGTTCAATTCTGACCACGGGCGATAATAACATAGAATGCATTAAATAGCTTAACACTTGTATCCGGTTATGATGAGAGGAATGTGAACAGTCTACCTCGGGGGTTGAATAAATGGTTAAGGTTGAAGTTCCGTGAAGGCTCCCGATTACGACATGAAGCCTGCCGAGTTCGACAAGAAAGTTTCCGTGTTCGACAAGAAACACCTGAAGAAGGTTGGAGGTCACATCGGCCGAAACGTTATTTTATATGTCAATAAAGGTGAGGACAACTCTGAAACATCCAAATAAATCAAATTATCTCATTAAGTCTCATCTTGACGGATTTCGAATATATGTACAAGGTGTATCAAAAAAGTATAAATTTTTCATACTTTTTGACACACCTTATATTCTGAAAAAATAGCGTTCCATTCATTGTTCATTTCTATCTTGGTAAATACAACGATATTTTCATGACACACCTTATATATTATATATATATATATATATATATATGAATTTGATATATTGAAAAAACAAAAGATGTTTACAAATGCATGGGATCATCAGGAGAGAATGTGCAAACCGTTTTGGGGCCTTCCTCTCTACGGTTTTAAAAAGCAACATCGCCCCCCCCCTCACTGATGTGAGGACGCTCGGAATATCTGCATCGACCGCACGTGAATCGGTCTTCAACAAAAATAAAACGGGATGAAATGACCGTTGGCAAAAACATAAATTCATTTTATTTTTAATTAAAAAAAAAATCAGAAGCATTATAATTAATAATAAGACTCAAAAGAGCCTGATGTAGAATTATTTAAAAAAGTGTATAATTATATAAAAAGTGTATATTAAAATATCAAAATTGTTCGTAATACATTCCAACTGTTAAATAAGTAGCCAATAAGTGTAGGTAAATCCGTGGTGTTCATGGATAAATATCTTCAGAGGAGTAAACATTCATATGTATAGTTTTTTCATAGACAAGTAAGTGAAATATATACAACCTATCAAATATCAGAAATCACACAATATTCTGCCAAAATATAGTTATTCAATGCCTGAAGAAGATACTAGGTCTGAAACACGTGTCGCATATGTAAGT
>CM042150.1:81419909-81459909 GCA_023376005.1 Doryteuthis pealeii
AGAAAGAAAGAAAGAAAAAGAAGAAAAGAAAAAGAAATACATGAATAATGCTGATAATGAAAAGAAAGAAAGAGGAGGAGAGGGAAGAAAAAAGGAAAAAGTAAAGAAATACAAGGTGAGTGATGAAAAAGAAAAAGAACGAAAGAACGAAAGAGGAAAATAAACACAAAGAAATACAAGAACGTGTTGAGAAAGAAAGAAAGAAAGAAAGAAAGAAAGAAAGAAAAAATTATTGAGAAAAAATAATGAAGGAATATGTAAAAATAATAATTACAAAAACAGAAATGAAAAAATAGTGATGGTTGGTTGGTTGGTTGGTTGGATTTATGACATATTAACCCATTGAGTCATTTTATGTGAAAGACGGTTTATTGTACTCATTTCTAATGGGTACTCAATTTCTTTAAACTCAATTTTTAACACATTTTTTAAAACTCGTTTTCTTATATTTAACCCATTGATAGGACTCTAACCGACATACTATCCACTCCGGGTCAGTGGACCTGGGGGTAATAGTGATCGAGGGTAGCTGTGAGACTATTACACCAGCATTCCACACCAGACTCCAGAAGATGAAACAGCACCATCATTTGGTACACGTGTTCCGTCCTCAACTACGCAGACAAAAGGATAAGTAGGAAAAGCGAAAGAAACAGAAAAGAAAAAGAAAAATATTTAAAGAAAGTAAATCTTATGGAAAGCGAATGAAAGAATAACATAAAAGTAAATAAAAAGGGAAACATGAAGTACAGCTAAATGGCAAATATATAACTAGAAAAATAGCAGAAAGAGTCAAGAATCGAGAAGAGGTGATTACAAATGACGGCTCGGAGGATGAACTATGTAAGTGCGAACTTTAATAATAGCATAGAAAGGAATGTATATTATAGAATTAGACTAAAGCTGAAAGGTATAGAAAATCAGAAAAAAATTTGACAAAAAGAAAAAAAACGGAAAAAAAAAAAGAAAAGGAAATATATTAAGCACAGAACAGATCTCAGGAAAGCAAACTAGAAAGACGAAAAGGACCGAAGTACCAACGCATGGGAAAAAGATGCCCAAAAAGGTCAAATTTTTCAATATAATCCAACGGATCAAAACTCATAAAAAAGACAGGCATAAAGAGAAGAAAAGGAAGAAAGAAAGAAATTATACGTTCAAGCTAATTCAAAGGCAGAAAGTCCTCGAAATCACACAGAAGGAGGAATCAAAGAAGGAGAAAGACGTAAATCGGGCAGTACAAATAGGAGAAACAAAGGAAAGGAAAGAGAAGGGAAAGATAAGAAAGGGCAGTAAGGAAGAGACAAGGAACGAAAGGAATGTCTCATGAAAACAATGGACGCGGGAGAGGGCCAAAAAGGGTTAAAATAGAGAATGCGAGATAAGGATGCAAGAAAAGAAAGAAAGGATATGAAGCAAATCGATAATGGTAGTATAGAGACAAGGCAATGAAGAGAAAAAAAACCAGAGAGGAACGAGATGCAAACAAGAGAAAATACGAACATGGAGTGGGAGCCCGGAAGAAGGTCTGCAATTAAACTAAGGGAACAGGGGAGCACGGCAACAGATAAAATTAAGTTACACGGTCCTAAAGAGAAAGAGAAAAGAAAGATGACATGGAACACAATCATGTGGTAATGGTAGTGGTAGTAGAAGAAAAGAAAAGGAAGAAAAAAGAAGCTAAAGGAGGTAGAAGCAAAGAAAGGAAGAAGAAAGCCAGAAGAGAAGACATCTCCCGATTAAAGTAGACAACTGGGAGAGGAAAGGGAGCAAACATAACGCGGAATCGCCCGAGGGATGGGCCCCGCAAATTAAGCTTAGAAAAGCACAGAAAGAGAAAGAAAGAAATATAAAGATAATCTGGCCAAATAGATAATGGTAAGATGAATAGAGAAACGAAAAGAGAAGAAAGAAAGAACGGAAAATAAAGAAGAAGATAGAAGAAAGAGGAAGGAAGGATAAAGAGTTCACATTTACTACGGAAGACTGAGTAGAGAGAGCACAAAAAAAAAAAGAAAAGAGAAAAATAGTCCACTAAAGAGAAAGAAAAGAAAGAAAGATAGAGCAAAATCATATGGTAGAAAGAAAGAAAGAAAAAGAAAGAAAAGAAGAGAAAGAAGAAGAAAGGAAGAAAGGAAGAGAAGTCTCAATTAAACAAGGACTGAGAGAGAGAGCAAAAAAAGCTAAGAGAAAAAGAAAGAAAGAAAGAAAGATATGAAGCAAATCATAAGGTTTATAGAAAGAAGAAAAAAGAAAAGAAAAAAGAAAAAAAAGAAAGAAGAAAGAGAAAGAAAGAAAAGAAAGAAAGAAGAAGAGAAGTCTCAATTAAACAAGGACGGAGAGAGCAAATAATTAAGCTTAAGAGAAAGACAGAAAGAAAGAAAGAAAGATATGAAGCAAATCATAATGGTATATAGAAAGAAAGAGAGAAAGAAAGAAAGAAAGAAAGAAAGAAAGAAGATATTGAGTAAGCAGGGAAAAGAAAGAAAGATACTAAGTAAGCAAGCAAAAACGAAAGATAGCAAGCAAGTAAGCAATGGTGATCTTTAGCAAGATAGAATAATATCATGCAAGAAAGAAAGAAAGAAAGAAAGAAAGAAAATAGAAAGAAAGATTGAAATATCTCAATTGAACAAGGAGAAAGATAGCATATAGAAAATAAACAAAACCTAAATAAATAAATAATTGATAAATGAAGAAAAAGAAAGGAACTACAGAAAAGTTGACAGAAATAATCAAAATGGAACGATGAATATCTAGAAAAGAAAATTGTCAACCCGAGCAAGTCGAGGTCACATAAGTCTAAAAAATGTATAAACGTTCATTAAGACCGAGAAATCCTGTTGAAAGCAGGAAAGAAAACGGAATGGCCAATTTGAAAATCTGCTCAGTAGAAGAAAAAGGGACATGAAGTAAATTAAAGACAACATAAAAATAGAAAGATCGAAAATAAGTATAATTTCCTGGTAAAAATTTGTGTTGGGCTTCTTTAAAAAAAAAAAAATGAATTACGTAGAAATCGCTTATTCAGCTCTATTTTCAGTTGAAAAGCAATTAAATGAATGGTCACGTAAGGTGGGCATACACACATACACACATACACACAACTCAAACACACACACAAACATACACAAATACACTCACTTATATACTGACACTTACAAAGAAATTTAGGAAGATATTTACTTAAATCCACACTGTACTAACCATAAGTATTTGAACACATAGACACTTTGTTTTTAATCAGTTGATTTGGAAGTTAAAACTGTGGTATACTAAGAACCGGAAGCAGCGGTTATACCATTGTTTGCATGAAACTGAAGTACGGTTTCAGCCATCTTGTTTTGTTTTAAATAAAAGGCGGAAGGGAGGACTTCTCGCAGTTAACGTCAACTGGGCTACACGTCTTATTATTCGCTAAGCGCGTTATAACAAAAGCCCACACCATATATGAACTAAACTTCAATGAATATAAGAAGGTTTCGCTGAGAAAATGGACTTGTCGCTTTAACAGTTCATTTGTCTGTCCCTTCTTTTGTGTCTTGTCAAAACTTTGAAAATTTAAAAAAAATATTTCTAGAATAATTCCTTTCAAAATAACTTTTTCTCCTAACGATGATCTCAGGTCGAAACTTATTTAGAACAATTCAAGAATAAATAACAGAAAATAAATATTCCGGTTTGTCTCAAGACTATTTGTTTCTGTTTGAGACAGTTGTATAGTTTTAAGTATTTCTTACTAATACTGATAATTTAAGCATATTTAAATACTTTCAAGTAACAATTTCTATTGAATAATAACCATTTGTTTTCACGCGTTCTATGGTTTTAAGAATTACTATTAACACAATGTTTAGAGAAGCAACTACCGAAAAATCATCATCATCATCATCATCATCATGTCACGCTGTTAGCACGGATATCCATGACAATCCCTCTCCATCCGTCCCTATCACTCATCATTCTCGGGAGGTCCTCTATGCAGCATCCTGTATCCACACAGAGCTGGTCAATGTACGTCTTTGTTGGTCGGCCCTCACTGGCGTGCCCATGTGCTGGCTTCCACAGGAGATCGTCACTAATGAGTTCGTCCTTGCTTCTCCAGCAGTGTCCTGTCCGTCTTACTCGGATGGTTTGGGTGATATGTGGCAGGTGGCCGTACAGCTGTTTTCTCGTTGGGTGCTGTTTCCACGCCTTGTTCAGGATCACACGCAGCATTCTTGTGCAGCTCCCATCTAGTTTATTCTCTAGTCGCTTCGGTAGGGTCCAGGTGGTGCAGCCATACAGCAGCACTGACACTGCAACGGCCTGGAAGAATTGTCTATTTATCTCCTCATATGGAAATCCAATCTTACAGACGAGTTACCGAAAAATAGGATAATTCAATTGAAGAAGAAGAAGAAGAAGAAGAAGAAGAAGAAGAAGAAGAAGAAGAAGAAGAAGAAGAAGAACAAAAAAAACGTAATGTTGGTTGTTGTAGAAATGTGTGAAGTATGATCACTAATTAGGAACGAGCTTTTTCTAGTAGTGACCACCTCAGTTGTTTTTATTTATTTATTTATTTTACATAGTTTGAAATACCCAACCGCTGCTTGAAGGGCTGCAACACCTGTCTTTCAACTCTAAATTGATTTGCATATCAAGGCTTCTGGAATTTTTTTTTAAGAATGCCAATTTTTTCTTTAGTATTTGGTTGTTCCGTAATATTGCATGGCTTGAAAATTTCATGCCAATAATTTCATTTCATGTTTTAACGTATATTTTATGAAGCCAACCTGTTCAGCTATTACATAAAAATGTTTTACATCTGTTATTCAATTATTCAGAGAGGAATATAAAAGCATAATCCTTTAAATGTGCAATTTTCTTCAGGGGTAATATATATATATATATATATATATATATATATATATATAATCACAAATATATATATATTATGTGTGTGTGTGTGTGTGTGTGTGTGTAATTGGGCAGCATTCTTTCATTTATACATGTAGAATTAAATAAAAGGCACATCTCCTATTTAACAATTTTATTTTTGATCTTTTCGAGTTTTCTGGCCAACTTTTTAATGTTTGGGTGGAATTCGTGGATAAGTCCACCAAAGTTCAGGTCCCGAGTACTTTCGGCACTTCGAAGTTCCAGTTTTTAAAAAATTAAATTAATGTGGAGGCTGGAAGGAGAATAATTGGTGAGAAAGGTGCTATAGGCATTTTAAAATGTGTGTACTGCATTGGAAATTCATTTTGTTTAAGGATGGTTTGTATTGTTTTATGTATAAAGCTTCTAGTATTTGGAGTTTTTGTTTCATTTTTTCTTTGTGCAGAATATGTGTATTTTCCGTTAGAATATTTTGGTAATTAGAGTGGGTCATGAATGTAATTTTAGGTGTTGTGAAATAGAGCTATTATCTGTTATATGGAGGGTTAGCCGACGTGACAATGTGGTTGAGGTGAATCCAATGTTATATATATATATATATATATATATATATATATATATATAATCAGAACAAGCAAACTCGATGAAAACCGCGACTTACGGAATACTAGTCAGCTCTTTCGACATAATTAGGTCTCATCAGCAGTGTATACCATGATCTACCCAACAGAGACCGAACCGGGGACTCCAGAACGCAGAGCCAGAGACTCTACCTCTGGGCCATCGGCCCAGGCCACAAACGACACTCACCAAATCAACTTGATAATGATAAATGCGCCACTGCAATAACCTAGTGTGTCGTGAAGCTGCATCCACAACAAAGCAGAGGACACGGTTACCTCCCAGAATCATATATATATATATGTAAATATAAAAGAAAGTTTGGTATATACGTGTCAACTTATAACTCTGAAAAGAGATGTCACTCAGATTCAAAATCTTTAAAGTTAAAAAGAAAAGAAGGAGACAAGAGTAAAAAAGGGACTAAAAAGAAAATAATTTTGCAAATTCCTTATCAAATTAAAAGAAATTCGTTAAGAATTCGCTTTATTATGTTCATTTACTGCAGGATTTTTTCTTTTTGTTTATATCTAAAATATCATCAAACAATTATAGCCCAAGCTCTTGAGTATTTTGAAACATAATCTAATATTTCTAAAACCTTTTTATTCACACAAAAAAATGTTTTAAGTCAATGGATAATTAGTTGTTGACTTGAAGTGATAAAAATGTATTCGTTTGAATTATTCTCTTTTTTTACCCCGAATAATGTAACAATAATAAGAATATACGTATTAAAAAATGTCTCCTTATTTATGAGTGGAAAATAGCACCGATCAATTTTGAATGAAAATTGTTCGATTATTCTATGAGTAGTGCATTTATTTTTTTGTTAAGAAAGGTTTTAGAGTTACACTGATTAAAAATTAACATATAAGAAATAAGTACTTATATGACAAACATTTAAGTTCAATTGTTAATTGTCTGTTAATTACAGTGATAAAATGTGTTCGTTTTATAAATAGGCTAAAAATGAACGTCTTCCTATCTGTGGAAAAATCTGATATTCCTTACATACACCTTTTTGTATTTAATTAGGAATAAGTGAAATTAATTCCAAAATCGAATGATTTTTAATCATTGAATCATATCATTTAATCAGTAAAATTCAAAAACAATATTTTTTTTTACAATTTTTCTTATTATAAACATAAGGTGTATGTACGATGCCATCTCTTTTTTGAGCTATGAGTTGACATGTACATACCAATGTAGACGCAATTTATTTATATATAGATAGATACTAAATTACCAAAATTATCATTAACTTTTCGTCAATTAGTTTCAACGAAGAATAACATAATTTTTTAAAACTAAAAGTTAAGCGGATATATATATATATATATATATATATATATATATATATATATATATGAATAAGATATATATATATATATATATATATATATATATATATATATATATATGAATAAGATATAATGAAAAAACAAACTATGTTTACAACTGAAATAGGCTCATCAGAAGAGAAAGTGTGCAAACCGTTTCGGGCCAATTCTCTGACGGTTTTAAAAAGCAACACTCGGCCCATCCTCAACTAATATGAGGACCCTATTGCATTATAATGTATCAACCGCACGTGGGTCAGTCATCAACAAAAACAAGACGGGAAAAAGACCGTTAGTAAAAACAGAACGCTGCTAGTCAAACGTTGGAATTAATAAAAAAAAAAACGTTGGAATTAATCAAAAAAAATAAAAATAAATAAAATTCATATTATTTTTTAATGCAGACAGCACAATTTTATTTTTTTGATTAATTCCAACGTTTGACTAGCAGCGTTCTGTTTTTACTAACGGTCTTTTTCCCGTCTTGTTTTTGTTGATGACCGACCCACGTGCGGTTGATACATTATAATGCAATAGGGTCCTCATATTAGTTGAGGATGGGCCGAGTGTTGCTTTTTAAAACCGTCAAGAGAATTGGCCCCGAAACGGTTTGCACACTTTCTCTTCTGATGAGCCTATTTCAGTTGTAAACATAGTTTGTTTTTCATTATATCTTATTCATACTGTCGGATTAATTTCCATTTTATTTTCACATATATATATATATATATATATATATATATATATATATTATATAGAGAGAGAGAGAGAGAGGCGCTTGATTTACGTTACTAATTGGTTACTGAGACGTAAAGTAAGTCTTCGGAGTGGACTAAAGTCGGTATCAGCCGGGCAGCGAGGAGGTCTACCCCCTTTTCCTGTTCGCGGGAGATCCTCTTCCATTGTGCTTCGTCTATGACGATTGATTTCTATTTTCAACTGAACAGAGCTAAAATACAAGGGTTGGCTGAAAAGTGTATAGACTGAATAAGATAATGAATTGGATATGAAATATGGGAACGCACATGAAAGACAAAACAGATTACTGTAATCTCAGGCTCTAACAATTTTGTTTTTTGGGGGGTGAAAAAAAAAATTATCACAAGATAATCCCTTACAATATATATATATATATATATATATATATATATATATATATATATATATATGAGAGGTATCCAAAACTTGGTAGTAAGGGATGATTCTATATGTGATTTCTAAGATACACTGTATTATTATTGTATGATCCAGTATGTTACAAAAGTAAATCTTTAAATCACTAAAAAGAGCTCAATGTATAATAAACTTTTTAGATTATATACAGAGCAATATTATATTTAAAAGGAAGGAAAAACTCAACACCGTTATTCCATAATAAATTTATTTCGACCAAAATTGGGGCCTTTAAGCTGATTTAATATTGCTCCCCGAAATTTCGTCTCATCAGATAGTAGATCAAGTTAATTTGAATTGCATAACTGAAAAATTTACTTCTCAAAAGAAATTTTAAAAAATGAATAGTTAAAAATTTAAAAATTAAAAATTTGTAATTTTCAAATTTTTTTTTAGAAGTAAATTTTTCAGTTATGCAATTAAAATTATCTTGATCTACCATCTGATGAGACGAAATTTTGGGGAGCTATATTAAATCAACTTAGATTTATAAAGGCCCCAATTTTGGTCGAAATAAATTTATTATGGAATAGCGGTGTTGGGTTTTTCCTTCCTTTCAAGATATATTATATATATATATATATATATATTATATATATATATTAATAATATATATATATTAGTTGTGTACGTTATATATATTATGTTAGATAGCTATGTTAAATTATTCGTTATATCATCTTCCAAGTTAGTTTTCTGTTTTACTGATAAGAATCCATTTTTTTCTTCTTTTTTTTTTTTTTTTTTTTCTTCTTTTTTTTAGTTTTTTAGTTTTCTGATTTTCTTAGCCGCTTGTTTCGATTGGTTGTGTGTATTTCATGCCCCATCGAGTTATGTCATTATTTTGACAGAATAAAAGAAATTAAAATAGAATACTTCTTTGTTCTTTTGGAAAATAGCCGTACTTAAGAGAACAAAGAAGTCAAAATGTCAGTGGACAATTGGCTGGAGTTCCAATCCTTCAAATCAGTCTAGCATCTTTAGTTTGGTTTGGTTTGTTTTGTTTTACGGCATATCAACCTCAGTGGGTTGCCGATAAAGTTTTGAAATAAATCAATTCTTAATGGATAATACAATTTTTTTATAAATACATTTTTCTATTTAACCCTAACAAGTACTACCACTCCGGGTCAGAGTGGACCAGGGAGCAATGGTGATGAAGGGTTGCTCCACATTCCCCAAACCTCCAAAACTGGAACCTCACCATCAGATAGAGTTTAACGTCATTCCCAGGACATGTAGACCCGCAGCCACCGCCTTCTAGCACCCATATGATAAAAAGGGGTTGGGGCTTGCCATAAGGGCAATAGGGTTGGGAAAATCATATAGGTGCTAGGGCTTGACGTGACCAGCCGATTGATCGGAGGGGGCCTTTCCGACCGCTCGTCTAGCCCAAGATAGGGCCAAAGTGGAGTATTGCATGTCATGAACTGCTCATCCACCTGGGCTCTATCCTTAAGCATCACAGGTCACCACCCACGGCCAACAGGTGGCCCCATTGGCGGAGTCTTACCCCTCTGCAGAGGTGCAGTCAGTGCATTCTAACGCCCCAGCCGACAGGGCGGTCTAGCATCTTTAGTTTAAGAAGTACATTATAATATGTTTACATAGACTATTTCTCTGAAGACAGTCCTAAGTCACAGTTATCTCTATGCTGCAGGTTCAATCCTTGTCAAGGGTAACAGTAACATAGAATAGTAATTAACATAGCTTAACACCTGTACCCTAGCTATAGATAGCGGAATGAGAACAAGATACCCCCGTGGATGGAATAAAAGTTTTGGGCTCAAAGTTCTGTGATGGCTCCCGATTATGGAAAGAATGTTCACGTGTTCGAAAAGAACGTTCACGAGTTCGAGAAGGATCCAGAGTCCAACAAGAAATACCTAAAGAAGGCCGGAGGGCACATCGGCCGAAATGTTGTACAGATAACAATAAAGATGAGGACAATAGTCCGAATAATCCAAATGTTTACATAAACATCAAAACTTCTTGGTGACCCATCGTAGTGTAATGATTAACAGGCTAGTCTTGCAGATCCATTATATCCAGCTTATAACAGAAGAACTAATACACCATAGATTTTTCATTCTTCTAAACAGGTTGGCTAACCAAATCTAAAGAGACCAATCTGGTCCTACTATTCACATATAGTTTGAGATAAGAATGTGTTGTATACTCTTCTTTTTACTTCTATTATTCTTCTGCTCATCTTTGGTATCTTACGTTCTTCTTCCAGCGTCTGGACCTAGTCTTGGGGACTTTGTGTCTGGTCTTCTATTTCTCTATTCTTGGTGGTCGGTCTCACTTAATTCATTTCTTCGTCTAGATCAGTCTTGTTGCCAGGACATTCATCAACCACAAAACCCTATTATTTTCGTAAGCTTTTATTTACTTAACTAAACCTTTCATGTAACTAACATAACGCGCGTGTGCAGTGAGCTTCAGCTAAGGAAGAAAGACCTTATCTCCCTGACGTCCAAGCTGAAACTGAAGACTCAACCAGGTCCCACGTGACTTCACGTATTTCGCGGGCTTTCTGTAATATTCCATGGAAAGTCCCGCCCGTGATATAAAAAGGGGCCATCCCTTCAGAAATACAAGGGGTTGACAACAATCTATGCATAGACTATGTAACAAATGAATCATGACTTTTGCAAGGGCATGGATGCAATGTGACAGACAAACAGCGTCGTCCAGAATTTGGCCTCGGTTCGCGGTGTCCATTTCTGGACGATGATAACCGTTACACCATCACCCAAACACGCATGTGTGATGGGTAAATTGTCAACATTTGAATTATCAATTGCACGCATGCGCATTGTCTGTTTCAAGATTTATCTACTGTGTAGCAAACTTGAGTCACTTGAGCACTGTCTGTGAAGAAAGCAGCACCATGACACAATTCACACCTTCATAAATTTCCGAATTGCCATGCTGACTGCTTGACATTCACGCCGTAATCTCAGCTACAAATATTTCAAAGGGTTCTGGTGCCAATCTGAGAAAAGTGCATATAGTGATGCTGATAGCTTTTTGATTTAGTGGGTCCTGGGACACACATATTTGCTTTGAATGAGTCACCGGGAAAGATTTATGGTTCCCAACTAAAGCCGTCTATCTCCTACCTTGTAACCTATCCTGTGTAATCATTCTAAGAAATGTGTTCACAGTTAGCGTTGTAGGGGATTATCTGCCCTTGGCCTGGAGGAGTTATCTGCCCGTCTTGTTGTCGCTTGTTCCCACCAGGGGACGTATGGTATTTAAGCGGCTGATTCGAATTTCGCTTCCTCTTTCCTCGCTACGAGACCACATGGATTAGACACGGTCTACCCCTTTCTCGGTGGGGCTCCGGCCCCCCTCCTTGTAAGTCATTTCTATCTATGGACACTCCAGTCCTTTTATATATGTAGGTTTATCTACTCTTGTATTTGTATCTTATGTATCCATATACTCTTCTATTATGTATCCTTTGTATTCATGTGCTGTATACCTATTAAATGTATTGTCCCTCAACCCTTGTCGGAGTTGTATGTTCTTCAAATATTCACTTTGAATCTTACAGCGTGAAATGGTGAGAGAAGAAAAAAGAAAACACTGGGACGCAGGGATATGATTTTACTGCGTCATTTTAGATTTTTGTGCGTCATTTCTGAGTGCAGAGGATTCAAAATGATTTGGAAGTATCTAATGGTGAATAATTACTGATCAGACAGTTAATACATTCATTATTTCTCATACAAAATGAGACGTGGCCAATTTTTATCACAGGACCCTCGTCTGTAAGTGTCTCACACTCTTTTATTTTACAGTATTATCTCAACTGGTCTCCACCTTTTTCTGTCTATCTATCTCTCTTTCTTTCTCCCTTTAAATTCATTAGTTGCCTCTTTATTTATTCCTTCCCGTTTTATATCTATCTATCTATCTATCTCTCTCTCTCTCTCTCTCTATATATATATATATATTATATATATATATGGCTCTCTGTCGATATATATATATACCCTTTTCGTCCTCTCTCTCTCTCTCTCTCTCTCTCTCTCTCTCTCTCTCTCTCTCTCTCTCATTTTACCTGTTTCTCATTCTGTCTGTCTGTCTGTCTGCCTCTCTCTATCATTATGTCTCTTACTCATTCTATCTCTTCTCTCTGTTTCATACGTTTTCCCTCTGCGTTCTCTCTGATTCTCTCTGTGTACCAATATATGGGTATCTCTCTTTCTCTCTTTCTCTCTCTCTCTCTTCTCTCTCTCTTTCTTTCTCTTTTCTCTTCTCTCTCTCTCTCTCTCTCTCTCTCTCTTACACACACACACTCTTTTCTCTCTCTGTTTCTGTTTCTATCATCTTCTGTCTCTATCTCTCTGTCTCTTTGTCTCGTCTCTGTCTCTGTCTCTCTTTCTCTCTCTCTCTCTCTCTCTCTCTGTTTTCTCTGTCTCTCTGTCTGTCTCTGTCTCTCTGTCTCTCTCTCTTCTTCTCTCCCATTCTGCCCTTTTCTGTTTCGTTCTCTCTGATTCTCTCTCTATATGTATCTATCTGTGGAACTCTGTCTGTCTGTCTGTTCTGTCTGTCTGTCTGTCTTCTCTCTCTCTCTCTCTCTCTCTCTCTCTAGCATTTCCCATGAAATATTTCAACTTATCAATCTTTAGTATTATCTGCGTTATTCGGACTATTGTCCTCATCTTTATTGTTATCTGTACAACGTTTCGGCCAATTCTCAAACATTCAGGGAAATACTATCAATCTTTTTACGACACTCTTCTCTCTTCTCTCTCTCTCTCTCTCTTCTCTCTTCTCTCTCTCTCTCTCTCTCTCTCTCTCTCTCTCTCTCTCTCTCTCTCTCTCTCTCTCTCTCTCTTCTCTCTCTCTCTCTCTCTCTTCTCTCTGCCCTTTTCTGTTTCGTTCTCTCTGATTCTCCATGTTAATGTATCTATCTGTGGAACTCTGTCTGTCTGTTTGTTCTGTTCTCTGTCTTCTCTCTGTACTTCCCCTCTCTCTCCCTCTGCTCTCTCTCTCTCTCTCTCCTCTCTCTCTCTCTCTCTCTCTCTCTCTCTCTAGCATTTCCTATGAAAATATTTCTGCCTATCAATCTTTTCACGACACTCTAGTGAAATTCCTCTTGGTCACTTGCAATCTACCTGACATCAAAGCCAATATTATTCGCTACAAGGACACTGTCCAACTTTCAGTTTAATTGCTATCAATATGGCGGATGTATCTCCTTTTTTATTATTTTTTTGAAGGCCTTTCCCAACACTGAACGATAACGAGATATTGAAAAGATGCAACTCAAATAATTCCATCTGGGAAACAGGTTCGGATGCGAATCAAATTAGATCAGACACTTGTCTGACATCAATGTTATTAAAATTCCCTTTGTCTTTTAAATACAACGTGCCCTTAATACAAAGATACAATATGTTGAAATTACTGAGAATAATACAGTGATTGATAGAAAGAAAGAAAGAAAGAAAGATAGATAGATAGATAGATAGATAGATAGATATACGCATGTATAAATATATTTGTACATCGCGCAAACCAATAAAACATTTATTTGTCGCCGCTGGGAAGTATAAATTTATAGATAGACATATAGATTAGGTCAATGTATCACTTAGTCTATGTTATTCAAATTTATAGTCATATCACTGTATATATAAAGGGCAGTTGTGTGTATGTGCGTGTCCGGTGGAAGCTTAGAAAATAAAACAATTAACAATAAAGTAAATATATATACACATGGCTTGGTTTTTGAGCAAAAATAATAGAGATTTGATTTATATCCGTGAAGATAATTAAAAAAAAATTGAATGATGACAGCATGGATTTCTTTTCATTTAGTATTTTAGATAGTAGACATTACCATTTCCTTTCAGGGTAGCTGGATCAATGCAAGGTCTTTTTTTACCTAGGGATTTAAATAGGGCATCCACGAGGATTTCAACTCACGATTCTCTGATAATGGATCTGCAAGGACTAACTTTTTTAAAAATTCTTCCTCTACCCAGGCGACGCCGGGTAGCCGCTGCTAGTATATATATATATATATATATATATATATATATATATATATATATATATATATATAATATATATATACCATATATATATACACACACACATATATATATATATATATATATATATATGTATAAGTATTAACTTACCGGTGGGTATAAGAACGATCGTTGGAAGCGCACAAAATCCAGAGGTTAAGGTGAAGAAAAAAACAAATACAAAGTGCTCAATAACAATGTAGAGCTAAATTTATTTAAGAATGGAAATGAGTAAACTCGAGTTTCATCGAATAGATTCTTCAGGGTTACTTTTAAATTTAATCGAGTTTACGATTATCTTTGGTATAAACATACCCGTTGGAATGGGACTTAAATTTAGTAAAGGCACGCTTTTACATTTTTCGTAGATCAGGAACAAGCGTTCCTCTACTAAAATTTAGTCCCATTCCAACGGGCATGTTTATAACACCAAAATTAATCGTAAACTCAATTAATTTAAAAAGTAACCCTGAAGAATCTATCGATGAACTCGAGTAGGTTCTCATTTCCATTCTTAAATAAATAAAATATATTATATATATATATATATATATATATTATAGTTCACCTCCAAAGAGCAAATCAACCTAGGGCCTGCTTAGTGGTGTCTGTAAATCTAAACCAAGATCTGTTAAATAGGTGTTGCCCAGTGTAAAAGGCATCGGTTTAAAATCTGGCAAAGGCATCAAACAAGACATCGGAAATTGTAAAACCCTTTCCAATTGCCCCACCCCAGCCAAAAACTCAATTCAAATTACTACGTTTCTTCTCACACTTGTTGATGGAAAAACTGGAAGCTTGGCCCCAGTGTCCAAATCTGGATTGGTGCCAATGACTTTAGTCATACACCAGGCCCAACATAATTAAAAAAACCACCTGTAGCAGTATCAAAAAACTTCTGATAAAGCAGTATTAAACACAGTAAAGATGGATTCCGACCACGGTCAAAGATTGACAACAACAAAAAGACAGGAAATTCTGCGGTGATCAAAAAAAGCAATATTCCTCGTCGCGGCAGCCCCAGGATATATATATAATATATATATATATATATATATATATATATATATATTATAATAAGAGTTTTATAATTTGCTTGAAGCATTGTGTATATATATTGGTTAGGAGGTTGATTTAGAAGGCTATCACAATGCAGGTGCAAAGAAAAAAATAACAATACGGTAACAATGGTGTTGTGTGTTAAGCTGTATTTAATTCTTGAATTTTCGAGATAAAGTCTCTTTTTCAAAAGATTACTGGAACTGAAGTAGTTTAGTTATGGCATTTCTTTTAAATAATTTTTTTTTAAATGATGGTATTTTTATATAACTGTATTCTCGTGTTGTATATTTACGTGAATGCGGGTTTTTTTTTGTACTTGCGCGTATGTTGTCATGCGCGTGTCCATGAAAATGTGTGATGGTTGTGTGTAACCAACACGCATTTTCATGGACACGCGCATGACAACATACGCACAAGTACAAAAAAATTAATTTAAAAAGAAATGCCATAACTATACTACTTAAGTTCCAGTGATCTTTTGAAAAAGAGATTTTATCTAAAAAATTCAAGAATTAAATACAGGTTAACACAAACACCGTTGTTACCGTATTATTATTTTTTCTTTACACCTGCATTGTGATAACCTTTTAAATCATCCTCCTAACCAATATAATATATATATATATATATATATATATTATATATATATATATATCGTGGGTCCTTATTATGAAGCATGAATTATGAGATGTGGCACAGTCAAGGCTAGATAGTTCTACCTCATTATTTAACCCTCGCTGGTAGAAGTGCTATCGTGACTTTTTACACAGTCACAAACACCGTTCATCGGAATCTGAATTCGGCAAACTAGTTACATTTTCAGGAGATAGAGTTCATTTCTAAGTGAAGAAAAACTCAGAATTAAAAACCTGAGGAGTGTTGTTCGGAAGAATCTATGACACATAGGTGCACCATTATTCTGTTATCAACCTATCAAGAATGTCTGGCTTGTTCTAAACATGTCTTCACAACTATAAATAAACCGACTGTGTCAATATTCCAAAAACGGTTCACATCTTTAACTGATATCCCACCAAAAGAAAAGGAGTGACAACTGACAGTGTCTCGTCTATGCGATTTTCAAAACAAGTTGTTGTTTTTTCTTAATTAGAAGAATTTTTTTGTTCAATCCTTGGAGGCCGTGTTGTAATAATTAGAATCATAGGATATGTAGTCTTCGAGCTCAAATCCTGGACGAAGTTACTTCACATAGCGCTAATACCCTTGGTAAAGGTATAAATTCTACTATTCTCCCTCCAGCTATGGGTAAATAGTGTAGAAGTTATCCTTCAGATATAGAAACAATATGATACTCACCGTCGCAGTGGGGTTCTAACTACCGTCGAGTTAGTAGACGAAAACAACAGACAAGCTGTAACTTAATACAGTCCTTGCATGCTGCTGGCATAATGCAAAGTGATGGCTGAAGAGTAGGTACTTATCCATGTTCTTACTCACCCTGAAATCCAACAGCCAATCAGAACTCAGGAAGTGAACTTGCCTGAGTTCATAATGGAACAATCCAAAGCTCCATATAAGCCACCTACCAAACTCTAGTTTTCGTTTTGGCATTCATCTTGTAACACAGTTGAATACTTTACACAAAATCCAAGGTTAGAATAGGCTCTTTAATCTAAGCTTGGTAATCAGTCTAGGAGAAGGAAAACTCTGAATTTAAACCTGTTAAAACTCCGCTTTGTATGATCGCCACTAGAATAGGCTCAGTCCTTATTAGTTATCTATTTTACTATTTTTTATTTTTTATTTTTAAAATTTTAGAGTATGTTCTGGTTATTATATTATACTGCATCTGATGATAATGTTCTGTAAAGCTGGGGAGTGTGGAGTACCCTTTTATTGACATTACTCCCAGCTCCACTCTGACTCGAAGTGGTAGTATCTGGTAGGGTCTTATCTATGGGTCAAATATGGATCAGATGTTTGAAAATTGTTCATATTCAATTGGGCCATGTGACAAAAAATTCTAAGAAACAACAACACAAAAAATGTAAATATGGACGTACAATAAGAGCCATTCTCTAACCACCATGAATAAAATAACTCCAGATGGGTTGATACGTTGTTAAAATCCCTAAATCGATGAGAAATAAACGTTAGCCCACGATAGTGATTATTTTTAAGTATCGTGATTAAAGCTGTATTTACCAAAACACGAATAAAACGTTAATTTGAAAATAGATGTTTGTGTGTGTGTGTGTGTGTGTGTGTGTGTGTGTGTGTGCCCAGTTTACTGAAAAACCCTAACTCCGTTTAGAATTTATTCGGTTAGGTTTGGTTTCATTATTTAATGGCATATCAATCTTCATGGGTTATTTAATACTAAAATCATCTTTGTAAAAGAACAGTAGTAGAATTATTTAATCTATAGCTATTTCAGAAGGGTATTTGTCCGAAAGTGAATTTAATAGCGAGATTGGAGTTCGAATTGGCTTCCAGCGAAGAATTCATTCAAATACGCATCATGTGTCCAAACACTTTGGACGATTCAGCTATACGTACTTATACACGAGCACCTCTTCATCACCATTGCTCCCTAGTGCACTCTGACCCGGAGTGGTAGTACCTTTTAAGACCAATCTATGGGTTGGATAGAAAAATGTGAATGAAGAATGAAATTATTTCGAAACTTTATCGGCATTAAATGACCCAGTGATGTTGATATGCCGTAATACAAAACAAACTAAGCCAAATGTACTTTGTACCGCATTATTGGCGGAATCCACCCGGTAAATTGTTGATGTTCTAACGATAAGGGATTAACGTCCACACCTCCTCAAACTCACCAAGGGGTGAGGTTGGGTATTTGATGGAGAAAATAGGGTTCCCCACCTATAAAATTATGCCTTTCTAATTGTCTTGGCACCTTTTAGCAAGGCTGTTAATTGCTTCTTCGCCTGATTGTTCGGAACTTTAAATATTAGGAAGCATTTTGGGTCTTTTCACTACTTTGTTCTAATCAAACTTTCCATGCGAATAATATCCCCAACAAGTTTACTTTCATGTTGTTCTCGCCAAAATTGGCAATTCCTATTATTTCCTTCTGTTTCTTTCTATACTTGTAGCCCTTTTCCTCCACATCCTCTGGAATGAAAAAGAAAAAAAATATAGAGGGGAAAATAAATTCGACTTGTTGAAGAGAGAGGGGTCAACAATGTCGTTGCCGTCATAAAATCTATAGCACAAAAAAAATCCGTCGTCGTCATAAAATCACCAACTCAAATATCTTCAGCAGCTGAAAAATCGCACTTCTACTTATACAAGTTTTTGCTTCAACATCCCGGTGTCTGCACCCCACGCACGAGATTCTCGAGCCAAACCCGACCGCCGGAATCATCATAGCTATCATCCGGGCACCTGGCGCTTACATCCGGGACTGTAGCTTCTCGACTTCGGTGACAATGTTTGCATTCTGAAGGAAGAGGGTTCAATTCTACAGTCCGACATGTCAGGCAAAGTCTAGCCCGCTTCCTTCGAGAATACGACAGGCCTTGACGTTCGCCGCTCACCTCGTGTTCTCTGTCACACAGCCTTCTTATATCGCTTCTACTACTACTACTACTAGTGATTGGCCAGTCCGGTAGAGCATCCGCCAAGGCATCACAAAGTTCCGGTTCGATCCCGACCCTCACCAACCCAGTGTATGAGTTGTACAGCTTCGGTAATCTGATATCTGCGTTAACACAGCATCTCCGAGCTGATGATAAGTGTGGGGCTCGACCCCAACAAAAGATCTTCCTAGGTGTAGTCCTAGAGAAAAGGGGATAGACTACCTCGCTGTTTCTTCTTCTTCTTCTTCTTCTTCTTCTTCTTCTTCTTCTTCTTCTTCCATTTTCATATCTTCTGGTTCATTTTCCCTTCTTCTTCTTCTTCTTCTTCTTCTCTTCTTCTTCTTTCTTTCCCTTTCATATCTTCGGGTTCATTTTCACTTCTCTTCTTCTTCTTCTTCTTCTTCTCTTCTTCCTTTTTTTCTCTTTCCCTTTTCATATCTTCTGGTTTATTTTCACTTCTTCTTCTTCTCTTCTTCTCTTCTTCTTCTTTTCTTCTTCTTTCTTCTTTCCTTTTTTTCTCTTTCCTTTTCATATCTTCTGTTTTCATTTTCACTTCTCTTCTTCTTCTTCTTCTTCTTCTTCTTTTCTTCTTCTTCTTCTTCTTTTTCTCTTTCCCTTTTCATATCTTCTGGTTCATTTTCCTTCTTCTTCTTCTTCTTCTTCTTCTTTCTTCTTCTTCTTCTTCCATTTCTCTTTCCCTTTTCATATCTTCTGGTTTATTTTCACTTCTTCTTCTTCTTTCTTCTTCTTCTTCTTCTTCTTCTTCTCTTCTTCCTTTTTTCTCTTCCCTTTTCATATCTTCTGTTCATTTTCCTTCTTCTTCTTCTTTTCTTCTTCTTCTTCTTCTTCTTCCTTTTTCCTCTTCCCCTTTTCATATCTTCTGTTTCATTTTCACTTCTTCTTCTTCTTCTTCTTCTTCTTCTTCTTCTTCTTCTTCTTCTTCTTCTTTTCCTTTTTCTCTTTCCCTTTTCATATCTTCTGTTTCATTTTCACTCTTCTTCTTCTTTTCTTTTCTTCTCTTCTTCTTCTTCTTCTTCTTCTTCTTCTTCTTCTTCTTGTTTCCTTTACTTTCGTTTTCGATTATTGTCTTGTTAAGCTTGTATTTCTCTTTTTAACGTGAACTTCTTCATCACCTTCTGCCACCCCTCTGTATCCATCTTCTTTTCCCTCCTCATCCTTTTTTTGGTTTTTTTCTTTATTTTCCTCTTCCGAGTATTGTTATTGTTCTTCTTCTTCAAGATTACTTCTTTCTACTTCTGTATCTTTAATAGAATTTATTCTGTTTTTATTTCATACATTTATTCTTTTTTCTATTGGAATAACTCTGGAAAGAAAAGAAAAATGCTACAGGGTAATTTTATAGAATTAATTTTTTCATCCAATCTTCTAACTTAAACCTTAAAAAATAGCGGTTTCCAGAAATGAGAACGTCTTTATCAGTGTTTGGCCTTCCAATGGAACTATTGTGAAGGAGATAAAATTGATTAGCAATTAACACTTTGAATGCCAACTATTTGGGCTTCTGGCTGAAAATGTCAAATATTGTAATCTGTTATTTAAGAGCGTTCGATTTTGAACCACAAGGTTCCTGGTTCGATACCGGCCCTCGCCAACTCTGTGCGGTAAAGTGAGGATCTGTGCGGTAAAGTGAGGAACTGATGGTAGATATGGCGCTCCACCTGACACGCCAAAACAATTTCCTTGGTCTAGGGCTAGTGAAAAGGGGATAGACTCCCTCGCTGTCTAGCTGATACCGACTTTAGGCCACCCCGACGATTTTACACTTTACAGCACCAGGAAGTGAAAAAAATCTGACGCTTATTTGGTTCTAGTTTTGGTTCTTTTTTTTTCTTTTTTTCTCATTTTTTGTGTTACTGTTATTTTATACCCCTTTCTCTTCTTTCTTTCTTTCTTTCTTTCTTTCCTTCTCTTTTCTTTCTTCCTCTAACTTATTTATGTATTATACTTATGTTTTGTTCTTTCTATTCTTTCTATCCGTTTTCTCACTTTTTATTTGTTTATTCATATATCTATTTTTATTTAATTCCTTTTGTCTCTCTATTCGACTAACTTCATTTTTTCAATATTATGGTTATTTTTCTGCTTTTCTTTTTCTTTCATTTTTTCTTTATTTCTTTCTTTTTTTTCTTTTTTTCTTTATCTCTAACGTTTGTGTGTGTTATATTTATTTTCTGTTCTTTTTACTCTTTCTTTTTTTATTTCTTTCTTTCTAAATTGATTTATTTATTTATGTATTCCTTTTTTATTTCTCTACCTTCTTTTTTTTATGTGTAACGGTTATTTTCTTATTTTCTCTCTTTCTTTCTTTTTTTCTTTCTTCATCTAACTCTCTTGTTTTGTGTCTTATAGTTATTTTTGCTCTTTCAATTTTTCTTTCATTCTTTCTTTCTTTTTGTGTATGAGTCTTATTATTTCTTCTTTTTATTATTTCTAGCTTTCTTCCTTTTTTGTTATGCTTATTTTTCTGTTCTTATTCTTCGTTCGTTTTTTCTTAATTTATTTCCTTCTTGGGTACAATTTCTCGTTGTTTTATCATTCTCGCGAATCCCTTTAGATCCTTACGTCCATCCCATTTTCTTTTGTCTTCTTTCATTTCTTTCTTTCTTTTTTTTTTCTAAATCTTTTCCTCATTCTGCTTCGAATAGATCTTTTTTCTTTTTTTCTTTCTTCATCTAACTCTCTTATTTTGTGTCTTATAGTTATTTTTGCTCGTTCAAATTTTCTTTCATTCTTTTTTTCTTTTTGTGTATGAGTTTATTATTTCTTCTTTTTATTATTTCTATCTTTCTTCCTTTTTTTTGTTCTGCTTATTTTTTTTTTTTTGTTCTTATTCTTCGTTCGTTTTTTCTTAATTTATTTCCTTCTTGGGTACAATTTCTTGTTTTATCATTCTCTGGTTTTCTTTTGTCTTCTTTCATTTCTTTCTTTCTTTTTTCTAAATCTTTTCCTCATTCCGCTTCGAACAGAAATCCTTCCGTCTAACACCTCGTCAACTATCTCTTCAATCTCGACGTATCTAATGCCATTTCTAGAAAGAAATTACGTGCTACCGTTGTCTAAGAACGTCATTCTCATTACGGAGTTTCAAAAATAGATCTTTTCCTCGCTTTTGGGGAAATGCATCCGGCAATTGTGGGCGAAACTTCCAATTATGATGGCCTGTCAATACCTTACCTAAAGCGGCTGACTTGACCGGATTTGATTTAACCCGATTTGTGCGACATTTTGCTAGTAACGACTGTAGATAATAAATGGAAAGACAAAATTATATCACTCAAAGCATATCTCCTACTTTCATACGCATGATTAAGCAAGAAAGTGCGCGCTCCCCAGAAACACTGAAAAACGCCTTCACGCTCACATAAAGGAAAATGATTAAATGAATAGAAGATAACTTCCAACCAAACCCTCATGTTCGCTGATAAAAAAAAAACTAGTATTCTAATTGGATATAATCCACAAAATCTTTATGTTTATTACATATATTTTCTTACCTATGATTCTAGAATATATACACTTTCTTAAATGAAAATATTTTATTATTAAAATCTACTTTTATGTTTATTACAAAACCTTTTCATTTATTTATTATACATATGTTCTTAATTATGATTTTAAAATATATACTTTCTTAAATGCAAATATTATTTCATTAAAATCTACTATATAATCATAAAACAACTTTATGCAAAGTAAGAATTACTCTAATAATGGGTTGTTCATTCGGACCCACATTAAGCAATTATATGTATTAGTACGAAATAAAAAAATGCCCTCCGGGTGTTGTAAAAATAGATTTTTGAAACATATTGCCTGAGGGGTGGGAGTAAAAAATTCAATGTCAGCGAGTTTGTACCCTAAGTAAGTAAAATCATCAAATGCATTAGACGATTAAAAAATAAAACAATTTGAAATGTAAACTTTAAATATGTATTAAAATAAAACAAACTATATATAGATATATAATACCAGTCATGTATTTATTAAAACTTGTTTTAAAAAACAATGAGGACTGTCTAATGTTGCATGTTCAAATTTTGAGTGTATATATTCTATGTTATGACGATTTTGGTTAATGTGACATAAGCAGTGATGCAATTTTTATTACAGACAAAAACCGGAAGCGAATCTCCATTATCAATAGATATTTCCTTTAAGAGTTGTTGTTGTTGTCTTTTTTCGGGATATTGTATCCCATATATATATATATATATATATTATATATATATATATATATATATATAGTTAAGGTAGCGGGAACATTAAGTTAAAACCTGGTTACTGAGTTTCTCGTCTATGCGACCTTCAGACCAAATGAGGATATTTCTTGTTTTGACTGGATTTTGATTGGTCGATTTTTATGGGAATCACAAAGTTTACCTGGATTATTTTTTGGTTAATTGTTATGTGTATCAAAAGGTTTATTAAGAACAGAGATCTCCTCTATAATCTACTGGTGGGGGTGAGGGATATATTGGTCTGTTGCTATATGTAGTATGGAGTTTCCTGGAGTATACATTTATTTTATTTACTTAGGCAGACCGTTCTGTTAAGTGCTGTTTATTTGGTGGTGGTGGTGGTGGGTTGGTGATTTTTTTCCTTTTTTATAATTCATTATTAAACTGTCAGTAACCATGTGTTAACTCCATACTACCTTAACTCAAATATAAACGCTCTATCGAGGATATTGGAAACTATCTGCTAAGAAATATAGCACCCAAAAAAACACACCAACACACACAACACACACACACACACACAACACACACACATATATATATATATATTATATGTGTGTGTGTGTGTGTGTTTATAGGTAAATTGTCACCATTTTCTATTATCAAATTCGTAAACGCGCTTTGTTTCAGGTACTGTCTACTGTTCAACTAGAGTCACTTGAGCATTGCCTGTGAGAAACTCTAATTCGAAAATCTCGAGTGTTTTATTCACAATCTCAGGACATTGATGAGGATTCAAAAAGTTTTAAATGAGTCCAATGGGTATAAGAAGGTACGTTAGCTCTGAAGCCTCATTCTCATCATTCTCGTATGTGAGATGTATTGGGTTATCTTTTTTATAAATGTGTACCCTTTTATGAAGACAACTTGAAACATCTTTAAAAAAGCACCGGCTTGAGCGTGCATAATTTTTCTTCGCCAATGCAAAAGAATAACACTGGCATAATTCCTAAGTTTCTTAGACTCAGAAATTACTTTGAATACAGCCAAGACTCCCTATTTAAAACTAAGGTAAAACATATATACGATACAGTCTCATTTCAACTATGGAACCTTGTACTTAATACCACATGTGTAAAAAATTTAGTTACCAAATCATAAAATGCAATCCGTTCCTACCTTCATAATACATCCTATACATCTTTATCGTTCCGCGTATACTTAGCTCTCGTTAGCATCTACAACGAAAGCCTCTATAAATATATATATATATTAAAACCTCATAAAATCAACAGACTGATCGCAGATGATAGTATTTCCAAAACACTCCCAATATGTAAAATTATCTTCTATAATATGAACCACTTCGACACCACTACACACAACCTACCTATATTATTTCTCTAGCTAATTATATCGTCAGACTTTCCAGTTACACTCAGTCTGAGGTTGACGCTTTTTATTGATTCTTTTATTACCTTAACTAGAAAAAGAATGCACCCCTTTGCGTAAGTATCTAAGTGTTAATGTAATAAAATATTATATTAAATTAGAAAGACTACCAAAACTAAATAAGAGCAAATATAGAAATATTACTCTTATTTTAATGTTATTTTAATTGATTTCTCTATAAAAGAATGTATACGGAATTTATTTTTAATACGTTTTAGCATAACATGATACTATCAGAAATCAGTAACAGCAAAAAAATATTTATTAAATCAGGTTAGGTTAAAATCATCATGCAGAATTACTCTCACCATATACTATGTAAATTAGGAAGCGTGTAGTGTAATGGTTATATTCATAGGGAATGGACTCGTCGCCCCGAGTTCAAATCCTGGACGTGGTAATTGCATTTCACTTAGCGCTAATACCCTTGGGAAAGGTATGAATTCTACTCTCCCTCCAGTTATGGGTAAATAGTAGGGCAGACTGGGCTCTTTAACCTTGGTTAGGCAACCGGTCTAGGAGAAGGAAAACTCTGAATTCAAACCTGTTAAACCCCGCTTAAGAAATTGACTTTGTGTCACATCCTGCTCGTGCGGAGGGGTTGGTAAATATATATACTATGTAAATATCATATAACACATATTTCAGGATTTTAAATGCATTAATAATATGGAAAGTTTTGCGACAAATCTAACTCCGCTAGAATTTGATAGAGACATGATAATAAATAAGATGCTAATGAAAATTAAGTAATGACTATTTTATAATCATTGAGAATATATCTTAAATAAATTAGGATATCGTGACGTCAGTGGAAACCAAGTTTCGGTTACAGACAGACAGTTACACAATCTCCATATAAGATGAGATAATTACTATGGATGAAAAGTTACATTGTGTTAATATTCAAGGGAGTTAGAGCAACTATGTTTGAAACGTAAGTAAGAGCTATATATATTACAGAATTGTAAGATTAAGTGACAGCTATTAAAATTTACGTATCTGTGGTTTTCAGTAGGCTTAGTGAGTAATGTTGGTTTGGTTAAGGTCGTTGGATTTGATGACACGTCAAGAGTTATTTTATTCCGAAGACGTTTGTTCTTTTACTTCCTGTTAGATTTTCAATTTTTTATCTAATTTTTTATGTATTTAACTCATAAATTAGACCCTAGCAGGTACTACTACTCCGGATCTGAGAGTATTTGGGATTAATGGCAAATCCCCAGAGCTTTAGATTTGGGACCTCATCAAAGGGATAAGCTGAACGTTATACCCAGTGGAGACTAGTGTGTTAGGATATAAAGATTGGATTATTCTGATATATATATATGTATTTTTTTTCCAACTCCTCTGCACGAGCAGGATACGAACACAAGGTCAATTTCTTAGCCTGAGTTCAACAGGTTTTAAATTCAGAGTTTTCCTTCTCCTAGACTGGTTACAAGCCATGGTTAAAGAACCAGTCTGCCCTGCTATTTTATCATAGCTGGAGGGAGAGTAGGTTTCATACCTTTCCCAAGGGTATTAGCGCTAAGTGAAATGCAATTACCACGTCCAGGAATTGAACTCGGGGCGACGAGTCCGTTTCCCATGACTTTAACCATTACACCACGCGCTTCCTATTCTGAGATATATTGATAGATAGAGAGTGAGCGAGAGATAGAGATAGATATAGAGAGTGAGATAGTTAAAGAGATACGTGCTCTCGACACGCCTTGATGATCAATATACTATAACTTTTACGCGTCTATAGTTATTAATTATACAAATAACTAATATAGAGTTATATGGTTTCAAGTAGTCCTGCCTAATCCTAACATTTTTCAATAAAATCTATTTGACTCATAAATGGGACTCTAACAGTTACAGGGCCAGAGTTGACCTGGGAGTAATAGCAACGAAGGAGATACTACACACGTCTGGATTCTATTTACTCTCATACACGCGATACCTATTTGAGGGTGGGGTTTACTCTTTCGCAGGGGTAGCACTCGGCGTATTATCACCCGACCCGACTGAGTGAGCTACATACAATTATTAAGTCTTGGTGTTTTCTCAAAGCTCTCACTGTTCATTCCTCATTAAAATCCTTTTTCTTTATTGAATAGAAGCACCATTAAAATTATGGACAGCTGTTATAACGGGAACCCAGTGGGTTCAAAGGTCATACAGTATATTTATATGCGTGTTGTGTGAGAATTTTTTTTAACGTTTCGTGTGGGGGTTATTCAGTTCGACCGTGTAAAATATTCACGCGATGCATGAGATATTGATCTGAAATTCGTTGGTATCTGCATGACAACAAAGACAATATTACAAGAGTGTTACTGGAATTGCTTTTTTTTGTGAAAATCAAGTCCCATGGAATCAGCGAATAGACAAAAGAAGAAACGTGACATTTATTTTTGTTTTTATTTAAAAAGATCTAATTAGGCTAATTTTTTTCTGTCAATGTGTGTCTGTGTGCAGATATGTGTGTTCGTGGGTGTACTTGTTCATATCTATATGTTTGTTCATCCATGCACTTATCTTTTAAAATTACTAATATGAATATCTTACTTTGCTTCGAGCCATTTTTCCATTTCTATATCGAAGTATAACACTTTTTTTATATACTTTCTCTTATCCAGATATACGACAATTCTAGTATTTCTTGGGAATATCATACAATCCACATGAGTATTATCAAATATTATCAAGTATGAATCTCTACAGAATTGAAATTCTGTAATAAAAACTATGAATACGTAGGAGTTAAAAAAAAATAACGTAGGAGTTAAAAAGTAGCGGATGCATCAGTGAGGGGTTTTTTTGTAAGGTGTGTGTAAGGTTATAGTGGCCTGTAGCGAGGGAAGTTTTCTCTGTCTAAAAAGGACCAGCTATACTCTGTAGGATTGTGCATGTGGAAATTCAAAGGTGTGTGTTATTTTTTAATTTTTTTTTTTTGTCATTTTTGGTTTCGTAGAAAGGATCGTTCGTTCGTTGGTTGCTTGGGGTTTGTTTTTTTTGTCTTTTTTTTTTGTTGACGTCGGTTGATTTCTTGGTTGAATTATTTCTTTGGCTTCTTGGTGCAAACGAATCCTTTAAAGAAATAAGAGGGGAATTGTCCAACTCTTTTTACTTGACAATTAATGTTTTTTTATGTGTGTGTGTTTGGTCAGCTCGTCACGACGGAGAATTATGGCTGAAAAATGTTTTTCTTTTTATATCGTTTATATCACGTCGGGTCACCAATTTATAGAATAAATTGAATGAGGATATGAAGAGAAATAACAGGACAAGACTGGTTAGCTGTATAGATGAAGACTTTATTAATCTGCCCGTTAAGTCTGAACGCTAGCGTCCAGACGCTTAGAACATTTTATTTATTTTAAATCCCCACAGTCTTCAATTAAACACGTTTTTAAAGCCATTCTCTTAATCTATTTAACCCATAGATCGGACCCTAACAGGTACGACCACTCAGAGACAACGTGGACCTGGGAATAATGGTGATGAAGGGGTACTCCACACTCCGCAGAGCTCCAGATTTGGGACTTCACGACGAGATGCAATTTAACGTCATGCCCAGGACAATAGAATCAGTCGGCTATTGGACTCAAGCATATATGGGATAAAAGGGTCGGGGATTGCCATAAGGGCAAGAGCGTCGGGACATGCATATTGGTGCTTTTGCTTAACGTAACCAGCCCATTGAGTGAACGAGGCCTCTCTAACCGCCCGTCTAGCCTAAGTAAGTAACAAAGAGGAATATTGCATGCCATGGATTGCTCAGCAACAGGATTCCGTCCTTAAGTATCCCGAGGCGCTACTCACAGTCATCTTTCTGCAGATGTGCATTTAGTGTATTCTACTGCCCTAGCCGACCGGGCGGCTAAAAATAAGTAAGAAACATAAGCATTTGTATCATTTGGATTATTCGGACTATTGTCCACATCTTTGTTGTTATCAGTATAATGTTTTGACCGATGTGTCCTCCGTCCTTCTGCAGGTATTTCTTGCCGGACTCGCGAGCCTTCTCGAACTCGGGAACCTTCTTTCCGAACTCGGGAGCCATCACGGAATTTTGAAACCGACCCTTTATTCAATCCACGTGGGTATCCTGTTCTCATTCCACTAACCCTAACTGGTTACAAATTTTAAGCCCTGTTGATTATTATTCTATGTTAGTGCTGCCCCTGACCAGGATTGAACCTGCAGCCTATCAATAAAGATGAGGACAATAGTTAGAATAATCCAGTTAATACAAATTATCAAGCCTTATCTCAAAAACTGATATACATTGTTGCAATTTCTTATTGCCAAAATGTGGCATATTTTATGTTTGGTTACAGCGTTATAATTCTGTACAGGTTGGTAATAACTTACAATATCCATTTTGGTTGGATACGTGATTTACATCGTAGAATTTCGAGTCAAGACACAAGGTTATACTTTTTGAGCGGAGGTTTTTCCCTCGTATGATTTATAGTATAATACTTTCTTTGAAGTGATAAAATCCAGCTATCTTTGGTTATGTACTAAAAATAATTGGAAAGCGTAAACAAATTTTGGGAGATGCTTTATCTATCACATACACAAACACATGTATAACACACAGACACACAGATATAATATATATATATATATTATATATATAATATATATATATAAGTGTTATAATTTGCTCGAAGCATTGTGTCTGTATTGATTTGGTGGTTGTTTTTTTATGGCTATCACAATGGAAGCGTAAAGAAAAATCAGGAAACGATGACGTTGTTCGTCTACCTTTGATTTATTTTGTTAATATTTCGGGATAAAGATCCCTTCGTCAGATTTTAACAGACCCAGGACTCCATGTTTCTGAAATATTCTGACGAAGGGATCTTCATCCCGAAATATTAAGAAAATAATTCATTATAGGAATTCAATGGTTGTTTAATATGAAAGAGATATTCTATTAAAGAAGTTATCTCCCATATATATATATATATATATATATATATATATATATATATATATATATATATATATATATATATAAATATATATTGTCTGTGTGTCTGTGTTTATATGTTTGCAGCATTAACCCAGAAAAATATACATTATAGGGAGTCTTTTACGGAATAAAATAAATTCCAGTCCAATTTGCAGCCGAAACATAGTTGTCTGGGTATAATAGTGGTAACTATGAAATGATAAATAGAATATCGGTCTCCTTCCAAAATATACACATCACCAATGATTTTAGATTTAGAATATATATATATTATATAATATATATATATATAATATATATATATATATATAGTATGAACAAAAAGTGATAAGACAAACAGGAATATTTTATATTATCTATTTCAACTAGTTTCGACCTTAGGTCATCGTCAGGAGAAAATTTCTCATTTGAAGAAATTGTTTTTAGATTTTTTGAAAGGGAGCATTATGGAAGAACTATAAAAATTGAAGTATTTTTGAGGGTTTGACATGCTATTCAAATCCGGGTAGAAGAGTGTGTTAGTAGTAGCAAATCCATCTGTTCGGCGAAAAACCTCTTTGAGGTGGTTTATTTTTTTGAATGCTCTTATATATGTGAGGGAGGGTTCTTGGGAGTTGTGTATATGACCATATACGTATACATATAAATGTATGTGTGTGCATACATATATGTGTGTGAATGTTGGTATAATGTATGTATCTCGGTATATATATATATATATATATATATAATATATATATATATAATATATATATAAGTGTGTGTCAAGAAAAATTAAACTTAAAACAAGTTAATTGTTTTAACTTCATTTTAACGAGTGTTATCTTTTTCAATACAACGCTCTCCACTGTTGATATACAAGCTGAGTTCATTGTTTGGTTTTGTAATAAATAGAGAAACGAAATATTAACTCTTAAAAGAAATAAACAAAAGTAAAATAAACTAAAATAAAGAAGAAAAGGCGATAATTGATTTCTTAAAAAAAAAGAAAAACTGTCCATTTCATTATGATAAAAATAGAAAGGAAGGAAAGAAAGAAAGGAAGAAAGCAGTGAAGGAAAGAAGAACGGATGTTTCTTGAACATGTGATGACAGTAATGAAGGACAATAAAAAGAATGAAAGAAAATGAAAGAACAACGAGTAAAAGGGGAAATAATTAACAGTAAACACAAATAAATAAATAGATAAGTTAAAGTGAAGTAAAAGAAAGCAAGAAAGAAATTATTCCTTCATTAAAAGAAAACAGAAAGAAAGAAAGAAAGAAAGAAAGTATTATTATAAAAGGACTAAGAGTATAAGAAATCAAGCAATGGAAAAGAAAGAAATAATAGAAAGAAGAAAGAATGAAGAAAGAAAGAAAAGAAAGAAAATGGATGGATTGAAGGAAAGAAGAAAAAAAAGAAAAGAAAGAAAGGAAGAAACAAAGAAACAAAGAAAGAACAAAGAAAGATGGATAGAAGGAAAGAAGGAAAGGAAAAAGAAAGAAAGAAAGAAAGAAAGAAAGAAGAAAGAAAGGATTTATTAATACAAGGACTAATCGTATAAGAAATCAAGCAAAGTAAAAGAAAGAAATAATAGAAAGAAAGAAAGAAAGAAAGAAAGATAGATGGATGGAAGGAAAGAAAGAAACAAAGAAAGGATTATTGTACAAGGACTAAACGTAGATAAGAAATCAAAGCAAAGGAAAAGAAAGAAATAATAGAAAGAAAAGAAAGAAAAGAAGAAAGAAAGAAAAGAAAGAAAGAAAATGGAATGGAGGAAGGAAAGAAAGAAAAAAGAAACAAAGAAAGGAAGAACAAAAACAAAGAAAGAAACAAAGAAAGATGGATGGAAGGAAAGAAGGAAAGAAGGAAAGGAAGAAAGAAAGAAAGAAAGAAAGAAAGAAAGAAAGAAAGAAAGAAAGAAAGAAGAAAGAAAGGATTATTATACAAGGACTAATCGTATAAGAAATCAAGCAAAGTAAAAGAAAGAAATAATAGAAAGAGAAAGAAAGAAGAAAGAAAATGGAAAGGAAAGAAAGAAAGAAAGAAAGAAAGAAAGAAAGAAAGAAAGAATTATTGTACAAGGACTAAACGTATAAGAAATCAAGCAAAGGAAAAGAAAGAAATAATAGAAAGAAAGAAGAACGGAACGATTGAAAGAAGGAAGAAAAAAGAAAGTAAGAACGAACGTATAATGGATACAAAAGAAAGTCAATTCCCCTGACATCAAAAAATAGAACAAAATATAAATAGAAGACAAACAATTTTTTTTAAAAACCCAAATTACATGGACATCAACTTGATATAAGAACGAAAAATTGAAAAAGAAAAAAAAATCTGATAAAATATATCTAAATTAGAAGATAAAGGAAAGTAGCGAACGTGATCTTCACACTGGCTTGTTGATTGCGGTTTACGGTCGCCACAAGCCACTGATAAATCTTGAGCCGGAGAGTCGTTCAATTACCTTCTGCCTTTGATCCTAATCTCTGAAATGGCTCCATCATCCTGCCGCCTTCCAAATTACACCCGACGATTACAGCCGAGCAAAACGGGCCTTTTTCCAGACAATTGCCATGTCTTCTTTATGGACCTTATTGCAAGTAAATAATAGCCCACATAACCCGCAATACTTCCACCCTATACTTCCTGTATTAAGCAAGCTTAGACAATGTATAGGAGCCGATCTGTCTCTGGCAAAGTTCAACATAAAATATTTAAATTAGAATCCAATGTCGCTTGAATATGAGTCTCAGTCTTTTTAATGAGTATTATTATAGTTCATGATGTACTTGTATTTTTTGGTAGACATGTTACCTCGATAAGTTATCTCCCTTTAAGAGAAAGGTTCAGTTGATTTCTTACTTGAACAATGAAACGTAATAATATTTTTTTAAAAATCTTTGCAAAACAAGCAAAGGGCTACATAAATAGGGTTCTTAAAAAGGTGAAGAAATCTAAATAGGTGAAAGTCAAAATTCCTATTATGAAATACGTTTTGAATATCAGGTAATATTAAAAGATTACCACATAAATACCCAGTTATATCTGCTTGTCACATCACAAACTGTATCAGTGGTGGGGTTTCAATTCTATATCTCTGCAGTTTGGAGTAACACTTTGCTTCAACTCAGACCCGGAGCGGTAGTGCTTGTTAGGGTCAAATAGGTCTGTTTGCAAGTTAATGAACATTTTTCTACCATTTTATTGATTCATATGAGGTTAATAAAAAATCCAATATAAAATTATTTCTACCATTTTATTGATGCACATGAAGTTAATGAACACTATTTCTATCACTTAAAAAAATTAAGTTGGTATTTTACTAGTGTTTTTCGTACTATTTGTATCGAGCACTTTTTTCATATGTTATGCAGATCAATGTCCTTTTCTTCCTGGTTTAGAACAATTACAAAAATATCAACCAGAAAAAGATGAGCAAAATCGATAGATATATAGATAGATTGATAGATAAAGTTAACCCTATTGACTCATTAGTTTTAACTTTATCATTTGATCTCCTTAGGTATCGAGTACTTTTTACTTTTATTTTTACAATTTAGCTTTAGACATATATTTATTATATATATATATATATATATATATATAGAGAGAGAGAGAGAGAGAGAGAGAGAGAGAGAGTTATATATATATATATATATATATATATATATATATATATATATATATGGCCAAGTGTTATAGTGTTAATCGATTATTTTCGGTTGGTGTGACCCGCTAGATCTTATCTTTTCTTCATTTTTTACCCGTGTGAAATTTAGTACTATATTTCTACAAATAAACTATTTGCCGGGGTTTTCCTTCTTAACGCAAGGCTTTATTAATAAGATTAATATATTCGATAGATAGATAGATAGATAGATAGATATGATTATACTGATATATATATATATATATATATATATATATATATATATATATATATATAGAGAGAGAGAGAGAGAGAGAGAGAGAGAGAGAGAGATAGATAGATAGATAGATAGATAGATAGATAGATAGATAGATATTAATATGCTGAGATTTAGCTACATATATAGATATATTGACACGGATACAAACAAACCTTTGGCTGGAAAATTTGCATACAGTCCGACAGACATAACATAAACTTTCTTATATATATATATATATATATATATACAGAGAGAGAGAGAGAGAGAGAGAGAGAGAGAGAGAGAGAGAAACAGACAGATAGAGAAGGATGTTTATTTATGTATTTTCAGTAATACCGGACCCGAAAATTCTGTTAGCAACAAAGATACCGCCCCGAAGACTGTTCTTACTGAATCCCTAATGTGAGGAGAATAAGAGATCCCTAATGAATTCAATAACTAAGGGGGCGTGTAAAAATGTAATAAGAATTGATTTTAATAAAAAGCCGTTCCTTCATGGAAGTTCCTTTTTGAATCATATCTTTTATTCTCTTCGGATGTTTTTATGTCATTTCTTTTACACATTTAGACAAACGATGGCGCCACGTTCTACAAGACTCGTCTTTCAGCGCTCAGAAGATTGAATAAAAGATACGAAGGATATTAATATAATTCCTGGCCTTACGTCTTCTTTTCTTGGAGTTCAGCCATCAGTAATTTGCTCCATGAAAATTCAAAAGGACTATCACTCGTGCGTCGATGCATATGTTTCTGATGTAACTAACGTTATCGAAATATTAGAGATTGTTCGTGATTTCTTTTATATGTATATATATACATTAAATATATATATATACATATATATATATATACATATATATATATATAGAAAGAGAGAGAGAGATACGTGTGTGTGTATGAGTAGTGCGCGCGGGTGTGCGTGTGTGTGTGAATGATTTAGTGTGTGTGCGTGTTAGAATAGATTGCGATAGATATGAACGGACTGAGACAGACAGATAGATAGACAGACATATGGATAGATTGAAAGGGATATGAACAAATTATAAGATGGTGAACTGGTTAGATATATAAAAAGGTCATTATAAATAGACTAAGTTAGATAGATAGATACATGTTTGCTAATCCTATATCAGGACATTACAATTCCACTAGTACATACTCCCTTGTAAATATTATTTCAATTGATGCATAGTTGGGACCTTAACAGGTACTAAGATTTTTTAATTGACATACATACATATATATTTTGGGGAGGGGAATATGTGCTTAATTGGAGTTGTACCTAATTTTGAAAATTAATTAATTAATAAGGAATTAGGCGGGAATGACTATTTAAATGTATGGCTAAACAATAGTTATTCCCGCCTAATTCATTATTAATTAATTAATTTTCAAATTAGGTACGACTCCAATTAAGCACATATTCTCCCAAAAATTGTCGGCAAAAAGCCATTCCAACATACCGTGTTTACAACTTATCATACATATATATATATATGTATATATATATATGTGTGTGTGTGGAGGGGTGGATGTATTATAAAATGCGTACAAGAAATGACCTACTCGTGTTTCACCGTAAGGATCTTCAGGGTTAAATTCACAGAATTAATCGAGATACCGATTAATCGCAGTCGATTACACGTGTGTGTTCATTGCATTAAACTGTTCGTTATGAGGGACGCTGGTTTTCAATTTAAATGTTCTCACACCTAGTATACTACATTGGTCTCATTAAGCCGACTTGTCTGGGGAGAGAAATATATATAATATAATACATCAGACAGATTCATATATATCTTATTATAATGGAGATTGTGTGTTTTTCTGTCTGTAACTGAAACTATATTCCTACTCAAGTCACAATTCTCTTAGTTATAGACATCACATTCTCCATGGTTTTATTTTTATTTAACCTCAATTATTAATAAAATTGTCATACATTATTAATACAGTTAACTATGTCTACATACTGACAACATGCAATAATTTTTATATATACAACAAAATAGCGGTTTACAGTGTGAACGGGAAGGCTAATTTGCATATTAATATTAAAAAATCCAATTTAATAAATATGTGCTTAGTATTATTGATTTCTAACTGTTTGGTTTTATTTTAATGAATATAAGCAAAAATCTCTTCAATGAATCTTAAATGAAATCCATTAACAAGATAAAATAACTCATTTTATTCTTTACTTCCTCTTATAACTAAATACTTAAATTAGAAAAAATAACAATGAAAGACAAGAGTGATGGAAGAGTAAGTTTCAGTTGTTCCATTTTTTTATTATACTCCCTCTGTTTCAAATCTTTTATTATACTCCCTCTGTTTCAAATCTTTTTATCTGTATTCTTATTTAGTTTCATTAGCCTTTCTAATTTAATACAATATTTTATTACATTAAAACTTAAATACTTGCACCCGGAGGGTGCATATATTTGCTAGTATATATAATATATATATGAATCTGTCTGATGTCAATAACCAACCCTATCCACTGAATTGACCACACATCCAAACTAGACAGAAACACACACTAATAAACAGAAATAAACTCAATAAACCTAACATCCCAATCCAAGCAGTTACAAAGAAACAAAAAATAATCCCCTCACCAAGACTATCAAAAAAATGTGATCAAAACCACTTTAAATGAAAAATTTTGGGTACAAACCATATAAATTGGACCTTGACATAAAGCAGCATAACTAAAACATATTTAAACAATATATATATATATATTGCTGAAGGATTTTGTTAACCGATGGTCAATGCAAACTTTCAATTCTTGTTATAGATTTACAATAATATTCAAATCAGGACTCATTGAAAGCGATGGCAGAACTGTAATATTATTTTTCTGATGCCACATAGTCACTGATTTAAAGGTATATTTGGTATCATTATCTTGCAACGTCGAAATCATGAAACGGCGAAACAGGATTGTATGTTAATAATTATATATAATATATATGTGTGTGTGTGTGTGTATGTGTGTGTGTGTGCGTGTGTGTGTGTGTGTGTGTGTGTGTGTGTGTGTGTGCTTATTGATGTTTTGTAGAATAATAAACAATTAATATTAACTTTTAAAACGCATGAAAGTTTTTTGTTCCCAACACATGAGTTTCCTGAATTCATTTAACCCTCGAAACATGTTTCTATAATAATGCACGCAGACAAACAGACAGACACACACACACACACATACACAATCACAGACAGATATACAAACACATACACACATACATACACACACACACACACATATATATATATATGTGTTTGTATGTCTGTCTGTGATTGTGTGTGTATATATATATTTTTTTGGAGGATATGTGCTTAATTGAAGTCATACCTAATTTTGAAAATTAATTACTTAATAATTAATGAATTTCGGCGGGTATATATTTTCAAATGTAAGACTTAAATTGAGAAAATGTCAATCCCTGAATGTACATTTCGACCTATTAGGTCTCATCAGCAAGGTTATAAAAATGGTATTACTTCAATTAAGCACATATCCTCCAAAAATTGTCGGCTTAAAGCCATATAAAAAATAAACATATTTGTTTGTTTACTTAACCTCATATATATATATATATATATATATATATATATATATATATATATATATATATATATATATATATAAACCAATACAATGAATGTGTTATATGTACTTCAGATGGGTACCTTACGTGGTGTAATGGTTAGCAACCTCGATTTGCAGACCATTGTTAGTAATTTCGATTCTCATTAGGCGCCCAAACTTCTGGCCTTGTGCCAAACCTAAGCTAAGCTTAGTAAATAACTATATGTACTTAAGACATTAAGAGCATGTTTGGTAAAGAAAATAGATGAGAAAGGTAGAGAATTGTTATATAGTTTTCACTCATCACTCAATGACAATATAAATGGAAAAAAAATTTTATTAAAAAACCACAGAGAGACGCGCCTAGGAAATGGAAAAGACCCGAGTTCAAATCCTGAGCGAGGCTGGTGGCGTTTCACTTAACGATAATGCCCTTAGGAAAGGCATGAATACGTATGAAGAATGTTGTGCAACAGTCATGATTCAAAACAAGATGGCGTCGGCCAATGAAATCATATAATAACAAATTCTACCTTTTTTTTTAATGACAGTAGACACAGCCAAAAGCGCTTGAAGCCTCAAAATTGTTGCATGGCTTCGTCGTTCATTCGATTTACTTCCTCTTGTTCGTAAACAAACACTTTTTTTTCTTTGTTTTTTTTTTAATTCATACATTATTTGTTTTCTGTTTCTTGTAAACCAAAAATGCATTAACTAAACACTTCTGTCCAAATATAAATATCTATGCATGTATGTGTGTCTGTCAATGAGATTTACAGGTGAAAGCCTAGAGTACTTTATCCTTACGACTTGTTATAGATTGTTAAGCGCAAAAAAGGAAGATAAAACTCAATTTTTGATAGTAGGGAAGCTCTAGAACCCATTCTACAGAAAAAAATATACTACAAAATGTCACCATTTTTTGCGACCGACCAATCAAATTTGTAAAGCTAAAATCAACATAACACTGCCAATTCTTAGAATTAGAAGCTCAAATTTTGGGGATTGTCTAACTTTAACCTAGTCCAGACATGAAAAAAATTTCAAAAAAATTGAAGGGCAAAATTTTTACAAATTTTAACAAAATGTTGTAGCTTCTGTTCTGAGCAAAATCCAAACTATCTTTTTGGTACAAATAATGTTCAATATATGAGAAATAACAATGGAAAAACATATTTTTCATAGATACAGAGCCACATTGAATATTGATCTTGATATAAAAAATAAAAACTCATCAATAACTTAAAAGTTTGTTAACTTTAAGACGTTTATGATAACCTGTCTGGATTCCTCAGGCAAAAAATGCTTTTATAAACCAATTTTTAGGAGTAGGGAAGTTCTAGAACTCATTTCACAGACAAAAATAGATTACAAAAAGTCAACTTTGGAGAGCTAAAAATCGACATAACTCCCCTAATTCTTGAAAGTGGAAGCTCAAATTAGGGGAGTGTCTGACATTAATATAGTCTAAATGTCAAAAAAATTGACGGTGGAGGGTGACATGGCCTGGATGATTTGACATGGAATTGACATGGAATATATATATATATATATATATGTGTGTGTGTGTGTGTTGTGTGTGTGTGTGTGTGTGTGTGTGTGTGTGTGTGTGTGTGTTTTCATTCCAATAAATAAGACAAAAATAAAACTGACAAAAACATGACTCAACAAAAAGTTGAGCTGGAAATTCGCCTGACGCTAATTCAAACATAGCATAAATTGGGACAGGAGGCCTGAACGACATAAGATCAAATTTACAAAAAATATATTCCGTAATTCACAATTTCAATATTACAAATAAACCAACTAACTTCTTTTTTTAGTTCATTTTAATTTTTATGTTGGGTATTGAAGCGATGCAAGAACATTTGTACTGGGTGAAATAAAACCGGACAAATAAGAAATTTGCGATTAAGCGACACCAGATAATCTGTATTCATATTTTTTGCATTGCATCTTCGACGATTTTGACGGTCTCCTCTTTAACCAGAGTGTGTTGCGGGAGGATTACAGACGAAGGATTTAGGAACAACCGTATTAATATAAAACACACACACACACACACACAAATTCACACTGAACGAAAGAAATTGATATGCAAATATTTGAATTTACTAATTTCATATAAGTTTTTTTTTTGACCTTAGTTGAGGCCATGAAAACAATGTAAAGAACGTACGTACACGCTCTCTCTCTCTCTCTCTCTCTCTCTCTATTCCTCTCTCTGTCTCTGTCTCACTCTCTGTGTGTGTCTGTCTGTCTGTCTGTCACACACACACACACACACACACACACACACACACACACACATATATATATATATATATATATATATATATATATATATATATATATATATAAGTATCTTTAGGAATACGGATGGTGTCTTTTTAATATTAATGTGGTCTGAGAAAGAAAGCAAAGTATTATATAAAATATATATATAGATAAAACTTTGTCAATCCTGGTCGATTTCGGACTCTGGCCATCATCAAGATATATTTATTTTCTCACTCTAAATATTTTAAAACTAAACTAGCAACAGAAAACACCCTCCGGGCGGCGTAAAAAATTAATTTTTGAAAGACATTGCCTGAGAGGGTGGGAGTTAAAAATTCAATGTCAGAGGGTTTGTATCATAAGTAAGACAAATCCTCATATTTATTAAAGGAGTAAAAAAAATAAATGAATAAAACAATTTGAAATGAAAACTGACCCCCGTCAATCTCAAATAAAATGTCGCATCCATGTAATAATCAAACAATTATTTTGAATATTTTCCACATCAACTTTACACAAAATCGTAGGTATTTATTTATTTGTAAACTTTTTAGTTAACTTCATGTTACTGTAAAAAAAGGACAAGAGTAAAAAAACAATTTTTAAAATTGCTTACTCAAATTTTGGGTGTATATAGCATGAGGATATTGTGACGTAAGCTGTGACGTAGAGCTATGACGTAGTTTTTGTTACAGACAGAAATACAGACAATCTCCATTATTAATAGATGCAATAGCATTGGCTATACTTGTAAATGAAATTTGAACATTAAAGTTTTAAGATTTAAACATTAGACTTTTTCGTTTTTAAAAATAGTTTACATTGTTTACTTCTGTTTTTTTGTATTTCTTAGTATTATTTGGATTATTCGGACTATTGTTCACATCTT
>CM042150.1:81462409-81464909 GCA_023376005.1 Doryteuthis pealeii
TCAACAGTTGCGCTGTGTAATAAGAGACTTCAAAGGCGGCAACGTGTAATAGAAACCTGATTACATTGGCTTGCCAACATGGCCGACGAAGTGTAATCAATAATTTCTATAGCGAGATTCTGTCGCGTCGCATCAACTGGTACGACTGGACTTCTTATTTACTCTCAATCACCGAGTCTCCCTAAAAAAAAAAGGGAAGATAGTTGATGTGTCTCACAAGTTAACAATCTGCTTTGCCGTCTGTGTATCTTGAAGATTTTTTTCAAATCTCATTCTGTGTTGAAGGAAAGCCATCAAGGTCTAGATGGTAGGGAAAGGCTCGTGAGGTCGATAATTTACTCTTTTGATGAATTAGTTGGGCTTTGTGTGGATATCAGTTTAGTGCAAGAGATGTATATTATTTACTCATCTATCTTCCTCTCTTCCACATCTCTGTCTCTCTTTCTCTGTATTTCCTTCTCTCTCTCTCTCTCTCTCTCTCTCTCTCTCTCTCTCTTCTCTCTCTTCTCTCTCTCTCCTCTGTCTCTCTGTATCTATCTATGTCTCTCTCTCTATCTCTCTCTCTCTATATATATATATATATATATATAGAGAGAGAGAGAGAAAGAGAGGAGAGTGTGTGTGGGGGGAGAGAGAGTGAGATAGATGTATGTATGTACGTATCTATAAAGAGAGACGTATATAATATGTATATCTGTTGGACGAAGCCAAATTCTATCTTCCTCTCTGACATCTCTGTCTCTCTTTCTCTGTATTTCTTTCTCTCTCTCTCTCTCTTATATATATATATATATATATATATATATATATATATAGATAGAGAGAGAGAGAGAGAGAGAGAGAGAGGGGGAGAAATAGAGAGAGAGAGTGTGTGTGTGTGTGTGTGTGCGTGCGTCAGGGAGAGAGTGTGAGATTTGTTTTGCCTTACATTTGAATATATATATATATATATATATATATATATATATAATATATAATGTGTGTGTGTGTGTGGTGTGTGTGTGTGTGTGCGTGCGTGAGTGAGAGAGAGTGAGAGAGATGTATGTATGTACATATCTATAAAGAGAGACGTATATAATATGTATATTTGTTGGACGAAGCCAAATGCGCAACCATGCTTGATTAATATATATATATATATATATATATATATATATATATATATATATATGAATTTAGGCGGGCATATATGTTCAAATGTAAGGCTACACAAATCGAGAAAATGTCAATCCCTGAATGTACATGCCCGCCTGAAATTCATTAATTATTAACTAATTAATTTTCAAAATTAGGTATGACTTCAATTAACATATCCTCCAAAAATTTTCGGCTAAAAGCCATATCAAATAAACACATTGTTTATTTACTCACTCTCATACAGTCGTGTAACAAGTCAATAAAAAGTGGAATATAAATAAGTTCAAAACATACGAAGAATCTGGGAATGGCCAGCTGGTGTAGTGGTTAGAATCTCAGCCAGTCTGCTTGGCAGTCGAGGTTTCGAGTCACACACGGAGCAGTCTCCCATGTCTATAACCTTGCTGATGAGACCTAATAGGTCGAAATGTACATTCAGGGATTGACATTTTCTCGATTTGTTTTGCCTTACATTTGAATATATATATATATATGTGTGTGTGTGTGTGTGTGTGTGTGTGTGTGTGTGTATGCGTGCGTGAGGGAGAGAGAGTGAGAGAGATGTATGTATGTACGTATCTATAAAGAGAGACGTATACAATACGTCAAATTCGCAACCATGCTTATATATACATATATATATATATATATATGTGTGTGTGTGTGTGGTGTGTGTGTGTGTGTGTGTGTGTGTGTGAATGAGAGAAAAAGAGAGAGAGTCAGAAATGGAAAGTAAAACATATACAAGGGTAAGGATGAAATTCATTGCTGTTTTATGTCAACAACTTGTTTTCATCTTGTCAGATCTAAGCCCTGAAGAGCATTAAGCGAGATATTTATCTTTATATATATATATATATATATATATATATATATAATATATATATATATATATATATATATATCATAAATTGTCCTTTAGTTTTTTAAGAACTTTTATAAAAAAAAAAATTTTCTATGAATTTCTTAATGCTTTTTTAGCGAGATGACATAAACGACGTTAAAAGAACATATCTTCATGAGAGAAAGAAAAACAAAAATGTGCCATTTTAACAGATTTTAATTAATAGAATTCCCCCGTTTTAAACATTGAGAACAATATAATTTTTGCTGGTGATATTTTTAATCCTTCCTCATCATAATCCAGCAAAAATTATTTTAAACTTCATTCATTTTTTCGATTTTTTTAATTCTTAAAGCAAACAGTATTCTGGCCATACCTATACATATATAGACACACAAACACACACACACAAACACCCACACATATACACATACGCACACATATCTATATATATATTGATAACATAATGCGCTAAATTTATATGCAAATAGTGCTTAATATCATTGAAAAAACATATAT
>CM042150.1:81469909-81482409 GCA_023376005.1 Doryteuthis pealeii
TTAAATTGATATAAGAATTATGTCTGCCATATTTGAAGTAAAACTGGTAAAATGCAGAGTCGCTTAGATTGCCACCGTTTGAAATTATACTGATACATTTTTAGATTTACTAAGATTTGTTTATCTTGTGTTAATACTACTATATAACTGCACAACTTTGACTGTAATTGGAGATGCTGGATGGAAACTGTACAAGAATGCTTGTTGCATTATCGGAAGAGGAAGCTTCCGGCAAAACAAAGAGAAAGATAAATTTTTTTTTTTTTTTAAATGGAGAACGGAAGAGAGGTCTTCCGGTCAAGAAGCAGGGAGAAGATGAAGAAATAGATAAAAGAAAAAAGGAAAACGGAAGACACCTCTTCCGGTGAAGAGGTGGAGAGAAAGATAAAGAAATATATATGTCCGTTATCAGATCAAACAATAAAAATGCGTGGCATATTTATTGTATAAAAAGTTTAGCGGGTGAAGGGTCAAGTCAGTCCCCAGCGAGCAGCCGAGAAAGTAACCTCGTCGTCTCCCGTATCAACCACCCTCGGAAGTTCATTGTGAACACAGCGCTCTTCACCATCCTACCCTCGGGCATTTTCATTGTGAACACTCGTCGCCCCTCCCCACCCACACACCGAATAAAATAAAGATGGGTCCTATTTTTATATATACGTGTCTGTGGTTTTATTGAAGTCCAGTCAAGCGGCTATACAACATGCTGTGTGCGGTATTGAACAAATTCTGGGTGCAGCACCCCACAAACTAACAGCTGTGTAGCTAGTTGTCCACCCCCATCACACACACCATCCCGACAAAATATGCTGGAAACTGCTAGAGAAGCAAGGACGAGCTCATAAGTGATGTTATTCTATTGGAACATACACATGGAAACGATGGATATATGATATTGTTGTGACTGTTATCAAAACAATATTAAAAATCCTGAATTGTTAACAATAATGTTTTGTTACCTTTGTACAGGGAAATAAAACGAGAATATGAATATGAATGAAACACACAGTTCTTACATAGCAGTAACAGTTAATATGTTGTCTGTAAAGGCTAGCTAAACCTGTAAAACTCTATCTTGTTATTTATGACTTTCGTTGGACGAGTCCAATTCTTGTAGGGGATATATTCTCCCTCACAACAGAGAGGGTTCCAAAAAATCAAATGTCTCAAGAGGTAGTCATTACTAATAACAATGAGAGGGGAACCTTCTGAAAATGCTTGAAGAGAATCGCTCCCCTCCTTCCTGAGATGTAAATACGAGATTAGGTGTAGGTTTGTCATAGAGAGACTGGTCATTTTTGGTGTTTGTGGTGCGAATTGGTTTTATGGTGAATGGAAAATTGTAGTATGAATTGGGTCACGAAGGGAAATATTTAAGTTAAAAGTTAGGTTAGAAATTGCCAGCCCTCCCCCTCCCCTTTTTATGCCTTGTGCCATATTTTTGTACATATTCTACGAAAATAAATATTTGCTTGAAGAGATGCAGTTTTAAACTTTCGAAGCTTTGCAAATGAGAATTTTTTTCTTTTATATTTTATCTTTTATCTATTGATGAATGTATCGACTAGTGAATTGGAATAGTTTGATAATCAAATTAATCTCACAGCCATTCAATTAATAGAAAATGAATCGATAGGTTAAAAAAATAGATAGCTAATTTTAGTCATATATATTTACGTTATGGTGGGACGTGATTAGATTTGATTAGATTTGTACGAAATGTTTACTTGCGCTAGACCAAGGAGATTGTTTTAGCGTCTGGGGTGGAGCCCTTCACCTACCATCAGCTCCTCCCTTTATCGCACAGATCCTGTGTTACGTTATGGAGAAACCTGGTTAGATTTGAATATATTTGTAGGAAATGTTCACTTGCGCTAAACCAAGGGAATTGTTTTAACGTATGAGGTGAAGCGCTACACCTACCATCAGCTCCTCACTTTACCGCACAGATCCCTGTGTTACTCATATGCTGATTTGACAAGGACCGGTATGGAACCAGGACCCTTGCGATTCCTAGTCAAGTACTCTACCGACTGAACTAAACCGGCCCTAAAAACGTAATTTCAAAGTATATTGTCCCCAAACGGTGGGTTTAAAATGCAGAGCAGATTTGCCTTTGGTAGCAATCAATCTAGGAGAAAAGCAATTTTGATTGCAACGGAGGGGATCGCGGTGTAACGGTTATCATCGTAGGAAAATGCATTCCGACACCTGAATTCAAATACTGAATGAGGCTGTTTTGCATTACAAATAGCCTTGAGAAATTAATGAATCCAACTATTCTGCCTCCAACGATGGATCAATTGTAGGGCGTCTGTGTTCTGTAACCTTTCCTCTTCAAGCGGTGACGGTTAATAACCTTTGACCCTTTGAAAGTGCGCGATTGGGCGCCATGAAAATAGGTTTAGAGCATATGCGACCCGATTTCGAAGAAGTATGGACGCGGTTGTCGGTTCTGGTGGGTCGGTCTCCCCGTGGCGGAATCAATATGGGCAGGGTTGAAAATAAAAGATTGATCAAGAACAACCAAGTCTTGTGTTAGAACAATGACCAGACCAGCTTTATAAGAAGAACTAACAAATAAAATCAACCCCTAGCGAAAGCCCTGAGGTAAGCTTAACCAGAAAACATGGCGGCCAGACAAGTTAGACGACCGAGATAGAGTCAGCAAGCAGAGTAACAAGTACGGTTATCGCCTCTAACCTATCTCTCTGTTTCTCTCTCGTCTATTATATACCAAAATCATGTAAGGAGTATATAACATAGAAGAAAGAACTGAATTCAAACTTGTTAAACTCAGCTTAAGAAATTGACCTTGTGCCACATCCTGCTCGTTCAGAGTAAGTAAAGTAGTCGAGGTGGCCTAAAGCCGGTATCACCCAGACAGCGAGGGAGTCTACCCCCTTTTCACTAGCACTAGACCAAGGAGATTCTTTTGACGTATGAGATGGAGCGTTACATATACCAACAGCTTCTGTCTTTACCGCACATATCCCTGTGCTATTCATACGCTGATTTAGCGAGGGCTGGTATCGAACCCGGAACCATGTGGTTCCTATTTTTTTAATTACGTCATGTATGAGAGATATCTTTTGATTGCATCAACCTCTTAGTATCGATATACATTATTGAAGACATTAAGTATCGTTCCTGTAATCTTTATCCAAACTGCATTTATCTATAGATTTATTTTAATTTTAATATCAGATATAAAACTCCAATGTATTTTATCAGTTCGATAATTTTTTCATGACATTCTCGATTTTCCGTGATCTTATTAATTTGGTTTGCCTCGAACGCTTTTCTCATGTCTTGTTACCGATGCTATAAAAATCGAAGAATCAATATTAGTCAGCTTCATTGAACTAAATACATCGACAGGATCAGATAAACTGGTTATTCTACTGGTTGGGAATAAATATTGACTATCGGCTTCGCCAACTCGCACCCACGCAGGACTCGTAGGGAAGAATTTGCTATTTTACTGGGAAAAGATCAGGAGGATATATCGAGAAGCATTCCAGTGATAGGATTCTTTTAAAATGTCATTGAATTCCTGGCATGTCAAGGCTATCCTGTTTTGTCCTGGCTAAAAATGTCTCAGGGATTTGATTTTTGGAGCATAGAATAAAAGAAAGAAGAAAAAGAAGAAAAGACGGTCTTATGAGGAAGACAAAAAAAGCAATGCGATATTAAAAATATCATCTCTTTAATACTGTTCGATTTTTTTTTCTTAGTCCTTTTTTTTTTTTTTTAAAAGTATTTTAGCACGAACATTTTCCGGCATATTCTATTTTTTATGCTTTCATGACAGCTCGTTTTTTTTTTATTTAATACGTTCAACCTTTAAGTTTATTCATAGCTGGTTAGTTGGTTGGTTGGTTGGTTGGTTGGTTTCCTGACATATCAAGCCTGCTATGAAATGTGGTCCTATGGTGTCGTGGATATCTCTAAGGGCCGTATCCTGGTATTACAGCGCCAAATGTGGGTCTATGTGTTACATAATTTATGAGCAGCTTATAAATTATGACCGTACATGTAATTAGAGTATTCAAATAAAGTTCGTTAGATTTAAAATCGGAGGTGGGGAATTTTCCATACCCATTGGGATTAGTGATTTTCCATTAACCGTTAAATTTAAATCTAACTAAACTTCATTACAAAAATGACAAGCTATGCCTATTCATAATGTAACAGGACTATTTCATACCGATGTCATGATCCCCCAGTTATATGCGGTACGAAAATGTACTTTCCAATAGTTTTAAACAAAGAAACACGTCATTATTTAAAGCAGAGCTATTTATATATTTACCAACCCCCTTTCACGAGTAGGATGCAACACAAGGTCAATTTCTTAAGCGGAGTTTAACAGGTCTTAATTCAGAGATTCCGCTCCCCTTCACCGGTTACAATACCAAAGTTAAATACCTCAGTCTCACTAACTAATTACCCATATCTGGAGGGATAATAGTTGGATACATACCTTCTCTAAGGGTATTAGTTCTATGTTAAATGTAAACAGCCTCTTCCAGTATTAGAAGTTGATAAAAGGGTTGACATATTACTTGGCAAAACAGATGCTGTATACCCACTTAATGGGTATATATATACATATTTACCAACCCCTCCGCGCGAGCCGGATGTGACACAATGTCAATTTCTTAAGCGGAGTTCAGCAGGTTTGAATTCAGGGTTTTCCTTCTCCTAGACCAGTTGCCTAACCAAGGTTAAAGAGCCCAGTCTGCCCTACTATTTACCCATAGCTGGAGGGAGAGTAGGAGTCATACCTTTCCCAAGGATATTAACGCTAAATGAAATGTAATTACCACGTCCAAGATTTGAACTCGGGGAGACGAGTCCATTTCCCATGACTTTAACCATTACACCACGCGCTTCCTACTTATTGGGTATATAAATGGTGAGAGAGTTCTATTCATCTTATGAGGAGATGAGGGGCATTCGTATATATATATATATATATATATATTATTTACCAACCCCTCCACATGAGCAGGATGTGACACTAGGTAATTTTTAGCGGAGTTTAACAGATTTTAATTCAGAGTTTTCCCTCTAGAATGGTTACCTAGCCATGGTTAAAGAGCCTAGTCTGTCCTGCTATTTACCCATAGCTGGAGGGAGAATTGGATTCATACCTTTCTGAAGGATCTTAGGGCTATGTGAAATGCAAACAGCAAATAGGAATTGAACCCGGGTCGACAAGTCCATTTCCAACGACTCTAACATTAGACCACGCACCTCCATTCACGAATGCTCCATGAGAGGCATTCGTATATGTCACCCGCATATTTGTCTTTCTTACTTACTTGTCTTTCGAAGTAGCTGGCTGGTATCTTATTTCTCTAGTTTCTTCTTAATTTCTTCTTTCTGCTTGGTCTGTATTTAAGATGCTGGTCTGATTTTGTGATGCTGTTATGACTAAGACGGTTTTCCAAGGCTGCTATTTGCAGAAACAACACGAGGCTTATATTTTAAGATATAACATTCTTCTATTTAGATCCAGACTTTCTCAACTTGGGTGGAGTCGGAACAGAGACAATGCTTACGTCATGGCGACTCTCGCTTAACTAAGTAACCCTGGGCCTTCGTTTCCACAGTCTGCGTAACCGGAAAGAAGGTCACCTAATGTTTATTTCCTATGGATCATCTAACCCTACGGAATTTGGACTTTTAATTCAAAATCTAACTCTACACTAACCGTCCAAAAACAATGGTTTATCAATATACAACACAGAGAATAAACTTTATGAATTCATAAATAGTTGGTCAATGTCCGGAGTCAAAATCCACTTTTCAGCATTAAAAAACAGTCCTTGATATAGATTTTCCCCGCAGGTAAATTTCGGATTAAATGGATGCCATTGGTTAAAATCCATGCAAAGTTAACTGATATAGGTTTTTGTTACCTATCTCTCTGTAGCGAGATAAATTACATACGTGGTAGATCAAAGCAAGCATGAACATGTCTGGCTTGCAAAATGAGATCAGGGGGAATGTAGCGGGTGCCTACAGATATTGAATTCGCATTCTCCTGATCGTGAGTCGTGAGTCGTGGCTCGATATCAGACTAGCTTGTTGGCGCGTATACAAATTCCTACACTACGATGGCAGTGCTGGGCGCGATTGACCCGGATGTACAATCTTGGTCAGGCCAGTGAATCATTATTTAACGCTACCTTCCCACACTGAGAGAGTTGCGTTCTGATATTGTTGACGACAACACAGACGAGAGAACAAGGACTGCTGGAAAAAATTGTTGCAGTCGGCAAGGACTTGGTCAGGGGATTTTGGCAGTTGGGATAATGTCTTTTTCGGTGGAGAGAACCTATGAGTTCGTCCTTGCTTCTCCGGTAGTGCTCAGTATTTCTTGTTCATCTTATTAAGATGATTTGTATGACAGGTGGCAAATGGCCGGGTGGCTGCCTTTTTTGTGGGATTATAGTATTTAGAAGATTTCATTTTCCCCAGAGTGCAAAAGTCGAATTTGATATAAATTTCCGACCGAAAACTGTTAATGGCTTATACCAGGAAAAGGATCCAACAAACTTTTATCTTCGTATAAGTTAAATCGCTTTGATTTTCCCTAAGTTTTTAGACATTAATTTGAGTTAAGGCAAAAGACATAACATGTTTCCAGTTACATTGGTTACAATAAATGTGTACATCGAAGCTGGTAGCTCTGGTTTTTGCTGTCTATAGCTGGCAGAGAGATACACACTTTCTAATCAGTATTATTTGGATTATTAGGACTATTGTCATCATCTTTATTGTTATCTGTACAAAGTTTAGGCCGATGTACCCTCTGGCCTTCTTCAGGTATTTCTTGTCGGACTCGGGAACCTTCTCGAACTTATTAAACCTTTTCGAACTCGGAAACCTTCTTGGAACGATCCCCAAAAGCTTAGAAAAGAGATTAGAGGAATTAGAAATCAGAGGAAGAATTGAGACCATCCAGACAACAGAATTTTTAAAATCAGCTAGAATACTCAGAAGAATCCAAAACCGCCCTGTCGGCTGGGGCGTTATAATGCACCGACTGCACCTCTGCAGAGGGGTAAGACCCCCCCCCCCCAATGGGCCACCTGTTGGCCGTGGGTGGCGACCCGTGATGCTTAAGGATAGAGCCCAGTGATGAGCAGTTCATGACATGCAATACTCCACTTTGGCCCTATCTTGGGCTAGACGGGCGGTCGGAGATGCCCCTCGACCGATCAATCGCTGGTCACCTCAAGCCCTAGCACCTATATGATTTTCCCAAACCCTATTGCCCTTATGCAAGCTCCAACCCCTTTTTATCATATGGGTGCTAGAAGGCGGTGACTGAGGGTCGACATGTCCTGGGAATGACGTTAAACTCTATCTGATGGTGAGGTTCCAGTTTGGAGGTTTTGGGGAATGTGGAGCACCCCTTTCATCACCATTGCTCTCCTGGTCCACTCTGACCCGGAGTGGTAGTACCTGTTAGGGTCCATCTATGGGTTAAATAGAAAAATGTATTATAAAAAAAATTGTATTATCCATTAAAAATGAATTTATTTCAAAACTTTGTTGGCATTAAATGATCCACTGAGGTTGATATGCCGTAAAACAAAACAAACCAAACCAAAACCAAAAGAACTGAGCAGACTTGTTGCCATTCAGATCCAGTGAAAGATCATCAGCTAACACAGGTATAAAAAACGCACAAAGAGTAAAATAATAATGGAATACAAAACACATTTCCTTTTAAACAGTATGATTGTTGGATTTTTCAAAATGAGGATGAAGAATTATCATCAGTTGGCTTCGCTGCAACGGAAAAATTATTTTCTCTGGAGCCATCATAGAACTTTGAACCCGACGAGGATATCCTGTTCTTATTCCGCTAACCATAGATGGGGTACAGGTGGTAAGCTGTGTTAATTATTATTCTATGTTACTGTCGCCCTTGACCAGGATTGAACCAGCAGCCTAGAGATAACTGTCACTTAGAACTGTCTTAACCCACGCCTTTATCCACTACACTGATCATTAATATAGAAGTAGTTATCATTATTCCTGTCTTGTGCAATGGCTGGCAAAGACCTCTAGACATTCAATTGAGTGTACAAGCCAAAGCACCAAGCCTATAAATGCAAGTTGATTGCAGGATAAGATGCAAAAACGAGAATCTTTTCTGTTTTATCTGTAGTCCGTTCTTTCTTGTATTTTTCTATACTTAGACTTTCCTTATTTTATATTCACGAAGCTGGAACAATAAAGCAGGCGATGCTTTTCCCATCTAGTATGATTCTTGCTTTCAGATATAACCACAAAGGCCAATGATTCTTTCGGAGAAAAGCAGTAATTAACACCTTACAAAAAAAAAAAAAAAAAAAAAAAAAAAAAGAGAGAAAGAAAGAAAAACTTTCAATATACTGATGACGATTTTAAATTTATACGGAGTAAGTTACTATAGAAATAAGAATTTCCTTTTTGAACTGCAAGACTTTGTCATTCCAAAACTGAAAGAACCGTGGAAAGGTCAATATTCCGCATCGCGTAATATAATGATTGGTGAGCAAAGCAAGCGGATCATTATTAGTGAGTTCGATTCTCACTGAGTGACCCAACACTTCTGGTATAGTTATAAACAAAACATTTTTCATTAACGATGTATTTAAATAAGTAACACTAGATGGCAGTAATGCTTAATCTCATTGTTTTAATTTTCATTTCAATTGCTTTAACAACAAGTTTAATCTTTATATATATATATATAATAATATATATTATAATATATATATATATATTATATATAAAGTGCTAATAGACCCTAGGAAAGAATGCAATCCATCTATTCTCTTTTTAATTATGGGTATTTATTAGGTCAGGACAAGGCTTTTTAACCCTGGATATATATATATGTATACAAATAAAATATATCAGTGGTCTGAAGAAGCTCGTGAGCATTACTCGCGAGTGGAAATGTTCATAACCACGTACCCTTGGTATATTAAGGCTTTTATTCCCAGAGTAAACTTTGCTCTGTTTTACAAGAATTAAACATTTGAGCTTCATAGGAACCTGAACTCTACAACAAACTACTGGTAGAAGATTAGGACCCACCTAGAATCACCTTGAGTACCAAAAACTTGGTACCGCACCAAAGTATATATATATATATATTATATATATAATATATATATATATATGTATCAATCCCCGCTTGAGCAGGATGTGATACTAGGTCAATTTTTTAACTGGGGTTTAGAGTTTTCTTTCTCCTAGACTGGTTGCCTACTCCGGGTTAAAAAGCCTTGTCTGCCCTAATAAATACCCATAGTTAAAAAGAGAATAGATGGATGCATTTCTTTTCCTAGGGTATTAGCAATATGTGAAATGCAATAATTCCAGGATTTGAACTCGCCGTGTTAATTCCCTATGACAATAACAATTACACAATATGCCTTAATCAATCTAATACATTTTAAACAAGTTTTATATGATTTGAGACCTAATTCCTTAATTAACACACATTTTGGATCTTCATAACCGTTTTCTTATTCTATCTGATTTAAAATTGTTTTTATTGGATTGGAGACCTTATTTATCAATACACCCTCATACTTGAGTTAGATGCAAGTTTACTTATCCTACCACATCTACAATTGGTTTTAGAGGATTGGAGATCTCATTTGTTACTCAACACACATACTTCAGTTTGATAAGAGATTCCACATCTATCTTGTCAAAAATTGCATTTATATAGGATTGGAGACCATATTTATCGATTAACTGTCGTATTTGATACTAGTTTCATTTTTATAACTGGTCTAAAGCTCATATCAATATATCGCTGGTACAATGGTTTTGATTATAGTCGCCTGCTAGAGGCTTACTTACCTAAGGAAACTAACGTGAATGGTTGTTTTCTTTCTTTTTTTTCTTTTTTTTGTTGTTTTTTTGTAGGTTAACTGTTTTTTTAGGGGAGATAATGATATAGAACTGAAGCTAAGATTGGGATCGGTGTTGCGAAAAGCTTGCTCGTTATGAGGCGAAAACATCCTTGAATAAAAACTGGCAGATGATTGGAGCATGAATGGTTTGAGATGATGCGTTGATTAGGTGGACAGTAAAAAGGAATTTAATGGCTTACAAAAAAATAAAAAAAAAACAGAAGGTAGGATGTGAACAGTGGCGTAGATAATTGCAACAAGAATTTGCTGTGTGATTTAGAATCCATCTCCGTTAGTTCGTTTCAATCTGCTCTCTATTGAGGTAGACGCATTCATGAGTCTGTATCTGTACACACTCAAGAATAGGGCCGGTTTGACTAGGAATCAGGAGGTTTCAGGCCCTCGAAACCGGCCCTCGCCAACTCAGCGAATGAGTAGCACATGGATCTGTTAGGTAAAGTGAGGAGCGCTGATGGTAGTTGTGGCGCTCCATCTCAGACACCAAAACCATTTCCTTGGTCTAGCGCTGATACCGACTTTAGGCCACCTTGACGACTTTACTTACTTGTATATATATATATATATATATATATATATATAATATATATATCACACGACACACACACACACATATATATATATATATATATATATATATATATATATATATAAGTTTTATCATTGAAACAAAATTGTTCTAATAATAATAAATATAAGCTAAAACTTTTATTTATTTATTCATCTATTAACGCTCTATCACAGATATTGAGCACTCTTCTAATAACACTGTACGTTGGATTACTACTGCTTCTTCAAGTATAATAGTGCCAACACATTAATATATATATATATATATATAATATATATATATAGATAAATCTAATGAGTCAGACGAACCTACATTAGTTTCGCTTAATGCTCTTCAGGACTAGATCCGACTATAATTCTCCTAGCGAATTATATGATATATATATATACTTATATACATATATATACCAATTAAATTTTTTTTTCTTTTGGCCAAATACTGTACCAATAGATTATTTTTTGTTGGTACGACTATCTTGGTCTTTTCTTTTTTCAAAAATTTTTTTTTCTCCTGGTTGATGTTTGGTAGTATATTTTTTACAATCAAACTATTGGCTAGTTTTTTCTCACTGCAAGGATTCACCAACACGTTGGTATAATATATATTATATAAATATATATATATATAATATATATATATATAATATATATAATAATATATATATATATATATATATATGTGAGATACAGAAAACACCTTATGTGGTGTAATGTTAGCTATCTAGATTTACAGAACATTGTTAGTGTGTTCGATTCTCAATGGCACCCCATTTTGAGTCTTGTGCCACATCTAAGCTAACCCTAATAAATAACAATATGAGATAGAGAGAAGGCGATAGCTGTTTAGAGATGGATATGTACAGTACAGAGTGATATGGTTACAACTCAATTGATATTATGTATATGAAAAGATTTATATATATATATATATAGTATATAATATATTATATATATAATATATGAGGTTAAGTAAACAAACAAATGTGTTTATTTTTATATATTGGCTTTGAGCCGACAATCCTTGAGGAACATGTGCTCAATTGAAGTCACACCTAATTTTGAAAAATTAATTAGTTAATAATTTAATGAATTTTTAGGCGGGCATATATGTTCAAATGTAAGGATAAACAAAGAAGTCGAGATGTACATTCAGGTATTGACATTTTCTCGATTTGTTTTAGCCTTGCATTTGAACATATATGCCCGTCTAAAAATTCATTAATTATTAACTAATTAATTTTCAAAATTAGGTGTGACTTCAATTGAGCGCATATATATATATATATATATATATATATATATATATATTTGTGTGTGTGTGTGTGTGTGTGTTTGTGTGTGTGTGTGTGTTGTTTGACCTAGAATTCTGTGTATACCTATTGATAAAGACAGCACAATCATACAACCCTTTTTCGAAAGCGATATATAATTTATTGTTTTCCAAGATTCCTGTCTGATGATAATTGGTTTGTTTTTGTTTTGCTTTTTTTAAGATAGAACTACAAATAGCTGAGTAAGTAAATTTTGAGAAAATACTTTATTTATATTTTTTATACTGCTCTTGTTTGCCAGCATCCGATCAAATTATTTCATCCAATGATCCAAACGAATGTTTTTTGCTTTTGTTTTTCACAGATTGTTTTACTCATTCGTTGGATATATATATATATATATATATCCATATATATCCATAATATATATATATATCTATATATATATATATATAATATATATATATATTTGTGAATAAAAAGGTCTTGAATACCATGGGTATCGTGGTTATGGACCATTTTCACTCGGGAGTATGCCCACGAGCTTCTTGAGACCAGAGTGGAAATGGTCCATAACCACGATACCCATGGTATTTAAGGCATTTTTATTCACAAATAACTTTGCTCTGTTTACAATAATTAAACATTGAGCTCTCATACGGAACCTGAACTCTAAAACAACCTACTGGTAGAGAATAGG
>CM042150.1:81484909-81529909 GCA_023376005.1 Doryteuthis pealeii
GTCTGCGTGTATGTATGTGTATGTATAAGTTAGAGTAGCACACACACAAATATACAGACAGACATACGCACACAGACACAAACGCACAAACATGCATATACACATACACTCACGCATATATACAGATATATTTTTTCTGTATATATATATATACATATATATATATTATATATATATATATATATATATATTTCATATATGATTACACATACACACAAACTATGGGCCTCAGCATATATAGATGTGTGTGTATGTGTGTATGTGTGTATGTATGTAAGACAGAAGCTGACTTACAGACTTTGTTACAGATAGCACAACAATGCGTTTTCTGCTATCTGTAACAAATCGGTAAGTCAGCCTCTAGTCTAAAGAGAAAATGTGATGCATAAGCATCAAATTTATCATCTGATTCATCTGATTCAAAGAGAAGGACGTCCTTCTGTGTCATATTTGCATCAAACTGTGGATCTGCAGCGAGTTGATGAGTCATTTGAGTGCTCATGCAAGGAAGGGTTCTGGTAGTGGAGTTATGGGATTGTGAGGAATGGCAATGATCTGTAAAGATTATGCTATTGCTATATGCTATATGTATGTGTGTGTATAAGTTATTAGCACACACACACATATACAGACAGACATACGCACACAGACACAAACTTACAAACGTGCATATACACGTACCTCACGCATATATACACATATATTTTTCATATATACTTACATACATATATATATATGTACATATATATATATGGAGATAAGATGGATGTAGTAGAATCCGACAGCATGAGGTGGGTAAAAGGATGGTGAACAAGAAAAGAAAACTCAAAACAAATCTAAGAGTTGAAACGTTTCGTCCGAATTCATATGGACATCATCAGTCAAATGATTTTTATTGAAAGCAAAATTTCGTGCAAGTACATGAGAATTTGGTGAGGGGGTGAGTTAGTAGCGGAAGTGATATATATATGATTACACATACACACAAGCTTTGGACCTCAACATATATAGATGTGTGTGTGTATGTGTGTATGTATGTATGTGTGTATATAAGTTTGAATAGCACACACACACATATACAGACAGACATGCGCACACAGACACAAACGCACAAACATGCATATACACATACACACGCATATATACACATATATTTTTCATATATATTTACATATATATGTAGTAAAGATAGAGGGAAAATTGGACAAAAACAGCAACTCAAACAAATTACAAATAAAAGACTGATGAGGTCCTGCTCAAGGCAGGACGAAATATATTTCCTACATCTACTTGTTTGAGTTGACCTTTTTCCACTTTTTCCCTCTATTCTTTACCACATTCTGTCGGATTTACTCCAACCCTCCTATCCTCATATATCTTAGCCCTGAAGAGCATTAAGCGAAACTAATAGTAGGTTCGTCTGACTCATTAGATTTATCTTTATTATTTGCTCTACTTAGGTATTGAGCACTTTTTACTTATTAGCTATTCTCCTAGCGGTTATATGAATATATATATATATATCTTATATACATATATATACATATGAATTGTTTTTTCTTTTGGCCAAATACTGTACCAATAGATTATTTTTTGTTGGTACGACTATCTTGGTATTTTTCTTTTTTTCAAATTTTTTTTCTCCCCGGTTAATGTTTGGTAGTATTTTTTTACAATCAAACTATTTGCTGGGTTTTTTCTCACCGCAAGGATTTACCAACACGCTTGGTATATTATATATATATATATATATATATATATATAATATATGGTTACACACAATCTTTGGACCTCAACGTATATAGATTGTATGAGTATTTCTGCGTGTATCTATGTGGGTGTATAAGTTAGAGTAGTGGAGGCAGCAACTCACTGGTTCTTGGTGCGTATATGTGTGTGTGTGTTTGTGTGTGTGTGTAAGTATGTGTATGTGCGCGCATGTGTGCGTGCTCCTGTGAGTATGCCATAACCGTAATGCGTATGCAGGCATCTCTTCTGTCTGTTTTCTGAGGAGTGTTACAATCACGTCTGTATCTGGTGTGGGGAAAGTTTCTGTATCCATCCAACTGGTCAATGAAAAGTACTGAATACCATTTCCCATAGATTAGCTTCTATACTTGGAATACGAAATCATTCTTCCTCGCCAGAAAAGCGTTTAAATCAAAACAGCGCAAAAGAAGATAAACTGAAATAAACCTTAGAAAAAAAAGAAGAGAGAAACGATTGAAGGAATAAAAAAAAAGTAAATGGCTTTAAAAACAATGAAAATGCACACACAGACCAAAACAATTACTCTCTTCCAAAATCGGAAAAAATAGCTCAAAGATTTTCCATTATCTAAAAGAGAGTTTCTCAACCGGTGTGCCGCGGCCCACTAGTGTACAGTGAAGCTGCCGTGGGTGAACCGTGAGTGTTGAGGACGGTTGATCATCCTCTAATATTTTTATTCTATTACTTTAATATTTTTTGTTTTAATTTAATATTTTTGGTTTAATTAGATTTTTTTTTTTGTTTTAATCAAATTCTTTTTGCACTCTTAGAACAGAGTTTTTCAACTCTCTCTTAGAAACAGGTATTTTTACTTTTACATGATTAATTTTTTGTGAAAATTTATATTTTTACTCTATTTAATATTTTTATTTTACTCTAACATTTTAACTCATTTTTAAACACATTTTTAACTCGTTTGATATATGTAACCTATACATAGGACCCTAACAGGTATAACTGGGTCAATGATAGACCTGGGAGTAAGGAAAAACAAGGTGTACTCCATACCCCACAGAGCTCCAAAACTGGAACCTCGGTACATTATGCAGTTTAACGTCATACCCATGATACCATGGGGAAATAGATAACGGCCAGTAGATACTGTTGGATATTGTACAAACGGAAATATGAATTTCCGGTTAAGCGAACAAAAGAAGGATGGGTAACAATAAGTTCAGAAATAGTTATCAGATAAAAAGATAAAGATGCGTAGGCGGTCGTTAATACAAAAGCCAGAGGATCGAGCCGACAGCAGACAGACCCCAGAGGGAGACAGGCGATAGGAACGTGCGTGACCGGCCCGGTCGAGCACCATCGCTGCCAGCGGGCAGTGAGGTTCGTCCACTCCTTCCGCCTCAACATGGCCAAACCATCCCAGAAGCAGTAGTAGTCATTGTCAATGCTCGTCCTCGCCACCTACATACGCTACGAGGGAATTAAAGAAATAAAGTTCAATCTCCTACTACATACAGTATGTCTTGTCTTCGTTAAGCGACCCATATATCGTCTAAGGGTTAGAGACGATACCCGCAGTATTACGATACGTAATAGCAGCGGGATTACTATGCTGTTCTCGTATCTTTGATTCAGCTAGTACTCCAGCCTCCAAAAGAAAAAGAGAGAGGTAGAATCAATAAATCTGTCTTCTTTTATGGTTCACAGAACACGCCACTCCGATTGATTGTCGACTACTATTGATTTCAGCAAGACTCGGTCCGGGGTGCTAGATCAAGCATATCTTGTCACACCTAGCCCACTGGACGAAATGTTGACTTTTGTCAACTCGTCTTTCTACCGATTGCCGTTTTTTTTTAAAATAATTTAACTATTCACTTTCCGTTACTATTTACTTACTATGTATATTTTGTCGTTTTCACTTAAATGATTAAGCAGCATTACTTTCGGAACGTCTCTGGTGTTATGAGTTGCACTGAAGGAAGGCGAGATTTGCACGTTTTCTAGTTGTTATATAGTTGTTGGGTTCGTTCATTCAGAGCTTTCTTAATCCCGACAAGGGAACACGTATCTTAGGTATAACCATTTATTACAGTATAAGTTAACAATAAAACAAGGGCACATAACTCGTGTTGTTCCGATGTAACAAAAATCAGTAAGCCTATTAATGCTTATAACACGGGAACACGTCTTTTAGGTTTAACCATTTATTACAGAGTAAGTTAAAAAATAAAACAAGGGCACACAACTCGATCTGTTCTTGAAATTGTTTGTGCAAAGTGACAACCGAAAGCAACCACTGCAATAAATTTCCCTAGCCGCAAAAGTCCACTGACGCAGTCTTTTGCCTGCAACACTATCATAGTAGTCCTTGCTTAATCCGTCAAAAGTTCACTCGTTCAACGCATGTATCTCTTCACGTTAAGAAGATCAAAACACAACTGTCCGTGGTGTGGGAAGGTAGGTCTTAAATAATAAGTAACTGAAAGATCTTACATTCGGGCTGATCACACTCAGCGCTGCCCGACCCGTGCAAAATGTTCATATTCAACAGGGGTGACAGTAGTCTGACTACGAACCTATCTTCCCGACCAGGAGGTTGTGAGTTCAATATCTGTTGTCACCGCAACAGCCCCTCCCACACACAAGCCAGGCATATACGGATGCGCTTAGTTCTTAGGTGTGGGATTATCTGCCATTAGTTGGCTGGAAGAGTTGTCTTCCTCGTGTTTGTTTTTTTGCCATGCGGCTTGCCTATTTAAGAAGGCAAGTGCCAGATTTGAACCCTCTTTCTTCTCCGGGACTTGATACTAATGGGTTAGGACACCCTACTTGTGTGGGGTTTTAACCCACACACAGGCAATGTAGTAAGTGCCTGTAGCTTATGGACTCTCCATAACTTTTGTATCTCATCCCTTTTCTATGTACGTATATTATCTACTCGTTGTCTCGTGTATATGTATTTCATGTCTTAAATGCTTCTCCACGTGCTGTCCTTGTATTAAAGTCCATTGTTATATTTGACACTCTTGGTCGGAGTTGTTTGTTCAACAATAATTAACCTTATATAACTTTGAACCCAACAGGTAAGGAATCTTCTAGTCCACAGTTCTGATGTAACAAACATCAGTAAGTCTATTAATGCTTATGACATAGGTACAATTTACCTACAATGTATATTTGTATTTTTCATTTAAATAATTTAGAAGCATAACTTTTAAAATGTTTTTGGTGTTATGATTAACACTTATGGAAGGCGAGATCTGCACGTTTTTTTTCTTCTATTTTCTTATTAATATATTACTCTCCACTTCTTCAATCACTTAAATTTATGTTTTCCCTCTTCTTTTTTTCTCGCATGAATGTAAATAGCCGATGAATTTATAAACGAAAGACACACATAACTCGTTTGAACTGTTTCAAAGCCGATGAAAACACGATCATTTTTCTTTTCTATAAACGAAACGGACGTGACGAGCAAGCTATATCAGCGACAAATAATTCTTTTTTGTCTGGAGATAAACAAAAGAAGTAAATCTGAATTACGTTGAATGTAAAATAAGTTGACTTTATTGGAAAAGTTTAGACATGAAGGTGTTTTAAATAGATGAATTATAATCAGTCGAAAATGGTCACGTCGCTAGGTCAGTCGGTCAGCCATTTTTGTCGATATAAGAAAATGTCTTTAATAACAATCAGATTAGAAACCAAAGCAGAAATAAATATTTCGAGTGCACAGAATGTAGCATTGTCTGCAACGACTGCTGTTCTAGGGACCGCTTATGAGGGGGGACTCAAAAACGCAACCTGCACAGAATGTAGCATTGTCTGCGACGACTGCTGTTCTAGGGACCGCTGGTTCTTTGATCAGAGGGGGGACTCAAAAACGCAACCTGCCTCAAGTGTGTATTGGATAATGCATCAAGGAGAGAAACAACTTATCTTCTGGGGCGAAGAGGGCGCACACATGCATTGCAGGCAAGATATCCGGGAGAGGCACCACCGCTTCCGGAGTCGCAATTTGATAAAAAGAACTGGTCTCGTATCCGAAGTGAATATCGCGAGATAAATGTGGCGTATTCCGATTTAGGCCGTTCCTGCTAGTCCATAAAAGAGTGGATTAGAAAACTGATATATACTGGAACCTACAAAGTTTCGGTATGCTAGTACAGACAAATTAGTAGTTTCGCAGCAGAGTGCAAAGATTTGATATTACATAAACCGTTCGCGTAAAGGTCTCCATAATCTTGTATTTATCTTAACCCTTCACCAGGCCAGGATACGACACAAGGTCTTTTTTAACGTGGGAAGCTACGCTCTAACCGAAGTTCATGCGATGGATAAACGAAAATCTGCGTGGATCCTGTCTCATTCCTCTTTTGGGGAGCCTCAAACACCGGCCAATAAACCCAGCCCTGATCTTTTTAAACGAGGTGCAGATGTTACCTGGGTTGACGGCCCCCTGGGAGCATGCGATTAATTTAACTTTGTCTAGAGGCCGAGGTCTCTAAATTTGAAAGCAAAGAATGTAAGTTTCGTCCACTGCTCTAAACAAGTACTCATGGACCAGTTCATTTACTCCCGAAAAAAGGTACCATAGGCTAATCTACAAAAAAAAGTAGAAATAAATATTTCGAGTGCATAAAATATAGCATAATCAGCGACGACTGCTTTCCGGCGACCACAGGTTGTTGAATGTGAGTCTGTATGTGTGTGGAGGGGGTGAAACTAAAAAACGCAATTTGCCTCAGGTGTGTACTGGATAATATAGCGAGAAGAGAAACAATATACCTCATGGGGTGAAGCGGGCAAGATATCTGGGAGAGAACGCGGCGCTCCGGAAGTTGCAATTTAAAAAAAAAACTGGTTCCATGTCTTAAGATGAACCGCATGAGACAAATGTGATGTATGCAGATCTCGGCTGCTTCTACTAGTTCATAAAAGCGCGAATTACTGAGGAAAGAGGGTGCTTATTTTGTGTGTTCTGGCCGTGACATCAACACTTATGTACGAGATCTTTGAACAGTTCAATCGCTCTTCATTTACACTTCCATTGGTTTCCTTGTCACACCAGTTACCAAGAAAAAGAAAAAGAAGAAAACAGAGAGAGAGAGAGGGGAGAGAGAGAGAGAGAACAGGCTAGCCCAATTTCTTTTATTGCATTTCACTGACTATCGAACCCCCACTTCCGCGTCGTGTGGATGGCATCGTCTGACCAGCCTCGGCTACAACTTAGATGGATTATTGAGTTTGGAGATCTGGGCAAGTGCTGGTTAACGACTGTTCTTTGTCCAGGGTTCTAAGTCAAAGTATATCCTGTTACATCTAACCTACTGGAAGAATTTAGAATGTTGCAAGTTTTAACGAAAGGGATTGTCAGTGGTCAGGAATTAATGCAAGCATTACGGACAGATGAGTGTCTGTATAACAGATTAAAACTCTTCCTGTTTGAAAAAGAGAATGTGTCTATTTTTGAATTTGAAATGTCTTCTTTCAAAAACTGTTACACTTAAGATTTACAATTATATCGTTGGCGTAGATGCGCGTAGTGGATGTGCTAATGACGAAACGATCGCATGACTTGCATGCTTTTTGGAACATCAATGTTTTTCGTTTTGAATTTAAATTATTTTCTGCTTCTCTCTCGATGAGTCCGGTTTAAAAACAAGCTCTGAAGATGATTTTTATAAATCGAAATATTGTTCAATATTAGCTATGAATATGATATAAAATATTTTCATTTTAACAGCATTGTGTGTTTTCATATCCTTTTATCTATACTTATACTGTCGGATTCATTTCCTTACTCTTAACTTATATCCTGTCTTTGGAAATACACACAATTGAATGAAAAAAATCTACCATCACTACAACAACCGTAAACCATGGACGACTACAGGAACATAAGAAAATATAAAAATCTACTCATTTCTGCTTACTCCTTACAGAATAGATGAATGTTTCTTAAGAACTGCATTGTGGGGATTTTAGTCCCCGGAAAAGCACTGTTTAAACCCTACGTTTTGTAAGAGAATAAACCGTACTTCGAACGCAGTGAGGAGATGGGTGCTGCTTTTGAAGAAAGGAGACAAACGACTTTTTATACAACAAGATGATTACTTTACATAAAACAAATATCAACAGAGGTATCAATATACATAAAATGAAACAACCAAACGAGTTTTAAAGAATGTTCATAGAGTTCAAAGGGAATACAAAGAGTTCAATACGTTTGGTTGATAAAAGATAGTTTAAGGAGAATTGAATGTAATTAAAGGGTTGGTTCTAGATTAAAAAAAAAAAATAAAAAAAAGCCTGCGGAACTTAGCTGAAATTCTCGAGTTCTGTTCCTCGTAACCTGTTGAGCCCTGCAGAATGGTATTTAGGTGTTCGTTTGTCGCTCCAGCTTCTAACGAGGTGAGGGTTCTGATTCGTCGCCGTCTGGGGGCTTTTAACGATACGGAACAAGCAACTCTTTCGAAGTATAGATAGATACTTTTTTTATCAGACCGTTAACTCTGAACGCTCAGAACATTTTTATTTATTTAATTTTAATTTTATTTTATTTTATTTAAATCCCCACAGGCTGCTGCTGGTGTCCGGTGAAAGAGGATCACCATTCCTTTCATAAATTTTCACAGCATCTTAGAAAAATGTATATAATTTCAATATCTAATAACTTGACCAATTCTCATTCTAATTATCTCAAATTTTAATAGCGTGTATAGAAACAACACAAACTCCTCATTTTTTATGCTTTTTTTACTTTTAAGTTACAGAAATTTCATTCATTGGAAAAAAAAACATTAAACAGGATTTTTTCGTTGGGTTAGCTCAGTCGGTAGAGCGTTCGGCTAGGAATCGCAAGGTTCCTGGTTCGATGCCCGCCTTCGCCAAGTCAGTGTATGAGCAGCACAGAGATGTGTGCGGTAAAGTGAGGAGCTGATGGTATGTGTGGCGCTCCACCTCAGATGCTAGAATAATCTCCTTGGTCTAGCGTGGCTAGTTAAAAGGGGATAGACTCCCTTGCTGTATGGCTGATACCGACATTTGGCCGCCCAGACGACTTTACTTTACTTTACTTACACATGCTGTTAACATGTGAGGAGATGAATCAGTAGAGAACCACAAGATTCCAGGTTTGATACGTCACTAGGCAACTCAGCACAAGAGTAGCACAGTTTACATCTGTGTGGTAAAGTGTGTGTGTGTGGGGGGGGGATGGTCTATCGGGCGCAAAACAATCTACCTGATCTAGCGCCAGTGAAAAGGGGATAGACTTGCTAGCTGTCCGGCTGATAGCGACAAGAGGCCATTCCGCCTACTTTACTTACTATTTAGATGAGGAAATTATATCATTTTTTCTGAAATACCCAGTACATCTCAGATTATATAAGATACTATGAAATAACTAGCAAAATAAAAAAACGCCCTCTGGGCGACATAAAATAAATAGATCCTGAGGGGATAGGAGTTGAAAATTAAGAGAGTTTGTATCATAAATAAAGTAAAATCATCAAATTTATTAAAGGAGTAAAAAATGAAATACATTTATTAAAGGAGTAAAAAATTTAAAAAATTGAAATGGAAACTTAGTTCTGATAACTTTAAATATATATAAATATGAAACAAACTATATATAGATATAGAATACCAGGTATGTATTTATTAAAACTTGTTTAAAAAACCAATGAGGACTAACATTGCATGTTCAAATTTTGAGTGTATTATTCTATGTTATGACGATTTTAGGTAGTTTGGCGTAAGCAGTGACGTAGTTTTTGTTACAGTCAAAAACCGGAAGCGAATCTCCATTTTTAATAGATGTAATTTATCCAAAAAAATACAGACATTTATGACTTTTTTTTTTTTCGTAACGTAGGAGAAGTATACTTTTGACTTTTGGGTGTGTCACTCATCCTGTGTTTAATACTGGAAAATGTACGACTGACTTACCTGTGAATCATGAATATCTCGAAGGAAGACTTTCAAAGGCGTCAACAGTATTCAATACACGATCGGGTATTGGAAGGTTTTTCAAAATTAAATTCTTACCTGAAACAGAAAGAAATATTAAATTTAGAAGATTTTCATTTATTTATCATTTCCTATGCTTATTTCATGCGTATAATATTTACTGAATGTTAGTGGGTTGATTTTGCTTCAGGGTCGCCAGACGAAATGATTGTTTTGATAGAGTCGCTTGGGAAAACGAGCATGATGCTGGAGGATCCGAAACTTGTTATGACCCCAATAACATCACTGATTAGGCGATCTTGCACACTCCTTAATTAGAGAAGTAAGACACGTGGGTTCTTATTCCTCCAGACAAAGAAAAAAAAGAGTGTCGTATGTATGACACGGAATTGAATCCTGTGGTGAGGCTGTACATCTGAACTTCTGGAAAGTACGCAAGCCCACTTCATAGCCATTACTCCCAGGTTCACGCTGACCCGGAGTGGTTGTTGTTGTTCTTGTTCTTGTTCTACATCATATTATTATTATTATTATTATTATTATTATTATTATTATAGTTTTTCACACCTGCCGTAACTAGTGGTTCACTGGAGGCTGAGTGACAGGAAGTCTCCTCAGGTTTCCAGGACTCTTCTGAGTATTCTAGCCGATCCCAACAATGCTGTTATTGAGTTTTCCCATCAGTGTTAGCTGATGGTCTTTCACTGGGGTCTGAGTGACAGCAAGTCTCCTCAAGTCTCCAGGATACTTCTGAGTATTCTGGCATATTGCAGCAGTGCAGTGTCTGAATGGTTTAGTGCAGTGTTCTGAATGGTTTCAATTCTTCCTCTGATTTCCATCCGGCTGGAGGCTGAGTGAGAGCAAGTCAATAGCTGATCTCAATAGTCCTGTAGTCTGAATGGTCTCGATTCTTCCTTTTATTTCCAGTTCATCCAGACTTTTTCCAGATCCTTGGGGATCGTTCCAAGGGCACCAATTACAATTGGCACAACCTTCACTTTCATGTTCCATAGTTTTCTTAGTTCTCTGGCAAGGTTCAAGTATTTGTCTATCTTTTCGATTTCTTTCGCTCTCACTTGGTGGTCGGCCGGGACGGCGAAATCCACGATATGACTAGTTCTTTTCTTCTTGTTAATTAACACGAGGTCCCGTCTTCTGGTCGGGATTAAGTGATCCTTCTGAATGTTGTGCGTCTAATTCTCCAGAACAGATTCAGGTTTGTTCATTTGCCATTTGTATGGTGAAAATTGAATTTCTTGCACAATTATTATTATTATTATTATTATTATTATTATTATTATTATTATTGTTGTTGTTGTTGTTGTTTTTTTTTTTTGGGGGTATAATTCTTTGTTTTCTATATTTTGCCTTGGTTCCTAGTCTTCATCATTTTTACATTTTTCCCTTAGTTTTCTTCATCATCATTTTCATTCTTTATTATTTTTAAAAATTATCGATTATGTTGTCATCTGACATCAAGACCGCACAACCAGCCAGATAAACGAAAAAAAAAAAGAACTTACATATAAAACGAATGATACTTACATTATGTATTTTTCACTGACTTTTCATGGATCACATTGCTAGCTTAGAGGAAATCTGGAAAACGACTCAAATTTTGTCAGAAATTAATTAATGTTGGATTACAAATGTGGTATTGAAGTCATGAAGCTTAAGTTGTAGAATCCCCGTTGTATCCTAAGATAATTAATAGATTACATTATTCTCTACTTTCTTTATTGTTCGATGGTTTCTTTGAAAAATGAAGTCCCTAATACTATAAAACAATTCTGAAACCAAATAGAACAATAAAATGTATCAAAGGATCTCAGGAGAGTGGATAACATCTCCAATCTTATAAATAAGGTTTTACATTGAATAGGATAAGGAAACTAGATTGAGGAAAATGGTATAAAGGAAGGAAGTTAATTTCTCTGTATATATTTATCAACCCTTCTGCGTGAGTAGGATACGACACAGGGTGAATTTCTTAAGCGGAGTTTAACATCTTTGAATTCAGAGTTTCCTTCTCCTATACCTGTTACCTAGTCAAGGTTAGAGAGACCACTCTGACCTACAATTTATCCATAGCTGGGGGGAGTTTAGTTGGATTACATACCGTTGTTAATTTATTTTTTAATAAAATTATACCATAGAATATAGACATGAACCTAATCAATACCATACCACGTGATCCCCAATGATACTAACACATTGTTAATACCAGTTTCTACAAAAGTGTAAACATAGATACACAACATATATTATTTCCTAATCGCTAGGCATGACATAACCCCGAACGGGTTGATATACCGTAAAAATCAATCAACCAGCCAACCAATCAATCAACCAACACATCTCTAGACCCAACAAATGACCTACCGAGCCCCTACACTGCCCAAAGTGCATGGCAGGGACTGCAATCTCAAGCAGAGGCATTATCATGGAATATCAGAGAGAGAGAGAGAGAGAGAGAGAGAGAGAGAGAGAGAGAGAGAGAGAGAGAGAGATGAACTGATTAGAATAAATAGAATATCTGCATATTTGAAAAGAATGAAATTGATTTTGTGTTATATACGTATAAAGTTGTTTTTTTTTCAAAAAGCAAAGAAAAATGGATATGAATAGTGTGAGACTGATAACTGTATTTACCCAACCCGTCTGCACGAAAAGGATGTGACACAAGGTCATTTTAAGCGGAGTTTGATAGCTTTAAATTCATAGGTTTCCTTCTAAACCGGTTGTCATACCAAAGTTAAAGAGCCCAGTCTGTCCTACCATTTACCCATAGCTGGAGGGAGAATAGCGCTATGTGAAATGCAAACAGCTTTGTTCAGGATTTGAACAGGGCTCGACGAGTCTGTTTCCTACGACTCTAACAATTACACCACGCACCTCAGGTAATTTCTCTGTATACAATAAATAGCTAACATTATTTTCCATTTTTACAATTGGTTGTTTTGTAAATAAAGGTCATCGATCCTATAAAATATTTTTCTAATAAAACTAAAGAGCACTTTAATGCATTAAAGAATATTAGGAGATTGATTACGTCCTCCATTTTATAAAACATATCTTAGGTCAGATAGAATAAGCAAATAGTATAAAAATGAAGTAAATTCTTTTTTCTTGATACAAAAAAAATAGGTAACATTATTATCTTATTTCTTTCTGTTAGGAGTTTTGTTTGATAAATAAAAGATCTCCTAACCAATAAAACAATATTTAAACCAGATACAACAATTAAATATCTAAAGGTTGATAATATCCAACCTTATAAAACATTAGTATTATCTGCGTTATTCGGACTAATGTCCCCATCTACATTGTTATTTGTACAAGTTTCGGCCGATATGCCCTCCGGCCTTCGTCAGGTATTTCTTGTCGGACTCGGGAACCTTCTCGGACTCGGGAACCTTCTTTAACTCGGGAACTTTCTTGTCGTAATCGGGAGCCGGAGGGCATATCGGCCGAAACGTTGTACAAATAACAATGAAGATGGGGACAATCGTCCGAATAACGCAGATTATACTAATCTTCAAGCCTCATCTCAAACATTCAGAGAAATAGCTGATAAAACATGTTTTACACCAGATAGAAGAAAACTCGTAAAAAATTGAATGCATTGGTCGTGTAACGGTTATTATCCTATTGACTAGACTGTTTTCATTTTACACTGCGCTAATACCATTGGGAAAGGTATGCATCTAACTATTCTCCCTCTAGCTATTAATAAATATTGTGGTGGAATGGGCTCTTAAACCTTGGTGTGGCAACCAATCTAGAAGATAGAAAACTCTGAATTCAAAACAAGGGGTTCTCTTCTCGTTAGGAAAATTAATTTAAGTTCTCATCCTCCACTCCTTCTTCGGTCATTTGCTTTTATATTTACAAGTTTATTTGCCAGCATGTTCACCATACACAGCTAGACATTTTGATGTAACTCAAGTACCAGAGTTAAAAGAGAAATACGTGTATTAAGGATATAGAAAAAGGTTTACTAAACATAGATACATGGTAATTCGAGGAATTACCAATTGCTAGGTCGATTTAACAACTCTCGTGAGTTCTCGTCGTTTCTCTTCCAAGGTATCTTCATAGATTATTTATAGGAAGAACAGAAGGTTCCATTCTCATTGTTTACGTACGATATGATACATATTTCCAAATGTTTTTGATTCATATTTTTATTTGGTTTCCTTTTGGTCCATTTGCGTCAGAATGTTCAATTTATGAATGAAAAAAAGAAAGAAAAAGACGTCCACCTTTTAACACCCCTTTTCAATATTAGCTCCAACCAGGAATCTGATGGTTTCAAATTTATCTTGAACGGAACTTGCGTATCAATTGTGAAGTTTAAAGATTTTCACTGTTCACTGAAACCTTGATTAAAATAAGAAAAGGAAACAATTTTCCTTTCAAGACTCATTCTCTAGGAGTGTTGCTTGACTGTTCGCGAGGTTTCCGAATTAATCCTCATTTGCCAGAAATTTCGTGTGAATGATTCCCTTTGCGGTCCAGAAATCTTTTCTGCGTGATTTCATTTTGTTATTTATCTTTTTCGTTAAAGAAACAGTTCAGAATTTCCTTCCTCTGTGAACCGACATACAAAAGAATTTGGGTGAACTGGAAATAAGAGGAAAAATCGAGACCATCCAAACTACAGCACTGTTGGCTAGAATACTCAGAAGAATCCTGAGACCTGAGGAGACTTGCTGTCACTCAACCTCCAGTGAACCACCCGCTATGGCAGTTGTGAATAACTAAAATAATAACAACACGTATATCTATTGTAGCAACGTCACACAATAGGAGACCGTACATATCTTTCAACCATTGTACCAATTATGGTCATCCATATTTAAAGGTTTATCCTTTTCTGTGAGTTCCTGGATTCATCTCCCCTCGTTTTTAATATTTTTAGATTGTAAATTAATTTTCAATTCTGTTTCATTGAATCTTTTTCTTTGCGGACTAAATCAATTTCTTAATTTGCGTTTTTTTGTTTTTTTCCTTTTTCTTGTTTTTTTCAATGATTTCTTTACGTTATTTTCATCTAATTTAAGCATCCCTCACAACTCTTTCTTTTCTTTCTTTTTTAAAATTAGATTAATACTGCATTCCTTTCCTTAAATCATGTTGTTTAAAAGCCACATCTCTCTCGCCTTATATATATATATATATATAGAGAGAGAGAGAGGGAGAGAGATAGAGATAGAGATAGATAGATTGAGAGAGAGAGAGAGAGAGAGTAAACTACAGACATGTGTTTCGAGGTATCACCTCTCATCAGTGCAGTTATACCATTTTTAGCAGCTACCTCTGGCCGGGTTCGAGACCCGAACGAACTTACGCTCGCCAAACCTCTTACCCATACGGCCACAATCAGTTGCCAAGTATAGCAGCCTATTTACTCGCTACATTTCTAAGCGGAAATTAACTTCACCTAGAGGTCTCAAACTTTGTAAACAAAGTGAGATTTAGCTGAACGTCGAATACGGTGAATTTGCAATTAAATCCCTTCCAAACAAAGTGCTCAACCGAAATTGGGAGCGTATATATATATATATATATATATATATATATATATATATATATATATATATATACTGTATAGGCAAATAGACCCATCGACTCTAGTTCAAATCCGAGACAAGGCTATTTGCATTTCAAATAGCATTAATACCCTTGGCAAAGGTATGAATCCATATATTCTCCCTCCAGCTATGGGTAAAATAATAGGGCAGACTGGGTTATTTAACCTTTGATAGGTAATCAGCCTAGAACAAGAAAAACTCTGAATTCAAAATTCCTGAGGTCAGTCGTTGGTTGGGTTTGTGGCATTCCTTGTGTAGCAATTCTTTCCTATCGACTGTGCCAAAAAGTGTGGATGGTCAAACACAAGCCTTCACCATTAAACACAAAACACTGTGTGGGTTGTTTATTGGATGAACACTCATGCGTCGAAAATCGACAAGAGAGTTCATTATAATACTGTAGTGACTGTTCAGTGAGCGTTATCATTTTTACGGAGTTCCATTATTTTTTATTTCATTATTATTAATCTTTTTCTGCCAGTCATCCATACGACTGTCTGTACTAGTGTTGTCAAATATATGTCCCATAGCCCAGGTTCGACCCGCGATCATGTCTTCTACAACCTGCAGCTTGGTTTTTCTTTTTGAAAATCTTATTTTAAATCTGTTTCCAAATTATATATATATATATATATATATATATTATATATATAATATATATATTATATTATATATATAATATATAAAATTAATTTGGGAAGAAATGCCATAGCTGGACTGCTTCAGTTCAATTCTTTTGATAAAGAGGTATTACCTCGAAAATTCAAGAAAGAATAAAAAAATATAGGTCAACACACAACACCATTGTTACCGTATTATTATTTTTTATTTATTCCAAACGGCATTGTGATAGCCTTCTAAATCAACCTCCTAACCAATACATACACAATGCTTCAAGCAAATTATGAAACTCTCTATATATATATATATATATATATTGACTATATAGTTAATACATTTACAAGAAACTAGTGCTCAATATCGTTTATAAAACAAATATATCTAGGTTGGGGTAGCGTCAACGGCGCTTGGTAACTGACAGGGTCTCGGATATGCAATTTTCAAACTGATGGTTTGAAAATTACATAGGCAAAAAACTCTCGAAATATAAAAATTGGCACAGTCCATAATGAGAGCACAAGCCATAATAATTGTGGAATTATATACAGAGCAATACATTTAGGAAAAAAACACTTAAATACCAGTCATATCAACAGTTATAAATTTATTTCTAGGGATATCAGTCGGCTTCATCAGACTATCCTTCCGATGAAAGCAATTTTTTGGAAATGAAAATCTGATAAAACCGATTGGTATCAGTCGAAATAAATTTATAACTAAATATGAGCAGTATTTAAGTCTTTATTATATATATATATATATATATATATATATATATATATATATATGGACTCTCCCGTCGATTTTCGAAGTATGAGGGTTCATACACACAATGAACACCCACACAGTGATTTGTTTATAGTGGTGAAGGCTTTTGTTGGACCATCCAAACTTTTGGAACAGTTGATAGGAAAGAATTGGTGCATCAAGGGTTGCCACAAACCCAATCAACGACCGACCTCAGGAATTTATATATATAAGGTGTGTCAAAAAAGTATCGAGATTTTTTGTACTTTTGACACACTTTATATTCTGAAAAAAATTAACGTTCCATTCATTTTTCATTTCTATCTAGGTAAATACAGCTTCAAAGATATGAAAGCTATCAGGTTTAGTAGAAGCCAAAAAATAACGACATAAGAACGAATTATGTAAAGAGTAAAAGCAAATAACAGAAAGAAATATACGCAATGTGGATAAAGAGATAAGAACAACTGAACGTGTGAACTAGTTGGATTAACCGCCCTAGCGCATAACAGAGTTGAAATGAAAGAAAATAAAAATGTAGATAAACAAATAGAATTTGCCAGAAAACTAAAAAGAATAGTTGTCTAACATGAAGGTGACAGTAATACCATTAGTAGTAGGAGTCCATGAACTCCGGAAAAAGATCGGGGAGATTGAAGATTAGAAGAATTATCGAGAATGCCCAGGCGGCGGAGAGCGAGTACAAGAGTAGGTATAACTGGGTTGGAAAGGTGATCCACTGGGAATGTGCAAGAAATTAAATTTCGACCATGTAACTAAACTGAATATGCACCAACCAAAATGTGTTTTAGAGAATGAAACGCATAACATTACATGGGATTGTGAGATACAGACAATTAACACTATCACAGTGAGTAGAACAGAACGTGTATTTATTATCAAGAAGAGAATTTATCAATTAGTTGATTCCACCGTTCAGGTGAATCCCTGAGTGAAAATGCAAGAAAACGGATAGGTGGACAAATATTTGGACCTTGGCAGAAAACTGACAAAACTGTGCATTATGGGGGTTGAGATGGTACCAATTTTATTTAGTGCCCTTGGAACGGTCCCAAAGGTTTTTTTGCAAAAATTCTGGATTAATTGTAAATCAAAGTAAGAATCAAGTTCATCCAGATACAGCATTGTTAAGATCGGTTATAATACTCAAAATAGTCACGTAGACCTGGGAAGACTTACTGTCACTCAGACAACAGAGAAAGATCACCAGATAAGGTAGTGTGAAAAAATAGCAAGGTATGAAATAATAATAATAATAATAATAATAATAATAATACTGCATTGCTGCAATCTGCCAGAATACTCAGAAGAGTCCTGGAGACCTAAGGGACTTGCTGTCACTCAGACTCCAGTGAAAGACCATCAGCTAATGCTGATGTGAAAACTCAAAAGGAGTAAATAATAATAATAATAATAATAATAATAATAATAATAATAATAATAATAATAGTCTGGATGAACTGGAAATCAGAGGAAGAATCAAGACCATCCAGACTACAGCATTGTTGAGATCGGCTGGAATACTCAGAAGAATCCGGGAGACCTTTGGAGACTTGCTGTCACTCAGCCTCCAGTGAACCAGCAGCTAAGGCGGGTGTGAAAACTCTTATGGAGTGAAATATAATAATAATAATAATAATAATAATAATAATAATAATAATAATAATAATAATAATAATAATAATAATAATAACAACAACAAAAGAACCTACCATCTCGTGGATTTTGCCGTCCCGACGAAGCGAAAAGATAAATAAATACTTAGACGTTGCCAGAAAACTGAGGAGACTGGAACATGAAGGTGAAGGTCGTACCAATTGTAATTGGGGCCCTTGGAACGATCCCCAAAGCTCTAGAATAAATTTGGGTGAACTGGAAATCAGACGAAGAATCGATACCATCCAAACTACAGCACTGTTGGGATTGGCAAGAATACTCAGAAGAGTCCTGGAGACCTCAGGAGACTTGCTGTCACTCAGCTTCCAGTAAATCACCGGCTACGGCAGGTGTGAAAACCTCATAATAATAATTTACTACTGAATTGAGTACATTGAAAGGAATCGAATATATATATATATATATATATATAATTAAAGAAATAACAAAAGACTTAGAGATCCTGCATTATAGACTATTTCAGGGAGCTTAGACAAAAATGTTTAATTCTCCCGACTCATCTGATGAGTCGGGAGAATTAGACATTTTGTTATAACTTTTGTTATTTCTTTAATTATAAATTTGCTCTGTGACTCTAAAAATAAGAGCGCACATTGAGCTCTTAAACTGCGACAAGTTGTTTTTAAAAAAAAACCTATGTCGTAAGGAAGATTTCTTCTCTGGACTTTTGGATTATATATATATATATATATATATATATATATATATATATATATATATATATGCTTACTCTCATTATTACATTAAGGCTTTTTCTATGTACCCATACATATATGTGACAGGTCTGTGAATATGTGTATGTATCAGAGGCTGTGGATTGCGTTCGTAGCAGTACAATGAAGGATTGATTTGAATTATCTGAAACCGCTGCCCCTCCCTCGCGTGACACTTTCTATCGAGGGTGAAAAATATACCATTTCGCTCATCGCAATTCAACAAGATCGAATTTGTGCACACTTAGTTTTATATTATGCGTAGCCAAAATGCAATCAACTAATCAGATATGAAATCCCCTGCATTCACATCCAATTGGAGATCGACTGAGACAAATTCCTATACAAAGCTGGGATTGATAAAAAAACATAACCCCCAAGTTTGAGAAACCAAGAGACTACCAGAAATGAAAAGGCAGACATAATTCAATATTTACAATACTGTTTCGTAACTTCTTACTTCTTCTATTATAGTCCTCTCTTCTAACTTTCATCGTCCATCGATGATTGTTCTTTCGTACTTCCCTTGTTGTATTGTCCTCGCCCGGAAGAGAGAGCTTCCGGCAGAGGGACAAAGAGAAAGATAAAAATATATATTTAAAAAGAAAGAGAAAGCGGAAGAGAAGGTTTTCGGTCACGTAAGCAGGGAGAAGATAAAGAAATATATAACAAATATCCGTTATCAGATCAAAAGATAAAGATGCGGAGGCGTATCTATTAATACAAAGGCGAGAAGATTCGAGCCGACAGACAGAGACGCCAGCCAGCAGCCAAAAGGACACTTCACGTCTCCCGTCAGCAAACACCCCTCGGGCACTCATTGTGAACACGGCGCTCTTCGCCAGCCACCGACATTTTCATTGTGAAGCTCTACGACCCTCACCAACCACACACCGAAGAAAATAAAGACGGGTTCTATCTTTGTATATACGTATCTGTTGTTTATTGAAGTCCAGTAGTCGGTAGTAGCCAACTACTACATACTTCGCTACGTGACCATATATTCCTGACTACTAACATACACAATTATCAGAACGAAGAAACCGCTATATAACACTCTTTCGGCTAGGGGTGTCTCTTTTTTCATATCGAGATGATGTTTCTTCTTTCCTAGGAGCTGTATTCTCTGTACGTCCGATCTTTCTTATTATTTGTTTTATTCAAAGAAACAACAGGCATTTTTTGTGTATACAACTTTATTACACCGAATACTTCCCGATACATTCGATGCCGACTCGTACGCGCATAACCACATCTGCCAAAATCAAGCGCTCAGTCTCCAACTGACAAAATTCGAAGAGAAGACGAGTCAACATATTTCAATATCTCTTACATTGGGGTTGTCGTAACAGAATAGAATTGATCTACAACTCCATGACCAGTCACCATTTAAAGTGTCACTTACCAGGAAAATTAAATTAGAATAATAAAGTGCTCGATTACTGGTATAAGAGCAATATTTATTTGTTATAGTGTACTATGCTATTAAAAGGGTTTGTTATCATTGGTCTCAAAACAGCTATTTCCCGCTTATCTTCAAGACAAATGCCTAGGAAATTATCTTGTGGATTAGCGGCAAATACGGCTTTGAAACCAATGATAACAAATGCTTTTTAATTGTATAGCACACTATTACAAATATATATATATATATATATATATATATATATATATATATATATGACGTGAGTACGCTCACGTACTCACTCCAAATTCTTTATTTCAAAAAACATGTACATGAGGTTACATCACGACTCGGCATATATATATATATGTGTGTGTGTGTGTGTGTCACAGGCTTGGTGATTCGGTTTCTTTTACTCTTTTTGTGGCTGGGGTGCAAGGAAGCAAGCGTTTGCTGTGAACGGAGAATGAAGAATCAAAGATACGAAAAGATCATCTTCCTAGAATAACGAAGAAGCTACCATCTGGTGTCGTTTATCCTGACATAAGAGACTGAACAGAAACAATAGAAACAGCCAAAGTTCCTAATGCTACAACAAATTATGTTTATGTGTTTTCCCTTGCCAACTGATCCTTAGTCGTTGGTAACAACACAATACAGTCTTTTAGAAGTATCACACGAAAGTGTTAGTACAAGATGCCTCTTAAAAAATATGTAATAGTGAGAATAATAACTAAACAGAAAGGTACTTGATGATTTTATTTTTATCATGGTCAACGCCGGACACAACTGTAGGTTCGTTTGCACAAGTACGAACGCTGGTTGCAGCATCTCTAAGGATTCGCTGCCTTATTAAAGGGGCCAATGTTTGTCTCATTTAGAGCAGTAGATTTTTCACGCTAAAAACCCTCAGAAAATCGTTCAAGAATGTCGGGTTTGATTTTCTTTTTAAAAAAAAGTAAATTAAAAAAAATGAAAATAAAAAAATAAAAAAGCCCGATTTCCTAAAGTAACGTGTTTGTATTTAGGGCTTTTAGTGTTAAAAAAGTGCCAAGGATTTTCTTCAGGGAATCGAACAAAAAAAAAAATTCAATCAAATTAAAATTAAAACAGTCCTCGCCTACCAAATGAAAGTTGCCAAAAAGAAGAAAAAAAAAAACAAAAAAAAAAAAAAACAAAATGTGATTAAAAATAACAAAAAGTATTCATGCATCGTAAAAAGTTGTCGATTGTCACTTAAAAGCTCAAATTGCTTTTAAGCTGTCCTTAATGCAATAATATAAATTGGGTTCTGCTGTGGGATCTCTTCGGGCGAATTAAGTCAGCAATATATGAATCAAATCGATGACTCCCCGGGCGTGAGAAGCCAAATCGGGTTTCAGTTGATAGTCATTTGTTGAAACGCATTTTCAACTGGGGTTATGACAATTCTCTATTAACCTATCCATACTTCAGTCCAAAAGAGATTCGCGTGCATAATGGCGAGCCCTATAATTAACACTAGCAGTGCGAAAAATTTTATTACTCTGAAATAAATTAAACGACCTTCGAACTCATTGGGTTCCTGGTGTAACACTGGCCCATAATGATATTTATGATTCTCATTAGGTAAAAGGGAATAGTTATGATTGGCCATCCATGGTTATCTCTATAGTCGATATCGGCATTACAGCTCATGATAAAAGACACCAATGTATCATCATTCAATAGAAAATTGTATTTGAAATAGTTTCTCTATGTTAGATTATTTTAAGTGTATTATTCTATTACAAAAAGCTTACTATGATGTATCATTTATGTGAGTTCATAGTTATATATATATATATATATATATATATATATATATCTTATTAAAATGGAGATTGTGTGTTTTTCTGTCTGTAACCGAAACTATATTACTACTCAAGTCACAATTCCCTTAATTATTTACGTCAAATTCTCCATGATTTCATTCTTTTAAACCTTCAGTTATTAATAAAAATTGTTTTACATTATTAATACTGTTGACCATATCTACGTACTAATAAGATGCAATTGTATTTATATATACAACAAAATAGCGGTTTACAGTTTGAACGAGAAGGCTAATTTGCATATTGATATTTAAAATTCTATTTTAATAAATATGTGCTTGGTATTATTGATTTCTAATTGTTTGGTTTTATCTTAAGAAATATAAACAAAAATCTCGTGGATAAATCTTAAAAGAAATTTATTTACAAGAAGAAATAACTGTAATATTATCCTTTACTTCCTAATTTAACTCAATAGTTAAATTAGGAAAATTTACCAATGAAAGAGGGGAGTAATGGAAAATGATGGAATAGTTAGTTTCAAAGTTGTTCTATTTTTCGATTATACCCCCTCTGTTGCAGATCTTTTTATCTGCATTCTTAGTCAGTTTCATTAGCCTTTCTAATTTAATATGATATTTTTTTTATATCAAAACTTAAATACTTGCACCCAGAGGGTGCATATATTTGCTAGTATATATATATATATATATTCAAAGAAAGAGAAACTTAACAAAACATCGTTTCGCTATTATAAATTTATTTCAACCAGAACTCAATATGACCCTAATTGTATTTGAAATAGTTTATATATATATATATATATATATATATATATATATATATATATATATGAGGAAGAATGAATAAAGAAAAGAAAGAACAGAATGGATAATAAAATATGAATTTAATCAATATCACTTACACATGTGTTTCGGTTAGTTCGTCTGTGTGAAAATATTCCGCACACAGAGAAGATTCGACCTTCATCAAAGTAAAATTTTATTTTGAATGAAAAAATTTGTTGGGGAAAACATTCAAAATAAAATTTCACTCTGATGAAGGTCGAATCTTCTCTGTGTGCGGAATATTTTCACACAGATGAACTGACCGAAACACACGTGTAAGTGATATTGATTAGATTCATCTTTTATTATCCATTCTGTTCTTTCTTTTCTTTATTTATTCTTCCTCATAATGTCGGATTCATTTCCAATTTCCATTTTTACACACACACACACACATATATATATATATATATATATATATATATGTGTGTGTGTGTGTGTGTGTGTAAAATCAAAATGGAAGTGAATCCGACAGTATGTTGAAAAGAGAAGTAAAGGAAAGAAAGTATAGAATGGATAAAATAGGATTATTTTAATTAATTTAACTAACACATCTTTCGGTCAGGAGTTTATCCATGTGTACATTATTCTATCTATTATCATTTTTAAATAACAAATTATTATTATTATTATTTCATTTGTTTATTTAAAAATAATAATAGATAGAATAATGTACATATGGATAAACTCCTGACCGAAACACTTGTAAGTTAAATTAATTAAAATAATCCTATTTTATCCATTCTATACTTTCTTTCCTTTATTTCTCTTTTAACATATATATATATATATATATATATATATATTATATATATATCTAATATATAAAACAGAGATTTTGGTATGTACGTGTCGACGTAAAACAAAAAAACGGGAGGTCACTCAGATTCAAAATCTTGCATACACATTGATATCGTTCTAACTAAGAAAATTCCAAATTTGGTTATTGATTTTTATTGATTAAGGGATTTAATCGATTAATTAATCCAAAATCACCTAATTTGTGGAACTGTCCGTATATCAGCCCTCCTGATAATAAAATATTGTCTCTGCCTGCTTATTGTTAAAGCGATAACAGCAGCGAAGTTTTGATTTTAATGAATTAATTTTGCAGTCTAAGCCGTTCAGTTCCGAATTTATGGCCTATTTATGGTCCAGTCTTTAATAATTTTTATATCGTTAGAAAGATAAGAAAATACTCTTTCAAAATATGTAATTTGTGTGAGTTTCTTAATTGAATCATTTTTTACAGCGAGTTAAAAAATTAAAAAATGGCTTCGGATAGCCACGCTGCCTATGATTATTGCGATACAAGCAGTGCAGTCTATAACAGTCAGATCGGAATCTCTTACCTATTTAGGATTTTAATCTTTAAAATATTTATATCTTTAGTAATAAGATGAAATAGTCTTTCTGAATATGTAATTTGTATGTGTTTTTATAGATTTATTTTTTTTTTTACAGCGAGTTAAAAAAAAAAAAATACTACGTATAGGCGATAATACGAATACGGCAGTTCGGAATCTCTTAGTCTTTCTGAATATGTAATTTGTATGTGTTTTTGTAGATTAAATTATTTTTTACAGCGAGTTTGTCCATATTCTTAAATTGTACAGTACACTCATTTTAATTTTAATTTGTGTAATGCATAAAAATTGTAGAAAATCAAAATGCACGCTTTACGGTTACATTATTAAAAAAATATTTTAATCCGTAAATAACAGTATCATGAAAATCAGTTTACGTCGTAAGTACGGTTACATATTTGTATAAATTAAACTAAGATTTTAATTCGAATAAAATGACTTTTAATTCTTTAATTTATTTATTTAATTTTTATTGTTATAGTTTTAAAGGGTTAAAAATAACAATAAGATTGACGAATTTCCTTAGAAACTGTTTTTCTTTTGGTTCGTTAACTAATTATTTTCTCAAACCACGATAAAAACAAAAAAACAAAGGTTACTAATATGGACAAAATCCGGTGTTTTATCTTTAGTCGAAGGCCCGACTGGAGATAAGTAGTCAATTATTTGTAAGACGAAATTTATTTCAAGTTTATCTGACAATATCCAGTTATTGGAACATTTAAAAAAAAATTATATGTAAGTACGAAAAATTGTAAGCGCTTTGTTTATCAAAATGACATGATTCGTTAGTAAATTACCCGAAAAGTTGATAAAACAAACAACTAACAACCAACATTTAAATTATTATTCAAAATACAATTTAAAATATTGCTCAGAATTTGCCTTACAAATTAAATTTTAAGTTTTATGATTTTACTCTTTATTGTGAAGTCAATAAACATTGCTGAGTTTATAGTGCAACTTTTCAGTTCTGAAAAATTGGCATGTTTAAATAGAGATTTCATAGGTGACATTTGAACTTTTATGAAAATTGATGTTTTGTAATTAATATAAATTTTGTAATAAAACTTAATTTTAACTAGGGGGGGGGGTAGGGGTTAGGGTTAGGGGGGGATAGTTTAATGGGAAAATAAATAAATAATTTAGGTTCCGTTCAAGCGGTTCCGATATGGGGGATCAATTTACTATAAACTTATACGAGGAAATGAGCACCCGTGAATACTCAAATAATAAAGAACTTTTAAGAATTTTTTTTTTTCAATCTGATAGATTGGTGTGTAATCGATAATAATCAACTGAAGGGAAAAAAATAGATGGGGGGGGGGAGTCCAGAAAATCAGGTCCACCAAAACGTTTTTAAACAATGTTTTTAAAATACTAGATACCACCAATTTTACCCTGTGAAATTTACCCCCTTCCCCTATATTTAACACTATGAAACTTGCAGAAAAATTAATATTTTCTTGAAAAATTTTTTTCCATTTGAAAGAAAAAACATTAAATAAACTCCTGATGATTCTTTAACTTTTTTTCAGCTTACGGAAATAATGAAAATTATGATTGAAAAACAATGTTTTCATTTTTGCACTGTTAAATCAACTGAAAATTAACGTAGCTAAAAAAGTTACGATAAGAGTTTTTTTAAATTCTATGAAAAATCAATTAATTATAAATAATAACAAAATATTTCCGTTTTATTCAAGATGGCCTAAACTGATCAATTGGTGGTCCCTATAATACTATCTTAGGTTTTAGCAAAAATAGATATTGCAATACGAAGAATTTAAATTTTCGATTCTCAGCTTCTTTTTAAACTCAACATGCAATTAAGAACTAAATGTGAATTGTTGTCATGTACAAAAAATTTAAAACAATAACAAACAAATATACAAACGAATACTTTCAATTTGTTGTATAATAATAGGAAATAATTTTAAACTATAAAACAGAAAATACAAATCCTGAAATATACAAATTCTCAATGATTTTAGTTTCAAGAATTATTTTCCTCTTACCCCCTCTCTAACTACTGTCTTCCACTTTCTCTCTCACTCCCTGGTGATCCAAATTTCATTTTAGTCCGGTCATGGACCGGGTACTTTAGCTATTATATATATATATATTCAAAGAGAGAAACACTTAACAAAAAATCTATCTGAAGACACTAGGCTCATTCTGTGTTCTGGTCGAAATTAATTCATTGTGATAGACTACAAATGAATTAATAATAATGAATACATTATTCAAACCTGTTGAACTGCGCTTAAGAAATTGACTTTGTGTCACATCCTGCTCGTGCGGAGGGGTTGGTATATATATATATATATATATATATATATATATATATATATATATATATATCGAAATATTTTCCAAGACCGAAACCGTTCAAGTTTAGTGCTATTACTAAGGAGTACCTTAGTATTATATAAATATATATTATATGAATAAACATATTTATGAGTACCTTTATATATATTGAGAGAGCGGGTAGGGAGGAAGGAGGGGGTGTATTATTTTATCAAGTGTAGCTTAGTTGAGCACATGCACAGTAGTATGGAATAATCAATTAACAATGGTCCGTTAATCTAGCACTTTAACCATTATACCACATGTGGTACGCAGTGTGTGTGTGTATGTGTGTGTTTGTGCATGTGTGTGTGTGTATGTGTGTGTGTTTATTTGTGTTAAAGGGAGAGGTATAGAGATACAGAGAGAGAATGAGACAGAACAGAGAGAGAGAGGGGTGCTGCTATTTTCGTTTATTTAATGAATGGGTTGGGTGAGGGGGTTTTGTGTGGGGCTTTAAGTTGAAATTCAAAATTCAGTGAGAATTGGAATCTGACCGTCAGTATTCATGGAACCGACCTCAGGGATCAATCTTTTTTCAGCGGGTACAGACAACATCAATCGGCTAGGGTACTCCCAGAGGAAAGTCATGTACACTACTATTCATCCTGGGAGAAATGAACTATGAACTATATTATCCCCACAACCACCACTCATGAATTTGTCCTTGTGCTGAGCTATATATATATATATATATATATATATATATATATATATATATATATATATATATATAATATATATAGCTCAGCTCAAGGACAAATTCATATAATATATATATATATATATATATATATATATATATATGTATATATATATATATGGTTCCGACTGGAGTCAGATTCTTGGCATGATGAGCTACTAACCGAAACTATTAGTAGGTATATCGGACTCATTAGGTTTAACTTTATATATATATATATATATTATATATATATATATATATATAGATAGATAGAGAGAGAGAGAGAGAGAGAGAGAGAAAATATATGCTGTATGTGTTCATATATGTGTGTGTGTTCATGTACAGCTTTTGTTTTGCCTTTTCCAATTCTTTTTCCCTATATCACTAACGTAAAAAAATTTTCTTCCTTTTCCATCGTTATCTTCTCTCTTTTCTTTTATTTAATCTTTTGTCTTTTCCTCTTTAATCCCTTTCTATATATCTCATTTCCACCACCAAACCTCTCTCTCTCTCTCTCTCTCTCTCTCTCTCTCTCTCTCTCTCTCTCTCTCTCTCTCTGACTAGCTACACGTAGACTACACTAAGGCCTCTAGCCTTGTAAATACGCAAACAGGTCTTGCACAAAGAAAACTCTGAATTCAACCTCCGGCCGGGTTAGCTCAGTCGGTAGAGCGTTCGGCTAGAAACCACAAGGTTCCTAGTTCGATACCGGTCCTCGCCAACTCAGCGTTATGAGTAGCACAGGGATCTGTGCGGTAAAGTATGGAGATGATGGTAGGTGTGGCGCTCAAACTCAGATGCAAAAACAATCTCCTTGGTCTAGCGCTAGTGAAGAGGTGATAGACTCCCTCGCTGATTGGCTGATACCGACATTAGGCCGCCCCGATGACTTTACTTTTACTTACAAATGTATCAGTGTGGCAGGTATCGTGTCAGATCGGGGATCAGGGATTGTTCCTGGATACTGATACCACGAAATCTAGTAAAAACTGTCATATTACATGAAAAGGAGGTGGACTCCTATTGCTGTATGAGAGTCTCCATGGCGTAGTAACTAACATATTGGACTCTGACATCGTAGTGAGAACGTTCGAACTCCAGTCGAGCTATTACGTTCACTTTTTAACTAATACCCTTGGGAAAGGTATGAACCCCATCAACCCTCCGTCTAGAGGTTAAAAAGTACTACTACAAGGTTAACTTTGGCATTAGATAATCCGCAAACAGTTGATAAGCCAGGAAACAAAGAAACCAAACTAAACTAATCATCTCATTGCCCTGGAGACGCCATTGAACGTGGAAGAGCGAAAGATAAGATTCGTATCATTTATTTTTTTTTAAATCCGAGAAATTTCACTTCGTTTTATTGATTGAGTAATGACGGAGTCGAATTATTTGTTCTCTTAAAACAAGCAATTCAAAGTAAATGGTGAAAGTAAAAAAAGAACAGACACACTAATCATCTTGACTAGGATTGTTAAAAAAGACACAATAACTGTGTAAATTATAAATGGCCTTAAGAAACAGACGGCTAGGAGAGGATGCCATTGTAATAAGCTTACAGTAGGCGCATGCGTACTGCAAACTTCAACATCAACGAAGACAGCTACAAGTATTACTAAAAGTTTAGACAAATGTCTGTTCAAAATAAAAAAAAAGTATGCCGAATTTCACAGTATACGAGGTATGTCAGAAAATTTCTAGGACTGGTGTCACAAAAAATTTATTTCAAACTACAAACTACAAGTTTTCCCCTTCAATGTAATCCCCCTGGAGTCTAATGCCCGTTTCCACCCTTCACTGCCACGCTTGCATGCACTCCTGGAAGGATTTCTCCGAGATTCCTGTCGTCATGACCGTTTTAATGTCGAGCACATCCACAAAACGTGTTCCCTTGATGTCCCCCTTGAGCTTGGGGAAGAGGAAAAATCACATGGAGCCAGGCTAGGCGAATAACGAGGTTGCTTCAGCAGTGATTTTCTTCTGGGCCGGAAAGTCTCGGATACCCAGGGCAGTGTGGGCAGGTGTGTGTCTTGGTGAAGCACCCACGAGTTATCCTGTCACATCTCTCGGCTCTTCTCGCGCACTGAACAAAGCAAACGCTGCAATTTCTCTTTGTAGACATGCTGGTTGATTGTCTGGCCCTATGGCAAGAACCGCAGTAAACGATGCCTCTCACATCGAAGTTTTCTGGCATACTAGAACTTTTCTGACATGCGTCGTATTTGTATTCTTCTATCCAGTTTTGTATTGTTTCTATTGAGTTTGCTCGGAAATAAATTTACTCGTTATCTCCTTCGTCGCTATTTGTTAAAAGTAGTTTAACATAATCAGCAAATATTTTTAATTATGTTTTTTATATTTTTAGGTAATATGAATATTAAAACCAAAAAAGGACTTAATACTGACGTCCAAGTCCTGTCGATGAAATAGATAGATATCAGGTGTTGCATTGTCACGTAACAAACGGACACGTAGTGTAGGAAGCCCTGCCTCCAATATAAAAAGGAAGACATTCTATACATTTCCGAAACAATTTACTTATTGCATCGATGAGGTTTTTTTATATTAAGTTCTTAATATCTTAGGTTGTCTTTAGAGAGGTCCATTCTTTTACTTTTGGTACCCTCCTCGTAACTTTCCATTAGTAGACCAAAATTCTCCAAGGAATGAACAGATTGAAAAAGGATTTTAGTAGTATCAACTGGTGTGTCCATTAATTTCCCTCTCTTATCATTTTTTTTTTTTTTTACTGTAGTAATGTTTTTGTGAATTTTAGTTTTTTTACAATTGCACTTAATATCTAAAACAATTTTATTTTCATACTTCAACTTTTCATTTAATCCCTTTTTTCATATTCATTTTTCTTACAGAAAGCATTTTAATAATTCTTCATATTTGGTATAATTCCAAATTCATTCTAAGCTTTATCTTTTTCATTTCTTTTACGAGATATCTGATTACTGTTCCAATGTAATTTTTAAAATATCTCCTTGATTAGAAAATTTCATAATAAATTATAGAATATTTATCATCATAGATTTTATCTTTCTATTTGATTCTTCATTAATATTTGAAGTATTAGAACTATTAATCCAATGAACATTCTCTCCCTTTTCCCATACTATCTCTTCTGTAAGCATTGATCATTCATGTTTTTTGTTTATAAATTCGCTTATATTTCTGCTTCTTTTCAACCAATGAATTGTCAAATATACCTAAAGGAGAGATTCGACTTACATCTCCTATTAAACATTAATTATTTAAAAAAAACGATACAATATAGCTTACTGTAATCTGTTTCCCACTGATTTACATCTAATATATTCTTCTATAAATAAATACAAACTTTTTGTTGTAAACTGAGTTTGCAGGGATAATACTAATCCATTTATTGCATTGAAAGAGAAGATGCAGAATAAAAGAAAGTACAAAAGTAGAAAGCATATTCAGGTGAACGAAAGTGAGAAAGAAAGAAAGAAAGAAAGAAAGGGAGAGAGAAGGAAGTTGATGGTAGAAAGAAAGAATACATATTACGAATAAATGAAATACAGAAATACAGAAGGAAATACGGAAAGCAAGAAAGCGAAAAAGAAAGAAAGAAAGAAAGAAGAAAAAGAAAGAAACAAAGGAAAGAAAGAAAGAAATAAACGAAGGAAATAAAGTAAGACAGACAGAAAAAAACGAAGGAAAGAAAGAAAGACAGACAGACAGAAAGAAAGAAAAGAAAGAAAAAAAGAAAGACAGAAAGAGAAGAAAGAAAGAAAGAAAAAAGGAAAGGAAGAAAAAAAGAAAGAAAGAAAGAAAGAAAGAAAGAAAGAAAGAAAAGAAAGAAAGAAAGAAAAGAAAGAAAAAAGAAAGAAAGAAAGAAAGAAAAAAAAGAAAGAAAAAGAAAGAAACGAAAAAGAAAGAAAGAAAGAAAGAAAGAAAGAAACGAAAAAGAAAGAAAGAAAGAAAGAAAAAAAAAGAAAGAAAGAAAGAATATTTGTAAATTGAAGTCTCGGCCCATTATAATATTTTGAGATATAACAGATGTAAGAGGTAATTTATAATTTTCTAGGAGTTTATAAAGGGGTTGGGTAAATACATAGTCTACAGCCATTGCATAAAGTGTCCGGTTCGAAATTCCCTGAATGTTACCGTCACAAGAAAAGACAACCGAATAAATCCGGTGGGTACAGCGACTGAAACGTTGTGAATATAATAACAGCGATGAAGACAATATTCAAGGACGTGTACGTAGTCGGGGTGGCTTAAAGTCGCTATCAGCAAGATAACAGGGAATTCTATCCCGTTTTCACTACCAAAGAGATTGTTTTTAGCATCTGAGGCGGTGCGACAGATCTATCATTAGCTTCTCACTTTACCGCATAGATCTCAGTGCTACTCATACACTGAGTTGGCGAGGGCCAGTATCGAACCAGGAATCTTGTGGTTCTAACTCGGACGCTCTACCGACAGAGCTAAACTGGTTCTAACGAGAAGGCGTCGTTACCCTAACGGATATCATTGTAGGAAATGGAATTGGTGATCAGAGTCCCCATCCTGGACAAGGCTGTTTGCATTTCAACTTGTGCTATGGATAAAATAGTAGGACGCACTGTATTCCTTAGTCTTGATTAGACAACTAGTCTAGGAGAAAGAGAACTCTGAATTCAAAACCAGCTCTTCTTTAATTGATCTTGTGTCACATTCTGCACTTGGGCAAAGGGATTTTGTAAATTTATGCCTAACGATAACTAAGAAATATATTGTTATTATGATTGCTACATAATTATTAGATTCCTAATATTTATGTACAGTAGTGTAGAAACCAAAATAGCTGTTACAAGTTCAGTCGGTGGCCTAGAAGGATTGAATGACAAGGCTTGACCTCATCCTGGTCCTTCCGGTGGATACTGTGAGAATCAGTGGAGAAGACCCTCTTCCGGTTTAGATCAGAAAGAGTTTTAGTCAGATCAGCCAAAACCACGACGGCGGTAAGTCCTTGTTATACACGGTGCCGACTCAATCTGCGCAGGTAGTCTGGTGGGGATTTCAGAATAAAATATGATCTAAGTAAATCGAAGTCTTGTGTTATTATCTAAAAACTACCAATGACACAGGGCTTCTGATAAAGAGGAATCCCCAATGGAAGACCAGACACGAAGTCCCCAAGACGAAGTCCAGACGCTAGAAGAGACGTTAGAAGAGACGCTAGCAGAAGAATAGAAATAAGAAAGTAAGGAAAGATGTATACAACAATGATATCTATTATAGATATTGTTGTACCGGCCGTTCCTACAGTGGAGAACATGCACCGGTTCTCACTATAAATAGTGAGACACCGAGTGGAAAGGGGGCACTGTTCTCGTTAACGACAAGCTAGTCGTACATGTACCATTAATTGTAAATACACTTGTCTTATTTTACCCCATCTCGACTTGACTTCTTTTTACTGTTGGGACTAACATCACAACAGATATCATAACAACAATATATTTCTTAGTTATCGTAAGGCATAATTCATATATACGAGGGTGGGCCGATTTATTGAATGTGGCCAAATAAGTTTTTTTTCAACATAGTCACATTTGTGGTCTACATACTTAAATTGTGAATGTTATTAATATATTGTGTAACCCATGAATAAGTGCTCTCTCTCTCTCTCTCTCTCGCTCTCTCTCTCTCTCTCTCTCTCTATATATATATATATATATATATATATATATATATATATATATATGTATATACAAAATGTTGTTCTGGTTCCAACGGGAGAAAATTCAATATTTTATAAAAAAAGGAAGGTCCGCAAAATGTATATTGTTCTCAGAAAAATTTGTTTAATTCTTTTTGTTTTACATATGCAACACGTGTTTCAGATCTTCTGGTATCTTCTTCAGGCTTTGATTGATAATATGAAAATGAATTTTTACATGCATGTGTATATATATACATACACATGAGTATTTCACCATCTATTCCTGTTTTTGTGGGAGTGGAATGGAATTTCATTTTTAACTTTAGTCTTTTAAACAGGTGTTTTTGGTTTTTGGATGGTTTACTAATAAAGTCATTAGCTGAATTTTTATAGCTTTTTTTATAACTTTTTTTTATTTTTATTACTTTTTTATTTGGGTTTTCTTGATAAAGTTCATCAGATGTTCATTTGATATATCAGGTGTGTGTGTTTGTAATTTGTTTTTGTTCTGAAGACATTCTATGTTTTTCTACTTAAATTTATACTTTTGGGGTGTGTGTATGTGTGTGCCTACGTATATGTGCCTATGTTTACTTTTTGTGTGTGCGTGTGTGCGTATGTATATGGTTGTATTCGGTGTGTACATGTGTACATATATATACATACTCAACAGTTGAATTTTGAATTAAGAATTAAATTTAAGTTTATTCATAACTATCTTTCTATCTATTTATCTATCCATCTATCTTACTTTGTTTATAACTATCTATCTATCCATCTATCTCAGTCTGTTTATATCTATCTATCTATTTATCTTTCTATCTATTTCAGTCTGTTCATATCTATCTATCTATTTCATTCAATTGATATCTATCTATCTATCTGTCTATCTGTTTTAGTAAGTTGATATTTATCTCTCTCTCTCTCTATATATATATATACATATACATGCATATATATATATATACATATACATATATATACACACACATACACATACACACACACACACATATACCCATATATACATATACATACATACATACATATATGCATATATCCCAGTATATCTGTGAGCATCTATCTATCTATCCCAATTTTTTTTAATGATATAGCAATCTATATATCTGTCTATCTATTTCAGTGTGTTTATGTCTATCTGTCTATCTATCTATCTATCTATCTCAGTCTGTTCGTATTTATCAATCTATTTATCTATATATCCCTCTGTGTTTGTTCATATCTATCTATATATGGATCTATGAATCTATCTATCTATTTCAATGTGTTTATATCTATCTATCTCTGTTTTTTCATATTTGTCTATCTTTATATCTATCTATCTATCTATCTTTCTTATTCTGTTCATATCTATCGATCTTATTCTTTTCATTTTTATCTATCTATCTATCTACCTCAGTCTGTTCCTATGCATGTAATATATGTATGTATGTATGTATCTTGGACTGTTCTATATTTCATATTATATGATTTGTATATTTTGTTTTGTGGTTTACATGTTTGTGTTGTAAAGTTTTTTTGTTGTATATATATATATATATATATATATATATATATATATATATATATATATATTTACCAACCCCTCCGCACGAGCAGGATGCGACACAAGGTCAATTTCTTAAGCGGAGTTTAACAGGTTTGAATTCAGAGATTTCCTTCTCCTAGACTGGTTACCTAACCATGGTTAAAGAGTCCAGTCTGCCCTGCTATTCATCCATAGCTAGAGGGAGAATTGGATTCATACCTTTCCCAAGGGTATTAGCGCCATGTGAAATTCCAACAGCTTCGTCCAGGAATTGAACTCGCGTTGACGAGTCTATTTCCTACGGCTCTAACCATTAGACCATGCGCCTCCATAAATATATATATATATAATGTGTGTCAAAAATGTATCGAGGTTTTTTGCACCTTAGATTCTGAAAAAAAATAACGTTCCATTCATTATTTTTTCAGAATACAAGGTGTGTCAAAAATATACCAAGTTTAAAGCTATATTTACCAAGATAGACATGAAGAATGAATGGAACCTTATTTATTTTTTTAGAATAAAAGATGTGTCAAAAAGTACAACAAATCTCGATACTTTTTGACACCATTTAGAGATAGATAGATAGATAGATAGATAGATAGATAGTGTGTTACATTTATAAATAAATACTTCTCAATATCATGGATAGATCAACCATATCTAAGTTAGGCTAGCGTGGACATGACGACAATGGGGCTTGGTAACTTACAGTTTCTCGTCTACATAATAATACATTATTTAGAATCACATAGACGAGACACTGTCTACAACCATGCGCCGTTGACTTTATGTCTACGTTACCCTAACACACACACACACACACACACACACATATATATATATATATACAATTATATATATATATATATATATATATATTAAATCCTTCATTTAAATCCTTCATTATTCCAGTTGCTCTTTCGTATTGGTTGAATAGGTGAATTTTGCTTGATCTGTCTGTCTGGTTTTCTTGATGTCAAATTATATCGGATACTTTATTAGTTACATGTTTCACTGACACATTTCTTTTGACGGAAGTAATTTTAAGAAAAAATGTTTGTTTTTTTGTAACATCAATGTTTTCAGTTGGAATTCATTTTTTTTTTTAATTTTAAAAATGAAATAAAAAACAAAAATATGTTTTCAAATGCCTTTAAAGTAATAAAGATTTCATCATTAGCATCTGATGAGTTGAGAGACTTTGTCTAAGCTCCCTAAAATAGACTATAATGCTCAATCTCGAAGTCTTTTGTTATTTCTTTACTCATATATATATATATATATATATATATATATATATATATATATATATATATATATATATATATATATATATGATACCATGAGTTTATATGAACACAAAGATCTTGTCAAATATACGGTGGACAATTTTGGATTGACCTTAGAAAAGATAAGACAAACTTAATCACATAATCACACTGTCGACGCTGGTATTCTCTAATGGCCACTTATTTTAGTTCGAAGCAACCGTTCTATATTTTCACCACAACAGAGAGAAGTCTTATTTCATTTAAACCCGAAGAGACTTTTAAACAGTCAGACTTAAGCAAAACAAGTGAGTGGACTTCTTCTCGGGTTATTCTGTGTGTGGGCGGGGGTGATATTTCACGTTTTACTTACCATATAGATAATCAATAAACACGTCTCCAGCGAGAGCGAAGTATTTATGGGGTTTTGAAGGTGTAAACATTTTATATATTTATTCATTTATTTCTGATAAGGCGCCAATATTGCTATCAGTTGTTCCCGCTAAAAGTAAAATAATTTGTCATTTTAAGACATACAACTGATATAAGCATCCCTTGCTCGATAAATAACTGAAAAACGACCCACGCTACCCAGTGATGGTCAAGGAAAAAGAAAATAGCAGGGTGGTAGAACTGCTCAAGAGGAGAGGGTAAACATTATTGAATGTTTTTTTTTTAAGTTTGGGAAAAGTTGTCATTTAAGACGTACAACTGTTAGAAACATTCCCTGTTCGATAATTAACTTAATAACGATTCGTACTACCAAGCCATACCCCAGAACAAACAACAGGGTTTTAGAACTGATCAGGGGGATATGGTGATCATTAATTGAAGCCTTTTCTAAGTTTGAAAAAAATTGTCATTTTAAGACATACAACTGTTAGAAACAAGAAAGAAAGAAAGAAAGAAAGAAAGAAAGAAAGAAAAAAGAAAGAAACGAAAGAAAGAAAGAAAGAAAGAAAGAAAAAAAAGAAACGAAAAGAAGGAAAGAAAGAAAGAAAGAAAGAAAGAAAGAAAGAAAAAAGAAAGAAAGAAGAAAGAAAGAAAGAAACGAAAGAAAGAAAGAAAGAAAGAAAGAAAGAAAGAAAGAAAGAAAGAAAGAAAGAAAGAAAGAAAGAAGAAAGAAGAAAGAAAGGAAAGAAAGAAGAAAGAAAGAAAGAAAGAAAGAAACGAAAGAAAAAAAAGAAAGAAACGAAAGAAATAAAGAAGAAAGAAAAAAGAAAGAAAAAAAAGAAAAAAAGAAAGAAAGAAAGAAAAAAGAAACGAAGGAAAGAAAGAAAGTAAATTGTAAATAGAAGTCTCGACCCATTGTAATATTTTGAGATATAACAGATTTAAAGGTAATTTAAATTTTCTAGGAGTTTATAAAGGGGTTGGGTAAATACATAGTCTAAAGCCATTGCATAAAGGTCTGGTTCGAAATTCCCTGAATGTTACCGTCACAAGAAAAGACAACCGATTAAATCCGGTGGGTACAGCGACTGAAACGTTGTGAATATAATAACAGCGATGAAGACAATATTCAGGGACGTGTACGTAGTCGGGGTGGCTTAAAGTCGGTATCAGCAAGACAACAGGGAATTCTATCCCGTTTTCACCAGCGCTAGACCAAAGAGATTGTTTTTAGCGTTTGAGGCGGTGCGACAGACCGATAATTAACTTAATAACGACCCATACTACCAAGCCATACCCCAGAACAAACAACAGTGTGTTAGAACTGATCAGGGGGGTATGGTGATCATTAATTGAAGCCTTTTCTAAGTTTGAAAAAAAAATGTAATTTTAAGACATACAACTGTTAGAAACATCCCCTGGCCGATAATTAACTCATATATATTTACCAACCCCTCCGCAGGAGCAGGATGTGACACAAGGTCAATTTCTTAAGCGAAGTTCAACAGGTTTGAATTTCGTTTCCTTCTCCTAGATCGGTTGCTTAACCAAGGTTAAAGAACCCAGTCTTCCCTGCTATTTACCCATAGCTGGAGGGAGAGTAGGATTCATACTTTTCCCAATGGTATTAGCGCTAATGAAATGCAATTACCACGTCCAGGATTTGAACTCGGGTCGAGTCCATTTCCCATGACTTTAACCATTACACACGCGCTTCATTATAATGAACTTATAAACGACCCGTACAGCCAAATGATACACTAGAAAACAAAAAATCAGCGTGTTATAAGTGATTATAGGAAGAGAGTAATCAATAGCTAAAACCTTTTTTATTTTGAGGAAAAATAATGAAAAAAAAAAGATAAACCCTTGTATATTTGTATGATTTGGTTTGTCCTCATCTTTATTACTCGGTATAAAGGTATATATATATATATATATATATATATATATATGAGGAAGAATGAATAAAGAAAAGAAAGAATAGAATGGATAATAAAAGATGAATTTAATCAATATCATCTTTTATTATCCATTCTATTCTTTCTTTACTTTATGCATTCTTCCTCATATTGTCGGATTCATTTCCAATTTCCATTTTTACACACACACACACACACACACACACACACACATAATATATATATATATATATATATATATATATATATATATATATATATGTTCCGGCCAATCTGCACTCCGGCTTTCTGCACGCGTTTCTTGTCGAACTCCGAAGCCTTCTAGTCGTATTCTAGAGCTTTCATGTCGTAATCAAGAACCTTCATGGAAATTCGAACCGAACCCTTTATTCAATCCACCGGGGTAGACTGTTCTCATTCCACTAAACAAGACCAGATACAAGCGTTATTTTCGCCTGGGTCCAGGATTGAACCTGAAACCTACAGATGAATGCCGCTTAAAACTTTATTAACTCATTCCCTATATCCATTGCGCAATTATTTCTGGCTTCGTTAATGTGTCAGCCTCTGAAAAAGGCTCGCCAGTCGGGAAAGTCTAATGGACGCAGACGGCTAATGTTTTCAAATTTTATTAGTCAATTAATCAAAGAGCGTGTCTCTCCGCATGGTAAAACATTCTTGGTCTTTCGCTTGCATGAGTGATAGTTTATTTAGTGGAAGGTAAATTATTGTTTGCCTCCGAATCGTTCTGAAGAGACCGTACAGACCAGGACGGCCGAATGGGTTTAATGTTGATATTGGCTAAGATTAACACAGTCCAACGTCAAACTGGAGCCAATAATATAGATACTTGCGATTGTAGAAAAATGTAAGGAAATATGGAAAATAATAATAAGCAAACATTTACAAATAAATAGAATTTAGTATTTGATTAACCCATAATAAGTTAATATGACATTAAACAAGTAAACTATATATATATATATATATATATATATATATATATATATATATATATATATATATATGAAATAAATATTTTTAGAAAAAACAAACAAATGATCGCTGACAGAAATCTGTTTCTACCTTTTATTAAAGCGGTCTCCATCAAGAGCGAAATGTTTGTGTGATAGAAAGACGGTGTGCGTAAACCGTTACAAAATGGTACAAACGAACGTTCGTGTTCGGAGCCGGAATTTTTATTTTTTATTTTGAAAAGGCATATTTCTGTTTTAAAAATAAAATAAATTTTATAACTTTTTTAACGGTTTACTCACACCGTCTTTCTATCACAAACCTTTCGCTCTTGATGAAGACCGCTTTAATAAAAGGTCGAAACAGATTTCTGTCAGCGAATTATAACATCATTTGTTTGTTTTTTCTAAAAATATTTATTTCATACTGGCGGATTCACTTCCATTCACTTTTCATATATATATATATATATATATATATATATATATATTATAAATAAGTGTATTTTGGCAGCATTTTTTTCTTTTATATAAGTTTTGTTGAACTGTACTGACAATTCTTGTCGGATGAGTTTTTGGTTAATCCTTTCTAATTTTCGGGCCATCTTTTTGGTGTTGGGGTGGAACTGGTGTAACAGTCCACCAAAGATTTCGATACGAGCGCTTTCGGCAATACAGTTTGCCATCATCATGTAGGAAACGATGGTATAGTTTCGTGGCTCGTTTTTAAGTAGAACGAGTCGTAGCAAGGAATTAGAAGTGGGAGGTAATAACAATTGGTAGTGGGAGGTTTTAGGAATGGTAGTGTTCGAACGAACGATGCAGTTGTGATTTTTTGTGGGAGTGGGCACAAGTTACCATTCTAATTCCTTGCTACTAGCACATCCGTCCCCGCGTTTCTCGGTCAGCGACAGTCATGTATATCTTATTGTAACATGCTTATATTTGAAACTACCGCATAACTTTTTGAAACATCAATGTTTTCGTTTTGAATTCAGATTATTTTCGTCTCCTCTCTCGATGAGTCCGGAGTAAAAACAAGCTCTGAAGATGATTTTTATAAATCGAAATATTGTTCAATATTAGTAATGAATATGATATAAAATGTTTCACTTTAACAGCATAGTGTTTGTTTTCATATCCTTTTATCTATACTCATATATATATACATATATATATTAGGCAATAAGAGTGATGTCCCTTGTATTTTTCTATGATTTTGAACAAGAAAGATGCAAACAAAAAGGCGTCCATCTTTGATTCAACGTAATTTTCACGGAGAAAAGACGAGGCTTTTCAAATTTTGAAGTTTTTAACTCCAAAATATCATAAAATGTTTTTTTAGTAACAATTAAGTTCTTTAAATAATACGCAAGTACAATTTTATGGTAAGAATTTAGTCACTTAAAGTTAAAGATTACCGATAAAGCTTACTAACTTATAATGGGTTAACGTAACGTTTAATTCTATTTGTGGAAGGACTAACCAGAGGCCATCGCATTATTGGTATCAAATTTGAAAGTTAACAGTAAATATTCAATAATTCTAAATAAATTACCAAACTTGTCAGCGGAGCTTAGAATCGCTGTCTTCTCTGCAAAAAGTGGTGACCTTACTATGACACTAAACCCTCAACTGATAGTGATGCTCAAGTTTTGGATCTCTGAGAAGTATAAAGGTATTGGACCATATGACCTTAAGGCACCCCTTTTGCGATTTCGACTCCTGGGACACTTTTTTTGTTAGGGGGTTAGGGTTAGGTTTAGGGTTAGGGGTTAATTTTATAATTAAAAAAAAAACTCTAAAAATCGTCTGTTAAACAATTAACCGAATTTTGACGGTGTAATAGAAAAATGTCCCCACGAATCGAAATCGCAAAAGGGGTGCCTTAAGGTCATATGGTCCAAGGTATTAGTCCACAAGTGAACGTAATAGCGCGACTGGAGCTGGAACTCACTTACTACGATGCCACAGTCCAGCATGTTAGACACTACCCACGGGGACACCCCTGTAGGGTCGGTAAGTGTTGTCCATAAAGGTAACTTGTTGAAAATTGTCCACCTCGCTTCTCTTTCTCTTTCTCTTTCTCTTCTTCTTCTTTTTCCTCTTTTCCTCTTCTTTCACTCCCTCTTTCGCTCTCTCGACACTCTGTACTGAAGAACAAAAATGCAGTGCACGGTTCAGGCCAAAATGGGTCGCTTTTATAGCCAAATAAAAGTTGCAATGCACCATGGGTAGTCACCCATAATGCCTCGCAACCTCTATAAAAAGTCTGTCCAACTTCTTGACACTTCTTACTCAGAGTGGGTACAATGGCGTACCGCATTCCTTCTCCCCCCATGGATAGTTTCGCAGGCCAGGCAACGAGGACGCTTTGAGTCAGGTAAGTTCGACTCGTTACTACACTTGTTCAACTGAATTCTTTTATAGCAAATCACACCGACTTTTTCTTAGTCACTTAGTCATCAGTCATTTTGTACCAGGTGACTGATTACTATGGCTTTTAGTTTGTTGTCTTTCATTTTGTCTATACAACCCGGTACTTAGCCTTTCAATAATCTGTTAATCCTGGCGATTATCTTTCTTTTGAAGTTTGAACATTTTAATTCACATTTCAATATGATTAAAACAATTTAGTTTATACGTAGACGTGAATTTCATATAACCTTATCTCATCATCTCTTTTGATCCCAAACACACCAACTAAGGTTCCAGTTCCGGAGGTCTGGGTAATGTGGAGCAACTCTTCATTAACATTGCTCCCAGGTCCACTCTGACCCGGAGTGGTAGTACCTGATAGGCTCCCATCTATGACTTCAATAGAAAAATGTTTATAGACATTGTTTAAAAAATCTATCTAACTACCGCTTATACCAAACTTGAACATTACCCTATAACTTATCCCTTAAACTTATTCCAATTCACTTAGCAACGAACAACTGCCAACAACCTACAGTCAACATCAATAAAAGTCCTTAAAAAAAAACATAATAAATTTGACCATCCCTACCGCTTGGCATTGTTGGATTGTTTTGTGTATATATATATATATATATATATATATATATATATATATATATATATATAATACAATCCCTCCGCGCGAGCAGGGTGTGAGACAAGGTCAATTTCTTAAGCGGAGTTCAACAAGTTTTAATTCAGAGTTTTCCTTCTCCTAGACCGGTTTCCTAATCAAGGTTAAAGAGCCCAGTCTGCCCTACTATTTACCCATAGCTGGGGGGAGAGTGGGATTCATACTTTCCCAAGGGTATTAGCGCTAAGTGAAATGCAATTAGACGTCCAGGATTTGAACTCGGGGCGACGTGTCCATTTCCCATGACTTTAACCATTACACCACGCGCTTTCCATAAAGGTATTGGACCATATGACCTTAAGGCACCCCTTTTGCGATTTCGACTCCTGGGGACACCTTTCTCATTTACACTGTTTTGTGGATATAAGCCGTGCTGCAATACACCACTTAAATTTATAGACTGAATGAGCTCATGTGGTTTAAACCTCAGTCAATCAACAGCCCGAATATATGGCTGGTTGACTACTTAATCACTCATACGGAGATACGTCCATTTGCAATCATTGACGAAGGACCTGCAAGACAGAGAAACACCTAGAACAACCAAAGGATTCTTTACTAAAGATCGCACTCTCTTAACTCAAAGGATTTCCACTGGACAAGCGCTCTTGCTTGAAGCCTAAAGGATGGCCACTAAAATTGTAACAGGCATAAAATAACCCTGGATAGGTTGACATGCCGTTAAATCAATCAATCAATCAAACCCAAATACACTAACATTTGAGATACAAACGGTTGTCAAATCCGAACAAAAAACATACTAATGCATGATGGCAAGTTTCTATCAGAAATAGTCAGTTAATCACTTTAAAACCAGACTTCAAGTGGGACAGACGTGTCCTACTTTGTTGTGACTCCACGTTAATAAACTAAAGTGAAGAGTTAATAAACGGGCAAATAAAACCTTTGATCAAAGCAATAAGCCTTGTTAATTATGCATGTCCTTAGTTAGAAGACCCAATGAAGATACAAACAAGTAAAAAAGACTAGGCAATCACATCATGGGCGAATTAGAAAGAGAAGAAGAGAACAAGTAACACGATCTGTCTGTCTCTCTCTAATCTCTCTCTCTCTCTCTCTCTCTCTCTCTCTCTCTCTCTCTCTCTCTCTCTCTCTCTCTCTCTCTATCACCCGAAGACTATCACCCTTGTGTATATACACAACGAGGGTATATAAGTACATATATACCAAGAGGAGGTGAAGCTTCAGCGAAGGAGTTCTTCACGTCGAAGGCAAGAATTGAAATCAGCAGATCAAAGAACTGGTAGAAAGGTGGCTTCAAATGGTGCAACACAAAACCTGTATTTTAAATGCTAAGCTGCTTTTGTTATAACTTCAAAAATAAAGCAAATAAGTTAGTAAATGTTGGCAAAATATTTGTCTCACCCTAATATCACTGGATCTTATTTTCCGTTCTTTGCTCGACAACTAAATAATTTCTATATGAGTTAATTTTTTTTTTAATTTTAAAACCCAGGGAGGAAGACCATACCTAATGTAAGTGGAAATGCTCCGATAAGAAAGAGACTCATCATCAAGTGGAGTTTACCGTTCGTGCGACACGAAGATAAATAAAGCAAAAAGGTACACAAAAATAGGGTCATGCCAGTGAGCGGAAAGACTGAGTAAAATGAGGGTGATGGTGATACCAGTTGGAACGGTCTGCTAGGGTCTGGAAAAGAGACGAGGAAAACTGTATATCAGAGGAAGATCGAGACTATCCTGATTACAGTACCGTTAAAATTAGCTAGAATACTTAGGAGTGTCCTGGAGACATGAAGGAACACAAACTTAAGTTAGAAGTCAAAAGTTCGAGTTGGTGTGCAGAATTAGCACAATTTATTTGTGTCTTATAGCAGCTAATATTTTTTCGGGACATATTAGCTTTAGGCACCCCTTTTTGATCTCAATTTAGAAAGGACATTTCTTTCATTTACACCGTCAATATCCGATTGTTTGTTAGGGGTTAGGATTAGGGGATAGGGTTAGGCGTTAGTTTTATAATTCTTTAAAAAAATCTAAAAATCGTCTGTTAAAACAACCGGATGTTGACGGTGTAAATGAAAAACATGTCCTTTCTTATTCGAGATCAAAAATTGGTGCCTAATGGTCATATGGTCCATTTTTTCTATAACTTTTCAATGGTAGAGATTGTCCTTTGATGAAAGGTCCTCTTTTACAACAATAACTTTTACTAGTTATTTGTATCGGCATTATGTTATGTTAGATTAGAAAATACGTGCCTTGCCAAAGTAAAGTCACACAATTTGGTGTATCGTGAATAAATATTTAAAGTGTGCATATCTCATGTAAGTAAGTACAGTAAAGTCGTCGGGGCGGCCTAAAGTCGGTATCAGCCAGTCAACGAGGGAGTCTACCCCCTTTTCAATAGCGCTAGACCAAGGAGATTGTTTTTGGCGTCTGAGGCGGAGCGCCACACCTACCATCAGCTCCTTACTTTACCGCACAGATCCCCTGTGCTTCTCATACGTTGAGTTGGCGAGGACCTTGTGGTTTCTAGCCGAACGCTCTACCGACTGAGCTAACCCGGCCCCTTCATTTCATGTAGGGATATACAATACATAA